>JASEVX010000005.1:9385539-9580539 GCA_031761405.1 Serripes groenlandicus
TCTCAAACTTCTCAAATTATCTAATTACGGAAGTTAAAATAAACATTCAAAGCAAACTGTAATAAAAAATAACACGGATAAATTTACCGTCCGCCCCACTATGAAGAATTAATAATCTAAAATAAACATACATGTATACAATATTTACACCATTAAACTTCAAAACATGGTCCTTCCTCATAATCGGCCTTTTTGTACCAGACATTATGGGAAATTGGCCTTTCTTTCTGGACCTATAATCGGCCTTTTTGGACTGGCCTTTTACGCATTCGGCCAATTTTGACCTATACCTAAGATATGATAGCGATCTGAAAATTTAGTTATCCATACGGTGCTAATCGGAAGTGTGTGTGTGGGGGTGGGTGGGGGGGGGGGGGGGGGGGGGAAATCTGTAACGGAGTACATCAGACACATATTTTATGATGCTTTAGTTCTTCCATGCTTTTGGCGAATATGTGTGTATGCCCTACCAGCAGACGGGACTCTGCTTGCTGATATTCAGTCATCTATGTTTAGTCTACGGTTTGCATATGATATGTCTATGTAATGTAAGGTATTGTAACGTGCATCAAGTACTTCACGGAGTTAAGCCTGGATGGGTGACCCACGATGGCTTAACTTCGTGTAGGACCCTGTACACGTTACAGTAAAAAGCATGTTAACAAGCTGGAATGCATTTAGATGATGGGTTTCCGGACAATGTAATCGCAGAAAAAAAAGGTCTTTGTTTGTATGTATGGTGTTTAGTTGCAAGATCGCGTTGATAGTTTAGTTACGACTTCTTTGTTGTCTTATTTCATATGTATGAGCTTTAAGTGGACAGCTTTGATACTGTCAGATCAATTGAATAAGATGCAACAATTATTAAAGCTGCAACAATATATTTATCAATGAAACGTGCTTGAAGATGATAATCGAATAATTATAAAAGATAACATCGTAGAAACGTTACCGTATCGGCTTGATGATAATGTATGACGTCGACAATATTCACAAACCTATTAACGGGGTTTCTACGTCAATTTCAAGAAAATTGCAAAACCTTTCAGAGACCATGTTTCTGTAGCATAACAACGCTAAATGCGCAAAATCCTTCACGCACTTAAATGCATCTGCTCAGTCCTACATCATGCGAGACGAACCATACTCTCGAGAACACGCTCATGTTTTTAATTACCATGCGTATTGATCTGCAACCAATACCTTAAATATAACATGGAGTCAGAATTCGGATTTTTTAACGGTAATTTCTACACAAAAAGATTTATGTATTCCGGGATTGATCATTTAGTATATGCATGGAATATGCCATCCTCATGACCGTTACAGTCCTTGTCCTTGTCCGAACTAAAATTCAACTAAGGGCAGGGTAAAGTGCTAAAATAATATGTGATGGCACTCTAAAGGTATATCCCCGACAGAACAATGCTCCGTTAACATTATGTGTGTCCGTTGGTTATAAACAAAGGAAGTACGATAGATATGTCTCACCGAAGAGCAGAACAGGAACAACTAAAACATTATTGACATATTAAGGGATTTTTCCTCAAGCTGAAGCACATCTCGTCCTTACCTGGTGCAATTCATGCCATTAGATGCAATACAATGAATAAATAGACGAATTTGAAGCGTTTACCTCAACAATAGTTGAAGACTTATGGGACACTACGGAAGAAGTGACCGGACTGTATTCGCTTTAATGAATGAATGAATAGAGTTCTAAGGCGCGTCGATATCCAATGTAATCTTGGGCGCTTAAACAAAACCATTAACAACTATAATTTGTAATAAATAACATTTTGAAATTTGAACTTAAACAATGAGACAAAAAAGTTTAACATAATAGCTGTGAAAACTAACATAAAGATAAAATATCTGAATAAATGTAAACAACGAGAAGCAAAAAGAAGTAAGTACCAAAATAAACCAATAAAAGTTCGGGAATGTCATAAGAACATAATAAGTTATCGTGGACCAACATTAAGTAAGTTTAAAACATAATTATATCTGTGTAAAAATACTAATATCCTTAAGGAAAGCAAACATTAATTCCGGCTTGGCAGACACAAAGAGATGACGCATACTTTTAGCCTTGAAAATGTATAACCATTATAGAGTAAACATATATGAAGCAAATGTGCAGAAAAATAAGTGATATGTAGATGATATACAAACCGTCTATACGGACTTCCTTCATTCTCAGCAATGCACCCCCACCCCTACCCCCACCAAAATAAATCAAACGAATTTTCTCTATGTACTGCACTTTCTACTATAGTGTAAACATTTATAAATGAAGGCATTGTTCGTATGCTTTATGTATATGCTCTCCTTTTCAACAATGTTGATCGAATAAAGAACTTGGACCAGTACTTTAAAATCTCCATTTTCCTGCTTAGATTGATAAATTTTAAATATGTAATTTTATCAGTTTTAAACAGAATGGTGAAAATATTTTTTATGAAAATATTTCTGAAATGGAAGGCATTGATACTTTTCCACTGTGAATCAAGGGCCATGTCCAATACTTCTATCTTTCCGTATATTTATTTCCAATAGTCACACAAAGTAAAGATACACCTTATATCAATAGTCAAACAAAATCGACCTTATTATATACTTAAACTGTATTCTGTATATGCAGGAACTTAAAACGTGTGGTAAGTTCCTAGACATAGACAGAAATCCGTTTCGGACACTTGTATCACGAAAATACTTGCTGTTTGCTGGAACAATCAAATAAATCAGTAACACATATGGTAAAGAACAATTAGATAAATTGACTGTAGCAAATAACATCGTGGTTTCATTCATATAAAATGCACCGAAGTAGCAAAGAAGCAAACTATTTGAATTATTTGTATTCATATGATGACATTGCACCTTTATTCCATTATTAAATTAACATCCAAGATTAGCACTGTTGGAGCATGCTTAACATCCATTCAATACATGATGGGACATGGGTCATTATTTTACAATCATATAGACAGCTTACTAGTCGCAAATGCTCTAATGTTAGTTGTTCAAAAGCAAAGCTCTTATTAAGACGGTAGGCATACTTCAGATCATCCAACATTTACAAAGTAGGTTTCTATTTGCGAACTCGGCTGTTTCGTGCACAACTGAAGTAACACTAATTAAACCATTAATACATTCGATTGTGTACACATACATTATCCACGTACAATATCCACGTAAGTACGATACTCACACACTCCGGTTAATAAAGATGTGTGTGTTGCTTTATGTAACAAAATAACCTCAGATAATAATTGTTGAAAATAGAAAACGTATAACAAGTATTATTATATAGGCTTGGCCTTAGTTTATATAACCATATGTATAGAGTATGCACAGTGTCAGTATCTAGAACATTATTTTCGTAAGCCTATTTCAAGCACAATGGTGGTACATTTTGTGAGAAGTAAAAATCAATAACTTTTGATTATCTTTTTATATATTTGAGTTAGTTGCAAGTTAGTTTCTTTTAAATCGGTTGAGTATTAAACATTTGGATGATTTAATTTGGGGAAAATATAAATCTATGCATATCGTTCAGTTGGCCTTTTGCTAAAGTAAATTTATATAATCAGTTTGACAAGCTCGTGCTGCATGAGTATTTCGCGGTTCCCGGTGTGTCTTGGCTACTTAACTGAGGGACAATGTGTACGTTTGGTCAGTCAAATATCAACCTCGCTAGGAGTCAGTTGGTGACCATTACATGCGGAATTGTCCGCTTTCTAGATACGGTAGACGTCATGATCTATAGACGTGCTACTAGCCGACGCTATGGGTGACGGATAACGACGGAGGTCAACCACGTTATGACGTAACCAGGAGGCAACAGGTGGAGATCGTCACAGGACGCATTAATCTACATATCCGCAATATGGGCGGCATGACCATCCTGACGTCAGGGAATAGCCGGCGATAGGCAACCAGCCTAATAGATATAATCACAGGACGTTACGGTTCATGATTTCCCGCCATCGCCAATAAAGGTTGAATGCGCAGTGGAGTTAATTTCCTACGAATCCGGACGCGGTAGTAGAAGTATAGTTTATTTATATCGTTTGAAATACGAACAGTGAAAATAAGGAAAGGTAAACGTAACAGGTTAGGGACGGTTTGATTCCGTGAGTTGTTCAGTGGTGCACAGGGGTATTAGGACTTTCTGAGTTAAAATTATTCTTTTATTATTTCAGTGTTGTATATATAGGTGTTTACTTAATTTAATATGGGTTTTATATAAAAATTAAAACTTGTAAATATTAATTGCCTTAACTTAGTATGTCTTGCTTAGTGAGTTGTCAGCCCTTTGTCATGTTGTGACAAATGGTGTCAGAAGTGGGGTTTTGACAGCAAGCTAAGTAAGAATACTACAGACAGTTGTAAAGATTCCTCTGTAAAATTTTCAGTTAAATAATTTTCAAATTAACTATTTTGTTTAGACTTATTTGAAATTGAAATACGAGTTTCTATTTTTCAGTCACGACGAGCTCCTGGTGATGGTGATATATGGTACTGGTTGGTCGACCTTCTTAAGTAGCCACAAGATATCCATGCGCGGGAGTGAGTCAAGCTGTTAGAACATTGGTACCCTGTGATGAGACACAGCTGCGCGGTTGTAAGCGTTTTGTAGTAAAGCACGTAAGCTGAGGGTACATCAATAGGGTGGGACTATTTTAAGTTTAAAAAAACAAAACAAAAACACCTGAATGTTTAAAACTGATTTAATTTTGAATTAGGTTTTATTTTGATAAACTTAAATTGAGTTATCTTTGTCGCATTTAATAAGATCTTGGGCGTAGTAATCTGAGTATTAAGTGATATGTGTTGGTAAAATATAGTTGGTAGAGACAGTGTGAAGTAATTGTATACTACTGCCATTTGTATTAGTGCATCGAACCGTACTGCATAGATAATAGTTAGTCACTATATTTGAATGAAAGTGGTTAGTGCGGGTTATTAATTTGCCGTACATTGTAGCTACAGGTAATATCCGTAAGTTGAGTATTGTGTGTACTCATATATGATAGGATAATTATACACTGGGCTAGCAGTATTTTGAATTAGATATATAGATATAGGCTATAGTCATACATTGGATTGTTGTTAGTATTACGGTTAGTGAAGTATACTGTACCGTCTACGCAATTACTTAGAATAGTTTTGCGTCATATTATAGATGTATTTAACTTTGAAGTGAGTTAATTAAAATTCAGGGTTGTAATATATATAAGTTGATCTTATTTGATTAGCTATTGTTTTGTCATATATTGAGAAGGTAGCTAGTGTTTAGTCAAAGTGTAGTATTATTTATTGTTTGAGGTTATACAATTAATAATTATGACTAGTATGAAGGAGTTAACGGAGTTAGGAGAGAAGTTTGGTTATACAGGTGAGGATCTTAGGCGTTTTGTACAAGAGGAACAGGCCAGGGAGAGGAAACAGACACAAATGGAACGTGAAGCAGAACGCGAAGCAGAAGTCCGGAAGAGAGAAGCAGAACGCGAAGCAGAACTCAGGAAGAGAGAAGCCATAGAAAGCCAAATGCTGAACGACCACCAAAGATCAATGGAGTTGGCAGCTGTTCAACACCAGCAAGCAATGGAGTTGGCAGAAATCAACAAAGGTAAGACAGTTATTCAGGAACATAAAGTTAAAGGACCGAGGTTACCATGGTTTGATGAGAACAAGGACAACATGGACAGTTATTTATCACGATTTGAGAGATACGCAGAAGTACAAGGATGGAAGGATGAACAATGGGCCCTACACCTTAGTGCATTGTTAAAAGGGAAGGCATTAGATGTATACTCTAGATTACCTACTGATGACTCTTTGGACTATGGGAAGTTAAAGTCAGCCTTGTTAAAACGGTTTGAATTGACGGAGGAAGGGTTTAGGAAGCGATTTAAAGCAGCTAGACCAGAGAATGGAGAGACATTTATACAGTATTTAAGAAGGTCAAGCAACTATTTGGAACGGTGGTTTGATTTAGGGAAAGTAGTAAAGACGTATGATGGTGTAGTAGATTATTTGTTAAGATATCAATTGTTGGCTATAAGCAATCATGATTTGCTATTATTTCTTAAAACGAAATTGTTTACAGACGGAACAGAGATGGCAGCACAGGCGGATTTGTTTGCAGAAGCGAGAGGTGGGTGTCAACAGGTAGTGTCAAAGGAAGGACGACGAAAGGACCGAGGCACGAGTAACCATTCAGATGATCAGTGGAAGTGTCAGCATTGTGGAGGTGGTAATCATAAATCGGCTGACTGCAGAAGAAAAGGTAACAGACCGATGATGGCAGCCGTTGACGATAGTAATGGAAGAGTAGTTGCCAGTACAGAGACCGGAAGTGGAAACACCTTTTACCAACATCAAAACTATCGAGGTAACCAGCATGGAAGAGGCCGAGGAAGGTATAGAGGTCAAGGTCGAAGGGGTATGAGAAGGACAGACAGTTCGAATTGTATACATGTATGTAGCGATGTTTCGGAGCAGTTAGGGGCATGCATGCAGAGCAATTGTCCAACCAAGGAAGGAACAGTGAATGGGAACAAGGTGAACATGATGAGAGATACCGGGGCAACCTGTGTCATTGTGAAGAAGACGTTAGTGCGGGAGGACCAATTTACTGGTAAGGAGAGGTGCTGTAAGTACATAGAACATTATTTTCCCGTCGCAAAGATCGACGTGAACACACCCTATTATGAAGGTATCACAGAAGCATTGTGTATTGACACACCATTATATGATCTAGTTATAGGTAACATTCCAGGGGCAAGATATCCAGAACCCGAAGATGAAGTAAACGCAGTGCAGACTAGAGCTCAAAAACAAGAAGGGACTAAGCCATATCGGAAAATATTGGATATTTCTAGAACAGATTTTAAAGAATTACAGATGCAAGATGAATCTCTGGAGAAGACTAGACAGAAAGCCACAGAAGGACATGTCAGAATGTGTAAAGGAGGTGGACAGGTGAACTTTTTATTTAAGAACGAGTTGTTGTATCGGGAGTTTTTATATCCAGATCATAAGAAGGCATACCAGTTAGTAGTTCCAACCAAGTGTCGAGAAACCGTGATGAAGTTAGCACACGAAGCATTGATGGGAGGACATCTAGGAATACGGAAGACCAGTGATAAGGTTTTAGCTGAGTTCTATTGGCCAGGAGTTTGTGCAGAAGTTAGTCGATATTGCAGGTCCTGCGATATCTGTCAAAGAACTATAGCAAGAGGTAAGGTCATGAGAGTACCACTAGGAGACATGCCATTGATCGATACACCCTTCAAGCGGGTAGCAGTAGATTTGGTGGGACCAATAGAACCAATGACCGACAGGAAGAACCGATATATTCTAGTGATGGTAGACTATGCAACACGATATCCCGAAGCGGTGGCTTTACCAAGTATTGAGACAGCACGAGTAGCGGAGGCCCTAGTAGACATGTTTAGCAGACTTGGAATCCCAGAGGAGATGTTGACAGATATGGGTTCACAGTTTACATCTGAGATGATGGCTGAGGTAAGTCGAATGTTATCCTTACGTCAGTTAACCACAACCCCTTATCACCTAATGTGTAATGGTTTGGTGGAGAAGTTCAACGGGACGTTAAAGCGGATGCTAAAACGGATGTGTTGTGAGAGACCAAAAGACTGGGATAAGTATGTAAATGCAGCTTTATTTGCCTATAGAGAAGTACCACAAGAGAGCTTGGGGTTTTCACCTTTTGAGTTACTTTATGGTAGGACTGTGAGAGGACCGTTGAGTATATTGAAGGAATTATGGGCTGGTGAAGTGACTGAGGGTGAGATTAAATCCACATACCAATATGTTATAGATTTGCGGGAACGATTGGAAGAAACATGTAAGATGGCTCAAGAACAGTTAGGTAAGGCTAAATTACGTCAGAAGAAGTATTATAATAAGCGGACCAGGGCAAGAAAGTTTGAAGAAGGTGACAAAGTATTAGTTCTACTTCCAGAGAACCGCAACAAACTGTTATTGAGATGGAAGGGTCCTTTTGAGGTAACAAAGGTAATGAACCAACTTGATTTTGTAATTGATATGCAGGGTAAGGAAAAAACATTCCATGCGAATATGTTAAAAAAATATCACGAGAGAGACATTGATGATGATAATGAGGTTCGAGGAGTATTTGCTATGGTTTCTTCTGCAATTGTAGAAGATGAGGATGATAGGAAAGGAGATGATATCGATTGGGTCGATGAAGAGATACCATTAGAGTGTCCATCTAGCGTAGGTACTGAATCAGTCGACAACGTAGATATTTGTAAAGACTTATCAGTAGATCAGAAAGCACAAGTAGATAAAGTGTTGAAGGAGTTCACTGATGTCTTAACCGACATACCAGGACCACGTCATTTATAGAGCACGACATAAAGCTCAGTACAGCTGAACCAATTAGAAGTAAAGCGTATCCTATTCCTTACCAATCTGTAGAGATAGTAAATGAGGAAGTTAGTAAGATGATAGAACTAGGGGTAATAGAACCTTCAAATGCACCATTTTCTAGTCCGATTGTCTTGATAAGAAAGAAAGATGGCAGCATCAGATTTTGCATTGATTTCAGGCAGTTAAATAAGGCTACAGTGTTTGACGCTGAAACAATGCCAAATATTGAGCAGATATTCTCGAAATTGTCTAAGGCTAAATATTTTTCAAAGATAGATCTCAGTAAAGGCTACTGGCAAGTACCTTTAACAGAGCCGGCAAAGGATATGACATCATTTGAAACGTCCACAGGACTGTGGCGTTTTAATAAAATGCCATTTGGGCTGGTATGTGCGCCAAGTACATTCTGCAGACTAATGAGAAAGGTTCTTAAAGGTTTAGAGGGTGTAGATAGTTTCATTGACGATATTCTAGTGTTCACGATGACTTGGGATCAGCATGTTATATCTTTAAAGGAAGTGTTCAGTAGATTAAGAGTAGCTAGTTTAACAGCGAGACCTAGCAAGTGTAGTATTGGATATTGTAGGTTAGAGTGTTTGGGACATGTGATAGGTGAGTCAAGTACACTGAGACCATCACAGGACAAAATAGAGGCAGTCCAGAAAGCGGAAAGACCAACAACTAAAAAGCAGGTAAGATCGTTTTTAGGTGTAGTAGGATTCTACAGGAAATTTATTCCGAACTTTTCAGCTATTGCGGTACCTTTGACCGATTTAACGAAAAAATTTCAACCAAATAGTATGGGGAGATAGTCAGGAATTTGCTATTCAGACCTTGAAGAACAGTCTTGTAGGACCACCGATATTGAAGTTACCAGAGTTAGATAAGCCATTCATTCTCAGGACCGATGCATCAGATGTAGGTGTAGGAGCAATATTACTGCAGGAATCCGAAGTTTCATAGGTATTTATTCGGCAGAGAATTTGTATTAGAAACAGATCACCAGCCTCTTGTTTACTTAAACAAGTCGAAAATGACGAATTCTAGGTTAATGAGATGGGCATTAGCATTGCAACCATACAGAATGCGTATTCATGCTATTCCAGGCAGAGATAATGTTGGTGCAGATTATCTCAGTAGATTAGGAAATAAGTAAAGTTAGACCAGTTTAATGACAAGAGTACGACAGGGACGTACCTGTAAAATGTATCGGGGAAAACTAGGTTAGTGATTAATGAGTTTAGATTTTAGAAGCTGTGTAATTGTAAATAGTATGGTTTATTGCGGTAGACTAGACAGGTAGTGCTAGTGAAAGTTTATTTTGTTAGCTAGAAAAAGTGTAACCACTTTATC
Source organism: Serripes groenlandicus (assembly GCA_031761405.1). Taxonomy (NCBI): domain Eukaryota; kingdom Metazoa; phylum Mollusca; class Bivalvia; order Cardiida; family Cardiidae; genus Serripes; species Serripes groenlandicus. The sequence continues at coordinate 9,395,323 of JASEVX010000005.1, forward strand.
CTTGGGGGGAACGTGTTGTAACAAAATAACCTCAGATAATAATTGTTGAAAATAGAAAACGTATAACAAGTATTATTATATAGGCTTGGCCTTAGTTTATATAACCATATGTATAGAGTATGCACAGTGTCAGTATCTAGAACATTATTTTCGTAAGCCTATTTCAAGCACAATGGTGGTACATTTTGTGAGAAGTAAAAATCAATAACTTTTGATTATCTTTTTATATATTTGAGTTAGTTGCAAGTTAGTTTCATTTAAATCGGTTGAGTATTAAACACTTGGATGATTTAATTTGGGGAAAATATAAATCTATGCATATCGTTCAGTTGGCCTTTTGCTAAAGTAAATTTATATGATCAGTTTGACAAGCTCGTGCTGCATGAGTATTTCGCGGTTCCCGGTGTGTCTTGGCTACTTAACTGAGGGACAATGTGTACGTTTGGTCAGTCAAATATCAACCTCGCTAGGAGTCAGTTGGTGACCATTACATGCGGAATTGTCCGCTTTCTAGATACGGTAGACGTCATGATCTATAGACGTGCTACTAGCCGACGCTATGGGTGACGGATAACGACGGAGGTCAACCACGTTATGACGTAACCAGGAGGCAACAGGTGGAGATCGTCACAGGACGCATTAATCTACATATCCGCAATATGGGCGGCATGACCATCCTGACGTCAGGGAATAGCCGGCGATAGGCAACCAGCCTAATAGATATAATCACAGGACGTTACGGTTCCTGATTTCCCGCCATCGCCAATAAAGGTTGAATGCGCAGTGGAGTTAATTTCCTACGAATCCGGACGCGGTAGTAGAAGTATAGTTTATTTATATCGTTTGAAATACGAACAGTGAAAATAAGGAAAGGTAAACGTAACAGGTTAGGGACGGTTTGATTCCGTGAGTTGTTCAGTGGTGCACAGGGGTATTAGGACTTTCTGAGTTAAAATTATTCTTTTATTATTTCAGTGTTGTATATATAGGTGTTTACTTAATTTAATATGGGTTTTATATAAAAATTAAAACTTGTAAATATTAATTGCCTTAACTTAGTATGTCTTGCTTAGTGAGTTGTCAGCCCTTTGTCATGTTGTGACAAAAAACGAAAATAGTCTTAAATCCAAACACATTCCAACATTGGAATATTTATAAGAAATAACTCATGTCACAGTCATGTGCGTATTCAAAGCCATGTTCGGATGTCGTATATATAAAAAACACTTCAGCCGAAAAAAGTAGCATGATATACTAAAAGTGAATTATCTGTGCAGAACACCTCCGAGTGTTTAGTGATACCCCAATTGAATCCATCATGTCTTACTACATGTACTTAAGTTCAAATTTAAAGTCACATATCGGTCGTTCATAAACTAATTACTACGAAACAATTGTTGCCACAATGTACAAAAAACATCACTAACTGAAAGGTACAAACAGTCCGTAACAAAAACATGTTTTGGCTTGAAATTGTTGTGTGTCTCTAGCTGACTGTATTTAGTTTGTAAACGTGTGATTTCAGGCTATGTTCATTAATATATATGCGTCAAAGCATAGGTATTGAACAGGAGCTTAACAGGGGTCTTCAATTTTACATGTAACTGACAAGTTCCTCCTTATATAAAACATGTAACCCTTTTTGAAAATAGCAGGTCACCATATTCAGCGAAATACGTAAGACACCTGGTAAAATGGACTAAGGTGTTATACTTGAGGGCTTGCATGTATTGTTTTAAATTTGAAATAAAAAAATAATCAATTTGTGATTCTCTTACTTGTACACTTTTATATTTTCAGATTTTAGAGCATACAACGTTACATGATCTAGGTACGTTTCATTAATTATTGTTGTTTACAAGATGGGAAAAAAAGTTTGTAAAGTTCTAATGCTCTGTTTTAAAATCTCTATTAGCATTGCTTAATCTGTTCTTCACCACTGCACAATATTGCAACCAGAGATAAACAGCATCTTAAAACAGCATCTCATTTCAAACCAACGGCCTAATTCCAGAACAAATTATTGCCGAGCCCTCGAAGCTCAGTGGTATTTTGATTAATTGATTGTTTGGTGTTTTACGCAACAAACGTTTAGTTATATCACGGGGTTTCCTGGTAAAGTTACCGGTACTTCTGGTCCATTTATCATAACATTAGCCAGTCAGTCGTAACACTAATCTCGCAACGCAGAGCGCCAAAGTGGGAAGCAATATCTACCATTTTTACAGTATTTGGTATGACCTGTGGCCGGGGATCGAACCCATAACCGAGGCGCACGCTTTACTACTACACCACGGACACGTTAACTCAGTGTATAGCGACGCGGAGTGTCAATCCATGTGTTCGATCTCTAGCTCTGTCAACAATCCATCCGGTGTTTTACAAAATTCACAGTGATAAGAATAATTTTTGTCTACAACAAAAGGGCTAACAATCTACGTGAAAAATCCCAAGATGCTTGGACAGTCTGTTGCATGGAGCACTGGTATAAGTTAGTCAGAAAAAACGTATATGTGAACTTGCCGCCGTGATATGACTGAAACAATGATTGTTGGAAAAAGCTTTTCACCCGAATCAATCAACCAATCAATCGAAACATCATAAATAAACATAAGTGTGCCTTTTATGGCACTCTACCAAAAAAAAAGACAAATCTCTCTCAAATCCTCAAGTGGCCATCTCAATATATCTCAGGTGAACGATACAGGACCATCCTCGTTCTCTTGTTTCACCATCATTTTCAAATATAAATCTGCATGTGTGTGTATCTAACCTCCTTGAATGATGTAAGGGATTGAAAAAATTAAATTTACAATCTTTGAATGCGATATCTAATTGAACATCGAATTCAAAATTAATGATTTTTTTATAGAACGTTGTTTGATGCGTGAACAGAACGAGGAAACAAACTATAAACTCTTCTTAAATGCCGTTTCATTTACAGTGTTCAATATTCGCAGTTTCATTCCCACTCTTGTTAACATTTTCAATGAAATAAACAGTCGCACATTTGTAACAAAATCATCATTCCGGTGATTATTGTTTGACCATCTTGTGTTCACTTAGGTCTTCAGTATGATTGCAGCTGTCATCTATTTAAACAGAGCACCGCCTTGGTGGTGTTGATGTAGAACGTCCGCCTCGGGTGCGGGATGTCGCGGTTTCGATACAAAAATACCAAAAACTGGTAAAATGGTAGTAACGGCTGCCCCTCCTTGGCTCTCAGGGTTGTTGGGTTGCATAATATAACTGAAAACGTGTTGAAAGCGGCGTTAAACCCAAACAATCCTTCTATATAAACAGAGGTTTAACATGATCTGTATAATCTTGACGGAGTAATTACCTATAATAATGTTTTGCATTTTCCCAACTTAAAAACCGGTGATTTTGGATAGCTGATGGTTTGTATATTGCTGGGAAATGAAATGCATATGCTTAATAATCCCTTGACTAAACATGATAGAGAAACGTATGGATCATATCTTATGAGGCGTTCCAAACACCCTTTCCATGTAAATCGTTCCCACATCAAAAACATATGCAGCAAACTACTTTGAATAATCTTAGCAAGAAATGAAACATTTTTGAAAATGAAAGTATACCAATTTTAAACATTCTTGCAAAATGAGAAATTGCTAATTACTAGTTTTTTTTCTTTTCACACAATATTTGCCAGAGTCTTCTTCTGTGAAGGCTTCAAAATGCATCTTGCATCTGTATGAGGGAGAGGGTTAGTTAGTCTGTTTTTTATTCAATGAAAGCAGTTTTGTGAAAGCTCTAGTTTATGTAGATTTCATCTCCTTTTACCCCTCCAGAAGATATTCCAGAGTTTAGTGACTTTCGGGATGTAGAAGATGAACGAGTTGGGATAAGTAAGTTGATGCCCAAGCATAGTATTACCCATGACTAATAACCCGATCCTGACCCCAGGGACACTTATAAAGTGAACTGGCCACAATAATACAGTAGAAATAGCATTAAACTCCAAACATTTTACAGTAACAATCCTGACTGTGTGCAAACATATGTGATATTATTGGTAGGGATGGGACCGAGTTGCCAAGTACTCGATCGGACGTCCGAGTACCGGTTATCGAAAACGGTATTCGAGTACTCGATTATTTATTTTCCATGTTTTTTGTTTTTTCCATCTGATAAAAGTATAAAAACTTAAAATCTATTGAATCTGTTTTTCTTATTGAATTTCTAAAGAAGTCGGTAAATCAGCAGTAAATGTAAATTAAACAAACAGCTTACATCTTTTCGTCTGAAGATGGTACTTCATCAATTTTAATCCATTATAATTGTCGATTCGATTGCAATCACGAGTCAATTACGAACAACGTGATAAACAGGTAGTCAGCTATGTGAATATAATCTCCAGTCAATTTGTCAAACAGTATGTCAAACAGGGAGCGCCGTCGGCTTTTCACATCTTCGTCGTAATAGTGTTTTCAATCGTTAACACGTTTTAACTGGATAGTTGTATGAAATACACATCCATATTATTGTATAAGAACTGTTACACTTGTTTGAGTAAGTGTTCGTCCAATCATAAGAACCATCTTCGATCATTCTTATCTATTTGAACGAAAGGAAAACAACACAGTTACAACCGTGCCTCCTGCTAAATCCGCCGTCGATATCAAAGATCATTTTGGGCCCTTGAACTAAAAAAATAACAACTTTTGATGTTAATAAATAACATTTTTAAATTTAAATTGTAACAATAAGACTTATACGCTAAACATAAAATCTGTGATATATATAACGTAAAGATAAAATGTATTTGAGTTCATATACCAAATACTAGAAGCAAAACGGATGTACATATAATGAATAAACCTAAATGAGTTAAGGAATGTAATACATAATAATACATAATAAAGCAATCGTTGACGAAAAGCAAGTAAAACATAGTTATATCTTTGTGAAAATATTAATTGCATTAAGAAATTCAAATATTAAATTCGGTTTGACTGACTCTAAGAGCTGACGCGTACTTTGAGCCTTGAACAACCGGTCACGAGTTAGTGCAAAATCACCACACTCAATGATAATCTGCTGTACAGAAAGGTTTATTAAACATGTAAAAACATGTGGAGTTTTCTCTCTTTTAAGTAAGTAAGCATGTGTAATCCAAGTGTGCACAATGCATAGGCATGAACTAATAAGCTCTTCACGCCGGGGTAATTGGAACCCTGGTAACCATTCTCCAATAATTGGTTTGATTGAATGTAACTTAGTGTTGGTCATCAGAAGAACATCCGTTGAAGACTGCCAAACATCGTGAATGAAATAATTAATTAGAGGTTTAAAATCTGTTAAGAGGATCTTAAAAATGGTCAAACTGTCTGAGACAATGCAGTCTTAGCAGTTTTGTCTGCTTTCTCATTAACTATACTACCCATGTGACTGGGGATCTAGCAACATATACAATAGTTGGTGTGGCACAAATACATGATAGTTTAGAGGGGAGGCTAACAACAAGACGATTTTGCATAGATGACAATGAGTCGGTAAAAATAATATGAATTAAGGCAAAGCCTCAGAAAGTTTCGGGAACTGCATTCAGTCTCAACATATTTAAATTTTAATCACCTACTAAGCTGTTGTGCACTAACACATTTACTATTTGCTCAATTGATTATGGATAGATTTGTCACCAAGGGGTAGAGAGTTCAAGTTCAAGCTGAGTCAACTTACTTCCCGAATGTCAAAGACTACTTTTACCAGTGAATATTGAACATTTTTCTAAGAGCTTTAAAGAGTATAGAACGTATTATGACTGTTAAGTTTGAGGAAATATCCTGATAGTCATAATAAATGCATTAAATAACATATAAAATATGTTTATATGTCTTTGGATAAATGCATCAACATTTTGAAAAAAAAAAAAAACATTTCTGCCAGCTGAAATTGAAATCAGACAAGCAGTTGCAGAGGAAAACGTTTAGACTTGTCATTTTACCATTTTCCTGATGCCACATTTCAGCATTGCTTTGAACCAATCAATATCCCTGGAACAATTTATGTAGATAAATGCAGCAACATTTTGAAAAAAACAAAAACAATTTCTGCCAACTAAACTTGAAATCAGACAAGCAGTTGCAGAGGAAAATCGTTTAGATTTGTCATTTTACCATTTTCCTGATGCCTCATTTCAGCATTGCTTTGAACTAATCAATATCCCTTGAACAATTTATGTAGAGGGTTAATTAAAGAACGTGTTTTGCCAAAACTATCTTGACATAAGACATGCAGTTTAAGGGGAAAATGGTTATTTTACTCCCTTCCTGATACCGCCTGGCAGCATTGATCTTAACCACTCTGGAAAGGGCAATATAATGTTTTTTGAAGCCGAATTATCTTGAAACAAGACCCCTAACTCTGATGATGCCTGGCAACTTTGTTTTTTAATTAATACATATGACTTGAATAATTGTATGGATGGTCACATAAGGAAAATTAATGCAACAGTGTTATAACTTTGAAATATAACCAGCAACTTCCTTCTTGTTCATGCCTCATGCGGATAATATTTTTCAACCAATCAATATGATTCAAATATTTTTAGGGTTGCATAAGGAACTTTCCTGCCAAATTATACAGAAATACCAGAATACATAAACATTGTGTCACTTTACTTCTTTTCTGATGGGGTAGTTTCTAGAATTCAACACAGAATTTATTCCTTTAAACATTTTGAAAAAGGACACAAAATCAATATTTCTATGCAGTTGACTGTTCAGTTAAAATTGGTCAAGTAGTTTAAAAGCAGCTGTTGTTTAAATAATTAGTTGTTGGTGGATATTGCATGATGGATAAAGGATTATCACAAAAGCTGTGCTTATATTGATTAAACTGTATGTATTTAGCTACAGTGTCATTTTTTCCCCACTGAGATTTGAACTCAGAACTCCTGGCTAGACCAGGTGTTTTACCAGTTAAAACTATAAGGTCTCAAAATGTAGCTAAACACATTTAATTTACGATCAAGATTGTCCTCAAAGACAGTCACAACTGGTAAATGCCTCATGTACTTTACCAAAAAAGGAATTCCTAATAAATCCGAGCTTTTGATAATTTAATTTTAATTTTAAAAACCTAACAAATGATGTTTTACTAAACATTGAATATTTATCTTACAGCACTATGATATTCTTATTACTGTTTAGTCTTATGCAACCATGGCCCTTATATCATCTCATGTATTTGCCATGTAAAACATGAGTATAAGATTTTTTTTCAAATGCAATTACAAGTAGAATAAGCCATATTTTTCAAGGATTGAAATAATTTAATCAATATTTGAAGAGGAAACCAAATGAGCAATATTGGGCCAAATCATTTTTTTAATCAGGCCAGTATTCTCAAAAAAAATTCTATTGCAAAGAGGATAAGCATTAAGGAACATTCCGATGAAGGTGGATTGCAATTGACAAAGTGGTACAGAAGGAGACATTGTTTAATAACACTTTCCCACTTGTAGATGACTTTTGAAATCACTGTGGCAAAGGAAGATAACGCTCATAGTGAATATTTTATCCTTTTGCAAATTGTGTTATAAACTGTATTCCATAGTTTAGCTTTTATCCAAACAGATTTTCAATATTTTGGCCTAGCTTTCTTTAATGTTTTCTGTGGGAAAGGGATAATATACAATACATTTTATTACATTCAGGCACATTTGCCTATAGTAAATTACAAACAAGTATTTACAATTTTCAAAACGTAATCCCTTTACAAGAAGCAAAGATAAAATAAATTATAAATATTAAACAACTTTTCCGACAATAAAAACAAATACAACAGTCCATACCAAACAAATACAATAGTCCATACCAAACAAATACAATAGTGCACACCAATATCAAACTATATAACTGTATACAGTCTGATATCGGTATACACCACATATCCATATCCCACAATTTACATTGAAAGCGTACTCGTGCACATATATACAATCATTCATTCAACCAAAACAAGATGATGATGATGAGAACCATAAGTTGTGTATATCGAGATCAGACCTCATAACTATGCTGTCTGACCTCGGTCAACTTTCCCTTTTTTTTTTTTTTTTTTTTTTTTCTTAGTAAGCTACAAACAAGTATTTACACTTTTCAAAACGTAATCCCTTTACAAGAAGCAAAGATAAAATAAATTATAAATATTAAACAACTTTTCCGACGATAAAAACAAACACAATAGTGCATACCAAACAAATACAATAGTGCATACCAATATCAAACTATATAACTGTATACAGTCTGATATCGGTCTACACCACATATCCATATCCCACAATTAACATTAGTAGCGTACTCGTGCACATATAAACAATCATTCATTCAACCAAAACAAGATGATGATAATGAGAACCATAAGTTGTGTAGATCGAGATCAGACCACATAACTATGCTGTCTGTTCTCGGTCCACTTTCACTATTATTATTTTATTTCATTTCTGTGTAACAATATATTTCCCCCATACACACAATGTATGGTTAAACATATAAATTCAATGCCACAAAGACAATACTTATAAGAACATTATCGTATATTCATATATTAATGATTTTGCCGTCAGTGTTCTTAAGTCAATTCCTCAATCTATTTGCGTTGTAAATATATTTTGCTAGTTTAAGCATTGCAGATTTCGTTTCTAAGCTTAGAAAACTTGTACATTTATTAAGATTTGGCCAATTTTGGTAATATGGTTTTAAGAATTGTTTACGAAGATCTCTATACTTTGGGCAAACAAGTAGAAAATGATATTCATTCTCCACCTGTTGTTGATTGCAGTTTACACACAGTCTGTCGTTTCTGGGTGTATTGATATCTTCCAGTTTCTATTTGCCCAAATATTTAGGTTTGTTGAACCTTGGTTAACCATTGACTGGAGCATTTTGTATTATTTAAATAGAATAGAGTTTGGATCAGATTTAATTAATTTATACCAATACTTAATTAGTATGATCTTTCTTTGAAAAGAGAGTGGTGTTAAGCCCAATTCACCATACATTGCCTCTAGATTGGTACTTTTCTTTACACATAATATTTTCCTACACAATTATTCTGAATCCGTTCAATATCTTTACATTCATGATAACCAGAAATTTCTGCACCATAGTTAAGCACCGGTGTCACTAATTGTTTAAATAAGTTAACATTTTCAGATGTTGGTAAGACTGTCTGGTTATAGGTAATGAATAACTTGTGTAATGCATGTGATGCGTATTGTGCTATCCTCTTCTGTGTTCGATACCAATTATTATTTTTAAATAAATGAACTCCTAAATACTTAAAAGATTTTACTACTTCGATGGGTTGGTTATTTATGTTAAAGTTATATGTTGTATGTCGACCTCATTCAAAAATCATAATTTTGGTTTTGCTAGTGTTAAGCTTTAACCCCCATGTATTGCAATACTTTTCTATTTGATTTAAAATATTCTGCAGTATTTCTGCTGATTCTGTAAAAAGTACTGCATCGTCTGCAAATAATAGCATAACAAATTTTGTTTGGTCTAAGTTTATAATATATTCTGACTCAATGTTTATACTATTTAGTATGTCATTGAGGTAGAACAGACATAAAATTCTACTGGCTGGATCACCTTGCTTTACACCCATGTTTGAGGTGATAAAGCTTGAGTATTATTTGTTAGTTTTTACACATGATTTAATTGATGAGTACATTGCTTTTAACGCATTTATAAGTTTTGAACTAACATGTTCTGTGTACAACTTTTACCATAACATTGTTCTGTCAATTTTGTCGAAAAAAAATTCCCAATCGAGAAATGCAGTGTACAGTTTCTTTTTATTTTTAAGTGTTTTTGTTATAATAGACAGAAGAATAAATATACAATCAACTGTTGATTTACCTTTTTGAAATCCATATTGATTATCTATTATTGTTGAGTTATGTCTAGCCCATAAACTTAGTCTGCTCGACAGTAAAGTAGAATATATTTTGGCTAAGATATTATTAAGCGTTATACCACGGTAATTTGTTGCTTCTTCCGAGTTACCTCCTTTAAATATTGGTACTATTATACCCTTTCCCCACGATTCTGGATATAGCCCTTCTTCAAACATCTTATTATACTGATTTCGGAGAAAACATGAGATTGTGTCAAAATAATCATTGAAATTTTCTGCTGTTAGCTCATCTATTCCTGGACTTTAAGAGTTATTTTGCGAAAATACTGCTTTTTTTAGTTCTTCTATTGTAAATGGTCGATCTAACTGTTCATCGTGTATATTGTTTTGACTATTGATAAAGAAAATACAGATGAAGAATGTCACTCATTACATCACATGATGCAAACCAACAAGACCCAGGAAAGAAAGTTCAGAACAAGCTTTAGACCCTAGTTTGAAATAAACAAACAACTTAAGTTAACCTTTTCCCTCGTATGGACGTTTTCTGACGCCTCTGCAGCAGACGGCTTTTTGAATACAGTGTAAAACGAAGAAATTGATCAAAATGAGCTGTTGACACTTGTACTCATTAACCAATACCCTGATGCTGTTTCATGGTTTACATATTTAAAACCAGGAAAGGATATAGTGGTTCAAAGTGAAAATATTGATCATTTTGTAGCAATTACAACATTCCAACAATGTATTCGTATTAGTCACATACATCAAGATATTTATATCAGGCAAAGGGCTACTCTTAACCCGTTCCAACATACATCAAACCTGCAGAAGATGTTATTGATAATGTCGAGGTAAAAAAAAAATCTCCATAAGCCAAAGATTAATTAATGATTATAATTGGATACATTGTTGCAAAAGGAGAAATTCCTCATCATGAGCAAGTGGTCCTTTTCCCACAATGTTTTCAGCTGCAAATGCGTCAACAAGTTTAACTCTAAATGCAAGTGGAAACGAGTTGATAGTCTATGCAAATGCTGAATACTTCTTCTCAGTTAAACAATAAGAAGCAACAGCTAATTCAGAGAAAACTATAAGTTACTGTTATTGCCGTTTTCGGTTACTTCAATGTAATATGTTTGATTTCAAAGGTAATGGTTATTTTTTAGACATGTGAACACATTTACAGTATTTCTTTTCTCTGATACAAAGATTCAAGATTCAAGATTTCCTTATACAGTAACGTAACCATTAAAAAGTTACCTACATATGAATAATATAATATATAAAACACAGATCATGTCAAAACACATATGTGCACAGTGTTGGTTCGACGAACATATTCTATCAATATATAAACAAGGTTGAACATATATGGAGATGTAAGAAATATATGAATATTTATATAGACATATATATCATACTTATACATACACGTACATATACATGATGATAATCATGTTGGATGTTCCGGGCATATCGCATGATAGCTCGAAATTTGTTAATTGGTATTAACTAAGCTTACTTATCCTTTGTGCAAAAGCTTCACGTTCATATTTGTCCAAGTTCAATAACGTAACAGTTGTATCAGTTTTTAATAAATCAATATAGGCTTACCTCTGTAAAAAGTTTTAATGAATTTGATTCTAATTTTCGAGTATACAGGACATATGAAAACAAAACGGTATTCGTCCTCAATATCTTTTTCATTAGAGAAATTACAATCTCTTGGCTCATAGTCAATCCTTTGTAAAGTATACCAACCAGATTCTACTCTCACATTTTAAGACGATAAGCGAAGTCTTGCAAGATGCATGAACAGTTTACTGGGTACAACATTCAAATATGTTCACAGTCAAACGTATTTTTTAAGTAATTTATATGTTCTCAGTGTACAGCTACTATTTAAATTAGATGATTATCCTTGAGTGCATATATCAATTAATCTCGGTTTAACAATACACATTAAAACTGATTTATATTTAAACATAGATTGATTTTCCCAAGCACAAGATAACCGGGATGTGTCTAAGATAAAAAGAAATACTTTTTTTGTCTATTTATTACAACCTTTCATACAATCTTAAAGCATTGTTTGATATATTCGACGGATAATCACATTATCTATTGCAATAATTTTACACCAATATTTGATTATTCCATAATATCTAGCTATGTATAAAGGATATCTTCCAATCTCCTCATTGATAACAATAGAGCTTGTTGATTGTTTAACATGTAAAATTCGTTTTAAGAATTTGAGTTGAACTCGCTGTTTGCTTAGACTTTGAAAAGACTGTTATTTCACATCCGTAGTTTAATGTGGTTCCAACAAAGTAATAAAACAACCTGGCATTTATTACAAACAAAGTAATTATAGATGAATACATACTTTATTTATTATTGTTTGTGTTTGCCAAAAAATTGGCTGCGTCTTGAAATTAAAGCATAACAAATAGATTGCCTTAACATATCATGGTAAATTGGACTATGCAAGGTGAAAAGCCTACTAAATATTTCTGCAACCTTGAAAAGGCAAATAATGTTTCGAAAACAATAAATAATTTGGTTAAAAAAGACTGAAATAGTTAAACAAAAAGAAATATTAGAATAATCAGCCAATACTACAAGTCTCATTACGTCAAAATAACTGATACTTATTAAAATACTTCATTTCACAATTTCATAAAAAATGTACCTTCTCCAAAATTACAAGTAAATGAATCTCGAAGTATGGACGGAAATATAGATTTAAAAAGAAGCATCATGCGCATTAAAACATATGTCAAATAATGAAAGTCCAAGACAATTCCTAAAACAAGAGGGCCATGATAGCCCTGGATCGCTCACCAGATTTATTTGTGCAAAATAATTTTCAAATTGAGCCAGTATTTTTGGACAAGAATATTTTTAAAGTTTTAACAATGCACATATATGGAAAACAAGCTCCGGCCCCTGGCGGCCATGTTTTTTAACGGATCGGAAATATTTGAACAATCTTGATAAAGGGTGCACCAAGGAACATTTGTGCAAAATCATTTTCAAATCGGGCCAGTACTTTTGGACAAGAATATTTTTAAAGTTTTAACAATGCACATATAATCTAAACAAGCTCCGCCCCCTGGCGGCCATGTTTTTCAACGGATGGGAAATATTTGAACAATCTTGGTAAAGGGTGCCCCAAGGAACATTTGTGCACAATAATTTTCAAATCAGGCAAGTACTTTTGGACAAGAAGATTTTTAAAGTTTTAACATTGCGCATATAAGGAACAAGCTCCGCCCCCTGGTGGCCGTGTTTTTCAACAGATTGGATATATTTGAACAATCTTGGTAAAGGGTGCCCCAAGGAACATTTGTCCAAAATAATTTACAAATCAAGCCAGTATTTTTGGACAAGAAGATTTTTTAAAGTTTTAACAATGCACATATAAGGAAAACGCCGGACGCCGGACGGTGAGTGATCACAAAAGCTCACCGTGCACTTCGTGCTTAGGTGAGCTAAAAACTGGAGACCAATCAATCTCTTAAATACTGTTTACAAAATCGGAACATCGAGCATTGCAAACACATCTAATTCTTTTTTAGAAAAAACTAATACATTCAGATAAAAAACAGGTTTTATCAAACGTAGATACATAGGGCAAAAACAAGACTTTGATATGTTATAATGCATTATACAGAAACTCACAACATCCAAGGTCAATTACTATAAATGTGTTTTATCAAAACGCCTCTGCAGCATTTATACAGTGTGGTATCCTTTCAAATAAAACGCGGCTGCCGACAAAGGGACTCGTTGTCAAGTTATATTGAAATCATATGTGCTGAATTCCATTAACTCAAAATTAGTAATGATACATATATCAAAGGAATTAAAATAAAAGATATAGAATGTAAGCTGTCACATTTCGCGGATGATACGACGGTCATACTAGACGGATCGGAAGTATCCTTAAATGAAACACTCAACACCCTCAACGATTTTAGCCAAGTTTCTGGTCTCAAAGTTACTTTCGAAAGAACAACAAGAGTACCGCAAACGGTACATAATACGCCCGTCAGGAACTTCTTTGTAACTCATGCAGAAATTGACCAATATTCTAAGTCCAAAAAGGGGCATAATTCATTCAAAAACTAACGAAATTCGAGGAAATGTGAACTTGATCTGTGACACATCACTACAAAGCCTTATACACAATTTCAGCTCAATAGCTCAAAGTATGTAAGTAAATAGTCTCGGAAAACCCGAACGGACGGACGGAGGGACGGACGGAGGGACATGACCATACCATAATACGTACCGTTTTTAAGAAACGGTCGTAGAAAAAATGTGTAGATAGGCAAAGGGAAATACATTTCAAAATAGCATTAAAACAAAATGAAAACTATCATAGAATCAAAATGTAAATCTCCAACAAATGGTAAAAATAAACTACAAAGAAAAAAACTTAGAACATACGTCAGTTTTAAATTAATGGAAAAGAAGGACCCTTACACCTATTGGCAAAGTAACAGTAGTTAAAGTAGTTAAAACACTAATTATATCGATATGCAACCACATATTTAAAAACCTGCCGGAAGAATATATATCAAAAATATAAAAACCATTTTTCAACTTTATATGGAATGGTCTCAATAGAGTTAAATCTTCAGAATTGTGTAAATGTTTTAACTATGGTGGACTTGAAATGATCGTAATTAAATCGGTTATCAATTCATTTAAATTAACATGGATCCGCAGCATTTTTAAAATTAATAACCTTTCATAAGGCCTCTTTCTGGAATACTTTTATATTTATAAACTCATAAATCGCGGTAAAGAGGACGCTCTGAATTTAACCAAAACTATATTCAATGCTTTTTGGAAGGATGTCTTATATTGTTTTTTATGAAATCAGCTCAAAACATAGTTATTTATAAACAAATATACCATAATCAACTCTGTTTTAATAATGATATACGTATTAGTGGTAAAGGTTTCTATATAGACACATGGTTTAAAGCAGGGGTACATAGCATAAGTGATCTTAGAAAACAACAACAATATATTAAACTACACTTATTGAAAAAGAATACATACATGAGAACTTTATTACATATTACGGCATTATAACTGCGGTAAAGAAATGTTTACCTATACAAATTCAGTTTAGACAATTTTCTCACGTATCAAAAACCCATAATACCCTGGATATAAATACATATAAATAAGGCAACAAACAGGTTGTTAATCCATGTATTGTTTATTTAATGATAACAATTCAGTACCTGCATGTGAGAAAAAAATGATTACGATCGCTTAACATTGAAATTTCTAAAAAAAAAGTCCAACATTTACGAAATGATCAGCATAACAGGCAATACAACATTACAATGGCTCCAGAATAATCCACAGACTACTGTGATCTAACTGTTTTCTCCATAATATAAAATACAAAAATAGTGCATTGTATAAATTTTGCTAAAATTCAGAAGAAACTATTGAACACCTAGTTATTAAATGTATGTACTCAAAACATCTTTATGCTAATCTTGTCCCTGCATGTACTGACTTTAAAGCATTGTTCAATCCACAAAACATACGAAAGTATTATATATCATTAATATTCTAATCAAAGTACTGAAGTACTGAAGGTAGAATTGCGATCGTTTAAGAAGAGATACAGAAGTGCATATATGAATATTTATTTTACAAAATGTTGACGAACAGACAGACGGAGAGACAGACATCGCCAATCTATAGACCGGAATTGCTAGAGCAATCTGGGAAAAAAAAAAAAATCATCAATTTTAGCAGTAAAATCCTGCCAAGAAGTAATGAATTGAGAAAAAATGTGCTGAGAGGTCCATAATTTCAAACTTGCTAAGATTTGGTCTGTGCAATGAATGTACAGATTGAAAAATGTATTCTTGACATGTATTTTCTACACCATCATTGTAATGTTGTTTATCATAAATAAAATTATTCCTTTTTTTAAATAAACTTTTAATCAAAATGTGTGTCTCAGTGTTGTCTTCTTCAGCAGTTTGACAGAAACAAAGCCTAAATCTGAAATTGTGTCAATGTGTTATTTGTCAACTCTGTCCCATAAGTTTTGCTTGTGATTTGAACTCTCATAAAAAAAGCACGGAAAGGGACAACTTTCCCAACTTTGATTAAATATGTTTTCAATTAAATTGTAAAAAATCTTTTTCTTGTTTTTTGAAAGTTTTGTCATTATTATTTAAGACGGACATTATATACTAGAATAGCCAACTGACTATCATTTGAAAAAGTGTTTCTTATTTAAACCTTTCCCACTTGCATACGTAATTGCAGCCTACGACTTTTTAAAACATTGATGCAGAAGAAGAAATTGCTCATAACAAGCTTTCTCCTTTTGCAACAATGTTTTCAACTATATTCAATGATTACACTTCCAATAAATGTGATTTTCTGTATCTTTGCTCAGATTTTTTTTAATTCGTCTGCTGCAGAGTTTTATATTGTGGGGTGGGTTGTGATTTGTTAAAGGGCAAGCAGGATTGGGAATTGAGTGTTGCACTTATCCTAATGAAACACTCGCCTGCCTGTGCATGTTTTAGCTTAACTTAACTTGTTAATGTTCTTTCCATCATCAACTTAGTCATCTGTTAGTAATCAACTCTATGAACGAAATAATCGCGTCAAAATCTTGAATCGCGTCAAAATCATAACGAACAAACTGTCAAAATCTAATTTTGAACAGTGTAATACAAATTTAGAATAAAAGGATGAATCAGTTATGTTGTAACAACCAATATCCGCGGGTCATTTACCTGATTTTGGCCGAAAGAAATGATCGATTTCTTGCAAGATTTATTCGTTATTCGTTCTGCCTATTATAATCAAAGTATTCTAAACGCTTAATAAACAAGTGATTTAAAGCGCTCAATTCATTTGATGAAATTTGTTTCTCTAGACGCGGACCTTGTCGAAAGCACCTATCCAAAATGCAAGTCATCGTTAATCGTTGTCGAAGGAATAGATGGACTGAGAGAAAGAGAAAGAAAAGGCTTAGCAATGCATACTATCTTTATGAATAAGGACATGAACGAATATGTATGGACTAGCGCCTAGAATTTCGTACTAGCCGATCCTCCATTCCACTCGCTTATGCTAGCGGGCGAGTGGATGTTTACATCTCTGCCGAGAGGGAAAAGAGGGTTACAATTTACAAAGGGTAATTGCGCGGTGCAGCGCTATATTGGCGTAGTGATATCTAAATAATTGTGTACACTTTAAATATGATATTTACACTTACAAGACTTGTTATTTTCTATTATAAGCTTGAATAATCGGATTTTTTTTCGTTACTCTATGTTTGCTTTTGTGAGCATTCGTAATTTAGTCAAACCAAAAATTGCACTTAATTGTTGGTGGTGAAGGGCATATACATCACGTGACTTCAAACTCACTATGACTATGGCAGCCTCTGCGCATGCGCAAGTCTACCAATAAAAGGATACATATATAACACGAAAATGTTAATAATCTCGAGCAATTTATTCTATACGAAATGACAGGAATAAAAGAATCATATAAACTTCATCATACCGTACATACGCAATAAACGTAGAAGAATTTGAAAATACCCTAAAACCCATTTTTCATACACTTATCAGCCTAAATCCCTGCGTCCATCGTACTCATAATGCACTGACTCTAAAGCTTGTATCATCTCGGATTTGGTAGCGACAATACAACTATATATATTTGTGCACGTCAAATAAAAAAACTTTTTTTTAACAAATTATGTCCGAATTGTTGTTGTAGTTACATTGTTTAAAAAACTTTATTCAATGTACCTGGTATGGAAACGAATCATTGCCATCTATTTTAAAAGTTAAGAAACTCCAATAAGAACAGCATAACATAAAATGATATCTTCGAAATCGTGCGGACTGTCGATATTCGTATCAATTTGCACCTCCTTGCAATATGATGTGAATATTCCCTGTTCGCAATTTAGACATTCATGCATCGTTGAAGAATACTTAGGCCAATCAATCAGTGAACACTTAACTTTATATAAAAGCATCTTTAAAATCAAAAGAAATAACATCCACTTGTTCAACTATGTTTATTGACAAACCCACCAATTTTCGAGATCCGCATTTATTATGAGACCATAACATCTATGCTTTGCCTATTATTACACTATTGACCTCAATACACTCAGAAACGCATAAATACGAACAACATAAGGTAATTTCTTTTTTTTTCGTTCAATGGAAACAGGCAGGATTGTTTGTTTGTCCAATAACCCATGTATACATTTTGGGAATGTATAAAAAGGGGTCGGTCAAACGAAAAAACGGATTGAAAATAGTTGTCGTCTTTTCTTTTATTTCAATATTTAAGGTAGGTAATACAGAACATACCTTTTGACTGTACCGTTCCTTACTGACAAAGTGAGCTAGACCAAAGCTAGTTTAAAGTAAACAACGGGTAATGTCCATGTTTTATAAAAAAATAAAATAGTCTATAATTCAATATTTCGGCCAAAGGCCTTTCATTTTATATTGAATAGCACACACTATGTTGCATCCATCTTGAAAGTATTGACATGACGACTAACATGATGATTATCGTAACCATGGACGACGTCACGTCATTGTCGCAACACTTTAGTTTGGCTTAACGTCATAACCCAGCAAGCAAGCACAACTGGGGCCCATATGGGCTGTACCTGGGCAAGCTCTATATTGGCAACCGATGTGGGACCCATCTGGGACCCATATTAGAAAGTTCTGCCCTTACTGGACCCACATGGGACCCATGACAAAGTAACTTTTCAGAAATATATAAGTTAAATGTATAAGAAATAAATAAACGTTGAAAGCAAAAAAGCTGGTCCTTTTTTCTGTAATTTTATGAATGTTTTTTTATTGATACCTGTTTGGCTGTGTGTAGATTACTTATGTGGGACCCATGTGGGACCCATATAAGAAGGTGTTGCCCTACTGGGGCCCATATGGGGCTATACATGTGTAAGCCCTGTATTGGTGACCGATATGGGACCCATCTGGGACCCATATTAGAAAATTCTGCCCTTACTGGACCCACATGGGACCCATGACACAGTTACTTTTCAGAAATATATAAGTTAAATGTATAAAAAATAAATATACGTCAAAAACCAAAAAGCTGGGTTTTTTTCTGAAATGTTATGAATGTTCATTTAGTGATACCTTTGTGTGGATTACGTATGTGGGACCCATGTGGGACCCATATTAGAAGGTGTTACCGTATTGGGGCCCATATGGGCTGTACATGGGTAAGCCCTGTATTGGTGACAAATGTGGGACCCATCTGGGACCCATATTAGAAAGTTCTGCCCTTACTGGACCCACATGGGACCCATGACAGTTACTTTTCAGAAATATATAAGTTAAATGTGTGTAAATTACTTATGTGGGACCCATGTGGGACCCATATTAGAAGGTGTTGCCCTAATATGACCCACGTGGGGCCTATATGAGAAATGCTTCCTTCTTAAACTATATAAAATATGGTAAAACATTGAAAGATTTTATCAGCTGGTCTTTTGTTAGTCATTTCAGGAATGTTCTTTCATAACTGCGAAGCATTCACAATGAAAGTCCTGTATTGATTTCACTTGTGGGACCCATGTAGGACCAGTATGGGACATATATGAAGAAAGAGTCCTTGCTTAACAGTATAATTAAAATGCAATTTATGTAATATTAGGAATGCTTTTCATATAAATTTAGATATTTAGTTTGTATATATACATGCATTGGTTACCCATGTGGGACCCATGTGGGACCCATATTAGAAGGGTTTGCCCTTATAGTATAGGACCCACAATGGACCTTTATTAAAAAATAGTCATGCTTCTACATTATTAAATACAAAAAATATTGAAAGGTGATAGAAGCTGATCTTGAAATGTAAATTTAGGAATGTTCTTTCATAAAAACGAAGTTTGCACATTGAAAGTCCTGTGTTGATACCCATGTGGGACCCACATAGGGTGTGCCTTTATATGACCCACATGGAACCTATATGTGTATTAAACTAAATAAGATGCGACACTCTATGAAATGTGGTAAAGTCTGGGTTTTTTTCTGATTTTTTTATGAATAAATTAAGTCGTGTACTTTAAAAGTCCTGTATATCCCCATGGATTTGCCCTGATAGTACCCACATGGGACCAATTAGGGAAACCTTTTTAAAAAATATATAATAATTAACACCATCAACAGTGAGACAGTCAAAAGCAAAACTAAAATCATGAGAAATTTGTTATTTTTTCAATAATGTAAATCTGATAATTGAAATAGCCAAAATATTATGTTAATCCTACCAGCAGTACTTTGATTTCTAGAAAGGAACAACAACAACAATTATGCGCCATTTTTGAAGAGACGAAATAAAGGCGAATTCAACGGGAAACTGGTTTTGATTATAGGAATATACAAGGTAAAATAATACAAAGCCCACTTTTGTAATAGATGATCTTTTTGTCATTTCTTTGGTCTTTTCATGCGTATGTGAAGCTTTTGTTAACTGTGAAGCTGATTTGCATTTATCTGACTGTCATGTAATTTCGCGAGTAAATTTATAGTTTTGCTTTGTTACGTGAAATCAGAGACATATAAACAGGTGTTTATATGTCTCTGGTGAACACGGGCTCTACTGTGTATGTGTTGGAACATATTTTGACAATTGAGTGTCGAGAAAGAAATAACCTCTGGTATGGTCGATACATGCACATTGTTCATTAAATATTTATGATGTAAATTTAAGTATATATATAATATAAAAAATAGTTATTTGTGTTCCAAGTTCCTTTGTCTATAAGTTACTTAATTAGTTGTATTGATAAACACATTTGAAAACAATTATAAATGAGTAGAAAATCTCAATACTGGCATAATTACAGGAGAGTAAGGTCTAGTGTGAATGATCATTTGTCAAATATACAATGCATGACTATTCAGTTAGTCATACAGCCATGGTGTTTTAGCTATGATACCTAGTGTAATTAGTCAATAACTCATGTATGTATGTGTTCTTTCAGGAGCTCCCCAAAGGAATCCATCAACAAAAAGTGCTACAAGGAATGATATGAAGCTGGAGTTAAGGAAATGGCTGTCTGGTGCTCGTGACAGGGATGGAGGAAGAAAAAAAGGGCAACAAAGATAAATGAACATTTGCCTCGACACAAAGTGATACGGAAAATTCGGATGTAGAAAGTTAGCACAAATAAGTTTGACATGTCTGCAGCAGACAACTTTTGAAAACATTGTGGCAAAAGGAGAAATTGCTAATATTAATAATTAGCAATTTCTCCTTTTGCCACGATGTTTTCATCTTTATTCAATAATTGTTCTTTTATTTAGAAATTTTGTTTTAAACATTATCCTAGGTGTGTTCAAAGTCTTCTGCATGCACAAATGGCTCGAATATTCGAATAATTTGTGATTCAATATTCGAATACTAATTTTGGTATTCGTTGCCAACCCTAGTAAAATATGTTCTGGTTATTACAGATCATAAATATACATGTATATAAGTAGTTTGTGACATATTTCATATTATACAAGATGTAATTATATGTATTGATTGAGATTTGGTAAAAGTTGGCATTTCCGAACAGAGTACATGTACATCAGCATATGAGAATCTACATAAGTTAACAGAAACTTCTAAGTAGTGGTTTTATTATTTTGGTTTTATTTAGCTTCACCATAATAGGTAATTCTGCAAAGCGAGGTAAATAAAACCAAAAAAATAATAAGAAGAAGTGGATGTAAGTAATGTGTGAACAGTTTATATCTTGACAAGACAAGATTCAAAGACTGATCTTGATCTACACGTTCACAAAACGTTTGCTAGTACTTTATATCATGGCTTGTATTAAAATTTTACCACATACAGCAAATCTGCAGCAGAAAGCATTGAAATTATCTACACAAAAACAAAGAAAGTCTACATAAATGAAGATATAATTATGGAAAAAGTTGAAAACCTTATAGCAAAAGGAGAAATTGCTCGTTTTGAGCAATTTCTTCTTCTGTCACTGTTTTCTAAAAGCTGTCTGCTTGTGTTATGTGTTATACATTAGATGCATTTGTTTTTATTTAAGATCCAATGTTACCATAGATCTAAAAAACTCTTTTCAATTTCAGCTTGTCTGTTTTTGGAAGAAAAATAGTCTGGATACACTTAATTGATGTCATTGTCAAAACACTTTAAAGTTACCTCAATATTCAAAAACCGATAAACATTTTCAAAATAAAACTTAGTAAACATGTACCTTGGAACAATAAGCATGTCTGTGCCGAGTCCCATAACTCTGGCTTCAGTAATTATTCAGAAATGCCCCTTTTTATGACCCCACGGAATCTCCGATTCGGGGGGCATATAGTTTTTGGCCTGTCTGTTGGTTGGTTGGTCTGTTGGTCTGTCTGTCTGTCTGCACAAAAAAAACTTTAACCTTGACCACTACTTTTGAACCATAACAGGTACGGCTACCATATTTCACATGTGTATTCCTTGTGACATGACCTTTCTGTCAGTACCAACATTTTAGACCTTGCGACCTTGACCTTTGACCTAGATGTTGCCATTCTCGAAAAAAACTTTAACCTTGGCCATTACTTTTGAACCATAACAGGTACGGCTACCATATTTCACATGTGTATTCCTTGTGACATGACCTTTCTGTAAGTACCAACATTTTTGACCTTGCGACCTTGACCTTTGACCTAGATGTTGCCATTCTCGAAAAAAACTTTAACCTTGGCCATTTCTTTTGAACCATAACAGGTAAGGCTACCATATTTCACATGTGTATACCTTGTGACATGACCTTTCTGTCAGTACCAACATTTTTCACCTTGCGACCTTGACCTTTGACCTAGATGTTGCCATTCTCGAAAAAAACTTTAACCTTGACCACTACTTTTGAACCATAACAGGTATGGCTACCATATTTCACATGTGTATTCCTTGTGACATGACCTTTCTGTCAGTACCAACATTTTTGACCTGGCGACCTTGACCTTTGACCTAGATGCCATTGGGGGGCATCAGTGTTTCACAAACACATCTTGTTCACCTTAGAATAAAGCAGACAAGCATTTGATTGGCAGTGCTTTTGTTGTTCTTTGTAGTGTTATTATTGTCGATTACATATTTTATCTCATTTCTATAATTTGTGTTTTGATTTATGATATGTCTTTGTTTCTTACGATTCAAAAAATCACTGTTCAAAATTTAATTTTTATTTCCTTAGTTGGCCCTTATTCTCAGATATGTCTTAAAATTACGGTATTTATATGTAATATATCCCATGGCCAGTAAAATTAAATTCTGACGGTGTGCAGAATACAGTGCATAATTATACATTAACATCATCTGGCACAAAGTGGAAACTGAAAATGTATAGATATTTTACAAGCCTCATATTCCAGTGCTTAGCCAGATGAGTGTTACAGTGCCATCATAGCCCTCTTCGTTTGATGGTTTTTGTTGTTGTCGTTAGATAACTCAGGTGATCGATTTAGGGCCATCTTGTTTTCAAATTATCATCACACTTTGAGATTAAGACATAATTAAGAAGTTATTTCACACGAATCTAAGTTAGAGCTATGAATTCACTTGTTTTAAAAAAAGTATATATTGAATGTTGTTATACCTCACATGACTTTGTAATGTTAAATTCTCATATACTCATCATGGGCAATTTCTTACTGTCTCATGCTAACAGTACATTTTTGACCGGTAAACAGTATACTAGCTGTTACATGGCAAGCGCGTTAAAATGTTGGTTATGCACGTCCATGACGTCATCTCAAACAATAACGTCACCTTTTAGACGCGTGTGCCATGTAACAGTATACTGTTAACGGTATATATATGTGTGTGTTACATTGTAGTAGATCTACCCATGTTCACCTCCCCTACAAAGATACTGAATAAATTGAATAAACATGTCATTTTGTCTGGTAAAATAAAATAAATAATGCATGGCTTCGCCTCGGGTAACAGTATTTTTCTCATGTTGACAATATGTACTGTCACACTGGAAGCCATGCAATATTTATATAATATAAGGTTAGTGGCTTAATTCTAGTAAAATTCTTCCTATAAGTAAAACCATTTATATACCGACTAAAGTTATTTCACACAAATCTAGTCAGAGCTATGAGTTCACTTGTTAAGAAGTATATATTGAATGATATAAGGTTAGTGGCTTAATTCTAGTCAAATTCTTTCTATAAGTAGAACCATTTTGTTATATACGGACTAATCAAAATGTCAGTGCATCGTTATTTCATTTTCAATAACCTTGTTTGTGTTCAACACGTTTTTTAACATGCTTTGCAGTTTGCTTTCATGTAAACACTACTTTAATTGTTACTTATATTTCAAATTTTAAATAATTATGGATGCAATAGTCTGTCGAGCTGTCTATGGTCTACATATATTTTGTCAGGCTGCATAATAATATGTTTTGTATTAAATTGTCTATTTTTAAAATGATATCAAGTAGTTTGTCAAAATATGCCTTAATAACATCAACCCACTTTTACAATGGTTCGATACCTGTTTGCCCATAATGGTCCGATATCTGTTTTCCCATAATGGTCCGATACCTGTTTGCCCATATTGTCCCCACGAGGGTCCCATGTTGGACCCATATCTTAACCCGTATGGGACCCATGCCAATACCGGTTGCACTTTCCATGTGGGTACCACATGGGTTACCCATCTGGGGCCCATAAAGGAATCTATATGGGACCCATATCTGTTTGCCCACATCGGTCCCATGTTGAGCCCATGTGGGTCCCATGTTGGACCCATATCTTAACCCGTATGGGACCCATGCCAATACCGGTTGCACTTTCCATGTGGGTACCACATGGGTTACCCATCTGGGGCCCATAAAGGAATCTATATGGGACCCATATCTGTTTGCCCATAACGGTCCCATGTTGAGCCCATGTGGGTCCCATGTTGGACCCATATCTTAACCCGTATGGGACCCATGCCAATACCGGTTGCACTTTCCATGTGGGTACCACATGGGTTACCCATCTGGGGCCCATAACGAAATCGATATGGGACCCATTAGGGTCCCATATATTTTGCTAACTGGGAAGGAGCGACTTTGTTTCACATAAAGAGGGTTGGATCAACATAAATACCCCCAATGCCTAAACATGAGCACTAGATTCACTCATACAAAATAGTAATAACATGTATACGTTTTGTAAAACATTAAACACATATGTTGGCAATCTACTATTCGAGTGTAAATTAAGCTAAAACGATATAGCCAATATGTGTCCAACAAATATATTTTGAAAATAGATACTAACTGCATGGAACACAATAAACACGCAACTGACTGCCACTGACGTTAAACAAATAACAATTTGAAACTACTCATATAAATAATGTAAAGCTAATTTGATATTTTATAACAATTGGTAAGAAAAAGGAATATCATGTTTGGACCAGTTATTTGATGCGGTATTATGACATATGCGGTGTTGTTTGCGCCTTCAAGAATTAATACAGATTTAGAAGTAATTGCATGGTACGTGTACCAGTTTGATGATATCTTTTCAAACTGTATTTATTGTAGCAAATACAACTGTTTAATGCTTTTGATTAAGTTCGAACAATAAGTTAAATGTGAAAGTAACCATTTACTGGACGAATGTGGGAAAATGTATCCCTGTAATCACAATGGATATTTCAGAGCTAAACAGTCGTACGTTTCATTAAAAAAGTATAAGCCAAAAAACGAAAATAGTAGGTACACTTGATAAAGTAAACACTATCATCGTCCCATGTGTTTGTTACTTGCCATTACAACTGATATATATAAAGCGACTTGGTCAGTATTGTTTTGAAATATTATGTCATTGATTAAAAGTCATCAGATGTACTTTTAATTTAGTAAATATACAGCAAACATTATATCTTACATCAAAACGGCATATCAATATGTTTTTAATATATCTATAATTCCAACCAATAGATGTGTGTAAATGAAAATTATACCGCATTCGTTTTTGCCATAATAATTGATTTGAAAATGATTGACTACACTAGACGCTTAATCTTTGGAATTCGTATTTCACTCGTTTATCATGGGAGGAACTGCCTCGGGTGCAGGAGGTCGCGGTTTCGATTCCCACAGCAGGGTCATAACAATTGTAGAATTGGCTTCTCTCCTTGTCGCTTATTGTTGTGGGGTTAACAATACGACTGACTGGCTGGTGGCACGATAAATGGATCAGAAGTACTGGAAATTTAACCAGGAAACGCCGTGATATAAGTGACATATTATTTTAAGCGGTGTAAAACACCAAACAATCAAGTACAGTATATCATGACTTTCGGAATATAACAGTAAATATAAATGAAATAGAGTCTTTTAATTTTCATTAATTTCTAAGAATACAAGTGAACGAAACTTATACCGAACGTCTATATTAATTAATAAGCGAACTGAAAATCTTGTGAATTTAAATGATTAAAGGCAAGTTGGGTATAACTTTATTTAGAAAATAGTTATACAGGTAAATGAAACAGCTTTACAAATAAAACATTAAACAAATATGGTGGATATTCACTATTCAAATTGTCAATTTAGCGAAAATGATATAGTCAATATTTGTCCTAAAAAAATATTTAAAATATATTTATTATCTTCATGGAACACAATAAACAAACAACTGCCTGCCCAAAACGTTACAAAGAAGTTATTTGGAATAACTAATATATAAAATGTAATGATAAATTAATATTTTATAACTATTGGTATGAAAAACAAAAACAGTTTTTGAGGCAGTTATTTGACTTCCGTACAAAACATTCTACAACTTTGAAACTGTAACATTCTTATGTGATAAACAACCAATGGACTTCTTAAAATACCATAATGCCATAGGAAATAATCAAGTTAAAATGATACAAGCATTTCAAAAAGAGCAACCAGTTTATAACGTTAATAAACAATTAGTTAGAAAAATAACATAATCAAAAAGAGTAAATAAATATAAATTTACGTATATACAATGTAACTTGCAAATAAACGACTGACTAATTATGCACACAAATGGGAAAACATATTTGGAGATACTTTCAATTGAAAACATATTTACACAACAGCATTGAAGTCAACGTAAGACACAATATTAAGCAGCGTTTAGTAAAATTGTTTAACCATATTACCTACAAACGAACTCTTGTTCAAGTTTGAATTAAAACCTTCAAATCTGTGTGGTTTTGTGCTTTTAATATTGAAACATTAGAATCGTTGGTTTGGAATTGCATTTACTACCGCTTGGTATGGTACGAGTGGTACGAGTAAAACACATATCTAAATAATAAAAAAAAAAATGCGCTAAATTTAAATTAAAAGAAGTTTGTTTTGAAATAACCTTAGGAAATACGCATAATTCTATAATCATGATTCTAACACTATTGACATTTTCTCTTCTATACAGAAAGAAGGATTTGAGCGTGATCTAAATGCAGTATATTACTCTAAATTGCCGGAACTATTTTTGGCTGTTGAAATTCCCTCCCGCGTATTTTTCATACAAAGTTTCTCAGAGCGCATGCGTTACTACGTTCGGCTTGACATTTTATGAATGAAGTCACGAGCTTTTGTTGTAAATGCCGTTTGGAAATTTGAATTGTAACGGTGACGTTAGTGTTTTAAATGACGTCATTCACGTGTTTTACCAACATTTTTGGCGCGGTCGAAAACGTTGTGTTAGAATGAGACAGTAACAAATTACCCATGATGAGTTTAAGAACAACTGAAAAAGTTACAATAAAAATAAAATGTTCATAGACTGTTAATATTACTGATTTCAAAGTGTTTTGTTAGTTGAAAGAAATCGAATATTTCCAAAACAAATACAATGGGAGTAAAGATAGAATAGTCTACACGTGATTTTATCAAGGAAATCAACGTCATGTCAAAACATAGTTCACCCTTAATTTGTATCTCATTAAGTTATAAAAAAGTGCTAGAATTGAAATATATCTCATTTTGAGTGATATACCGGCTCTTATAGCACGATGTGTCGTTCAGGTGTGTATAAATAAATCACTCAGGCCATTCGGCCTTCGTGATTAATTACTACACATCTGAACTCCAAATTGTGATAAACGAGCCGGTATATCACTCAAAATGATATATATTTCCTGAATAAAATCCTCATTGGCTCTAATGGTTGCAGGGTTAGCAGAATGACTGACTTGCTGATTTAAGGATACATGGACCAGCAATACTGGTAACTTACCTGGGAAACGCCGTGATTTAACATATTTTGTTCTAAAAGCGGCGTCAAACACTAAACAATCCACCAATATAAACAGAGATTAAGCTCTTTGGCATTTTCCCAACTTAGAAACAGGTGATGTTGGAGATCTGATGGTTGTTACACTGCTGGGACATGAGGTGTTTATGCTTAATAATGCTTTTGCTAAACATGATACAACAACAAACGTATGGATCTTATCTGTTGAGGCTTTCTCAACTCAATTCCTCTTTAAATCGTTCCTACATCAAACAAAAATGCAGCAAACTACTTCATACAACTTTGGCAAGAATTGAACCATTTCTAAATATGAATGTATAAAAGATCAAAATATGAAAGCAAATTGGGAAATGCTCATTATGAGTAGTATTTAGCTCACCTAAGAACGAATTGGTCAAGGTGAGCCTTTGTGATCACTCATTGTCCGTCCTCGTCTGTCTGTCCGCCTGTTACATTTTTCTACATACAACTTTTCCTCCTAAATCAATGAACCAAAATCAAAATAATTACTCAGGTATGTGTTTATTATCTGTTCCTCGTTCAATGTTGTTCAAACAATTCAATTCCATGCGTTATTTTGGTTGCTTCAGAAATTCAAAAACTTAAAAAATCTTCTTGTCCAATTCGACCTGGCCTGATTCGAAAAGTGATTTGCTCAAATATTTCTTGCGAAGCCGTCCACCAAGATTGCTTAAATTATTCTGATCCGTAGAAAAACATTGCCGTCTGTAAAGTGATAACTTGGCAAAAACGTTCCTAATTTGACCTTCTTTTAATATTGTTCAATTTGTCTGACCCGTTGAAAAACATGCCGCCAAAAGGCGGTGCTTGTCTTCCTTATATGTGTAAATAGTGAACAATTATTCTTGTCCAAAAGGGCTTGCCCGATAAGGAAAATGTTTTGGTACAAATGTTCCTTCGGTTATTCTCCTTCAAGATCGTTCAAATGGTTCCGATCCATCAAACAACATGGCCACCAGTGGGCGGAGCTTGTATTTCTTGCATGTATATATATGGAAAACCAACAAATTTCGTCTTGTAGAAAAGTACTGGTCCGATTTGAAAAGAAGTTGGCACAAATGTTCTACAAAGTATTTTAACATTAGTCTGAGCTGTTGATAACTATAACCAGAAGTGGGCGTCGCTTGTTTTCCTTGTATCGAAAGACCATTGACAACTTTGATTTCGGACCATCATTGTCCTCTTGTTTCTTTTAACACACTGTTTTCACAAGTATTTTGTTGTGAACGTGTCAAAATGCATCT
This sequence comes from Serripes groenlandicus, assembly GCA_031761405.1. Lineage (NCBI taxonomy): Eukaryota > Metazoa > Mollusca > Bivalvia > Cardiida > Cardiidae > Serripes > Serripes groenlandicus. The sequence continues at coordinate 9,424,829 of JASEVX010000005.1, forward strand.
ATATTAGGAAATAGGTTATATTATTTTCTATTCAATTAAAGCAATTGAGTGATAGTTCTAGTTTATGAATATTTCATATGTTTATAACTTTCTGGAGAGGATTCGGATTATTGGTATGTAGTTGCTATAGTTTACATCTACAGGTTCAATTTATCAAAGTATGACTGTATTTTCCCGGAGTAAGATTAATAATGACTCGACCCTGTCGCCAGGAAACACTCTTTAAAGACAATCGCGACAGTTTCGATTCTCAGGCTAAATGTATTTATTACGTATATATTACGTTAACACCGGTTTAAAAGTGTTATGGTTTTCGGACAAATGGCGATAATTGATTGATTGATTATGGTTTAACGCCGTTTCAACAATAATACACCACACAATATACTTTCCAAGCAACTGGCTGCTTTTCCACATAGGCTGGTGATAATGGAAACAAAACGCGCCTTGTGTTATTGATCCTGCCAGATTTTATTTTATTTGAAAAGTAGTCTGGTTACCGATGCTTTTTATGCATTGAATTTTATTGAATTATTTTTAATGATGTCATTTGATCGTGATGGCTACATTTTTACCTTAAATTCTGCTAGTCATATAAATAGTGAAGTGTTGCAAAACAAATGATGTAAAACTGAAAATGAAATTTGAAAAATCAAAAAGTATATATATATTACATAGGAAACAGCAGTCACATTTGCAAATGTATGAGGTATACAGAAGAAAGGGCCGGGAAACCTTTCCAAGCCTGGTTACCCCATATTTTTATTTCATATTTCTGTAGGTTAGGTAATATGCACTAATAACACACTGATCTTAGTAAAATTCTGAATGTTTTAAAAAAATAATGAAATTGTAGCGATCGTCTTTAAGTGAACTGGCAGCAAATATACAGTTAAAATGGTGTTAAACTCCAATTATTTAACAGTTATAATCATGACATTTGATATAATGGGACACTGGTGTAATTATGATAGTAAAGACGAAGAACGCAGGTAAACAAAGTAAAACCAAAATGGTTATTTTGATTCAACAGTAAAGTACAAGGCTTCAGGTGCATAACTCCATTTATATATTTTTTTAATATTACACCGTAGAGGTGTAAATTGACGTACGCAGGAAACCGATTATGTTCACAAGTGTTTGAAATTCACAGACATTCTTCAGTTTTGAATCCGCAATTTATACCTTTTTACTTATGAGTAACAGGTAAATGATTGACATGTTCAACAATTGTTTCACTCATCGCTTATTAATCATATCGTCAAGCTTTATAATCCTAAAAATAATAATCCGGAAGAAAGCACATATCATCTGAGATAGGTGAAATCCTCAAGCTTTTAAAGCCGTTTGGCTACTGCAGGGATAAAACCACAAGTAAGGGTGGTGAAGACTTTACCTGAGACATAATTACAAGCTGTACAAAACACAGTGACATTGACAGCAACACACACACACATGGACGCAATAATTCTCAATAATACATGAAACTAACTGCAATGAAAATTACTAAAATCATGCAAGTCGCCATCTTGTGTATCTATAGAAAGCGCTCGGTTAGACATAGAGTAAATAATATGTTTAAATCGATATTTAAGGTATTTAAGGTCATAAAAGTGCTAACCGCTAGCTACCGTTTTAGCTCATTAGAATGGCTATTTGTAATCTAAAGTGTTCGGGTAATCACATGTTCATCACCAGGTCGCTAGGCCATATTAAGATAACATAGTGTGTACACTTTAGAAATGACAAAATTATCAAGAAAGGAGAGAAACAGTATCCATTAGTCTGGTGTTTGTTTCACTGATGTCCGATATTAAACAGGTTTGTTTAATTTAGTCCCTTCACATTGCATGATTGAGGGTTGTCAGAGACATATAAACACAGTGTATTTATATGTCTCTGAGGTTGTTAAACTGCTTCGAAACATTTGAGTGCAATAACAAACATAAAACATGCACAACAAGATGTGTTTGTGAAACACTGATGCCCCCGAATGGCAACATCTAGGTCAAAGGTCAAGGTCGCAAGGTCAACAATTTTGGTGCTGACAGAAAGGTCATGTCACAAGGAATACACATGTGAAATATGGTAGCCGTACCTGTTATGGTTCAAAAGAAGTGGTCAAGGTTAAAAAAAACATTCGACAGACAGACAAACAGACAGGCCAAAAACTAGATGCCCACCGAATCGGTGATTCCCGGGGCATAAAAAGCACAATTTCACTATTTGCCAAACTGTTCAATTTATAAAAGTATAGGCATACACTTTCAGCATTGATTGCTAATTGACTCTAGAACGTGCAGACGTGTATACATAACGTGTGTACACACTGACATCGTGTGTCCTTTAAACCTTTGTAAACCAGTCTTATCATCTAGACGCTTTCATATATTTAAACAACTACAAAATGATGCGTTTATAATATTGAGATTTAAGAACACCAGTCTCGCGAGCTATTTATAGAATCTTTTGGAATTTCCAGATTTGAGTATCATCAGAGTTATTTGCAAGACAGATAGAACGCGCAATGATATTTATCATCTGCCCAATCATGACGAAGATAATATTATCATATTTTAACTCTATGTAGATAATGTCTCGATACAACTCAAATATTAGTAACAATCCGGTACCAAATTAGCACTGACATAATTTTTATTAATCGCGTATCTGCATCAATGATGGAACTATAACGGATGTGAGTAAATTAGTTTGCAGTAAGGAAATAAAATATCAACCGATTTTTTAAAACCGACTATGTAAATATTGTTCGTTGTTGTTGTTTCTGTTAGCATTGTGGCGATTGTCAAACCAATCGCCACAAAAATTGTCAATTTGGATGAAATCTCACAGCAAGCATCCTTCCAAAGTTCTCACCAACATTTCTTCATTTTTTTTATCCATGTAGATTGCTGGGTTTCTATGGGAACAGAAAGAAAAACAATCAAACTCCCAGACCGGTTTGCTTTATTTAAACAAAAATGTAGTACTTGTGATTTGGCTGTTTTTCCTTATATGGCAAAAGTTAAAACTTTAAACATCTTCTCCTATAGAATTTGGCCGATCTGCAAATGATTTTGTGGAAATGTTCCTTCGGTTGGTCAAAACAACATTGCTGCCAGGGGTGGGGCCGTTTTGCCAGAGTGAAAACTTTAAAATTCCTCTTCTCTGACAGTATAAGGCCGGTTTCCAAATACCTTTGTAGAAATAATCTTTGGGTTAGAATTCTATTAGAGACTCTATTAGAGTCCTTCAAGCCGTTATAATTAGTCGACAATCTTGAGCAAGAGGGGCTAAGCTGTGTTGCATGATTGGCTTTATATTTTAAAGTCTTCTCCTCCGAAAGTATTTACCGATTTGCAAATGTTGTTGAAATGTGCCTTCGGTGAGCATCTATTGGATTACTCCAAAGTCATGTTGATTGGTCGAAAAATGAAAATAGTTAATGTGGTTTACATGACAAATCACATCATTGCCCTGTTGAATTACTATGACAAATTGCACTGGATTATAATGCTATGATTAGCAACTCATTTCATAAAAGATTTCTATTTTAGACAAAACGAAGTTTGGAATTCTAATGGAAAAGAAAATATTTGAGAAACGGTACATAAACTTAACGAAGTAATTAGTGGTTGAAAATTTCAGATACCTGTTGTGACTATTTCTCAATGACCTAGTCTACATGTTTACCTTCTCGACCTACTTTACATGTCGACCCACTCAACCTAGTCGACCTTATTAACATGTCGATCTAGTGTACCTGCAACCTGTCGACCTAGTCGACCATGTCAACTTTTCATCCTCTCAAAAGGACCTGTGCTGTTCCACTGAATGCATTTTGAAACATTGAATAGGTGAAAACAAAATTACAATTGTTTAACAATCGCGTATTTATACAGAATTAAACGTTTAAAACACAAGAGGACCATGATAGCCCTGTATCGCTCACCTTAATTATACAATGTACTGCAATGCAAAACACATCAAGACAATTATTCTGAATGCAACATCCACAGTGTTAACAATATTTTCCTTCATTTGGCCTAGTGATCTATATGTGTGTACCTGATATGACACATATTACAACATGGACTAGATATCATCAAGACAACATTCTGACAAAGTTTCAACTTGCTCAAAGCAAAAATGCGGCCTCTGGAGTTTGAACACTATTTTCCTTTATTTACCTAATTTCTGATCAAATATGACCCATATTCGAACTTGAAGCTGAAGTAACAAATGAGGCATCCAAAGTGTTCACAAGATTTTCCTTCAATTTGATCTAGTGACCTAGTTTTTGACCCAGCATGACCCATATTCGAACTTGGCCTACATATCATCAAGAAAAACATTCTGATAAAGTTTCATCATGCTGAAATTAACAAGAGGGCCATTAGGCCCTGGAAAACCTCACCTGAGAATGGGCTATTTAAGACATAACTCTCTCATGCTCACGCCAAACATGTGGCTTCCAGAGTGTTAACAAGATTTCCCTTAAATTTGGTCTAGTGACCTAGATTTTGACATGACATGACCCATATTCGGACTTGGCCTAGATATCATTAGGACAAACTTTCTGATAAAGTTTCAACATGTTCAAGTTTAAAATGTGGCTTCCAGCAGAGTGTTAACACGATTTTCCTTCAATTTGGCCTATATTCAAACTTGGCCTAGATATCACTTAGACAAATTATGGAAGCTTTTGGTCTTTTTCTCCTTTTCTGAATCCGCAGCAACCAAAGTTTTACACATAATGTAAGCTTTTGAGAATTTTGAAAGAGGACCAACAAGGGAATATTCCTGTGAAGTTTAGTTGAAATTAGTCCAGCGGAATGGTAGGAGTTGTCCTTTGTAGCTAAAAGTTCAATTTACCTCTTTTGTGATGACGCCTGTTTGCAATGATTTTGTAACCAATCAATACGGCATAACAAATTAAGTAGGTGAATTGAATAATATTTGAGCTAAATCTACAATATTGTATACACAGACTGGAGGTCTAGCGCAAAAACGATCATTTGGCTGGCGGTATTTCACAGAGGTCGTTGCATAGTTTACACACTCATTGATGCATTTATCACAATGCATGCTATATCAAAATCAAAAGGGAGCTGCATAACAATGAAAACCATATTGAAATTCCAATTAAAATAGCAAACCAATAAAATCAATCTGTATCTACATTGTTGGTTACTAAAAACAAAACATGCTTGCATATTTGTTTTACATTGTTTGAAATAATTTATATAATACTTTAAAAATTAACATGATTCATTTAATAAACAAAAGAATATTTACAATGTGCTATAATATACCAAAAATGAATGGTCCGTTGGAGATAACAACTAAACATGTTATTATTTCATAACATAGATGAATAAATACATACACTGTTTTTTATTCTTTCAAATTCTTATTAAGTGTGAATATGTAATGAGCAGGTGTTAGAAGGTTTTGTTCTGAAGGTACTTATAGATTGGTCTGTGGCACTTTTTACTCTGTAATGCACAATGTAAATACACTATTTATATTGATATTTATACCGTCCTAGCGATTTTGCACTACGATGCGAATGAAGTTTGAAATTATAAACATACAGGCCGTGTTGTGTATGTGTACAACATTAAATGAATAAACAGCTGTAAAGCTAAGTAGAATATGTAAAACTACAAAAATTAAAATGAAATGCATGGGGTATATATGTTACACAAAGGGGTGTCGCTTTGAGTGGATTCACTTTCAGTCATGAGTTTATTAGTTAAGACTATTACACAACACTCTCCTCCTTCAAATATAAAGTCATCAATTCAAATTCAATTTTGAAAACGCAATCAGAATACACCTGATGAACGTATGCACATACTGCTTCAAATTGTTCCGATTGAGATTTGCCATTAAGTTCCAATGTCCACGATGACCTCAATTAACATACTCATTATCATTTATAGCGGTACATAATCCCAGCCTTGTCGCCAATTCGATGTGTATAAGTACAACTTTAAATGAGCTTAGCAAAATATTTAATTCTACAAAGATTAACATGGAATACATGGGTAACATAGAAATATGTTACACTAAGAGGCGTGGCTTTGAGTGGATACACTTTCATTCATGAGTTAATTAGTAAAGACAAAATAAACAGCACGCTCCCCTTTAAATGTAAAGTCATCAGTTCAAATTTAATCGCAATCATAATTACACCTGCCGAAAGTATACATATACTGCTTTAATTTGTTCTTTCTGTGAATGACACCTGCAGAAAGTATGCACATACTGCTGTAATGGTCCAGGCATGTTGCGCGTGATCAAGTCATCATGACAGCTTAGAAATACATTTCATTTTTTAATCATGTAATACATCTATTTTAACATAAAATTTCTTTCGAGTTCTTTCTGTTGGGTAATTGATGTCGAATCAAATCCATTGTCCGGCTGCTATGCCAACAAGTTATCGCATTTTGGTTTTTGATATAGAAAGACATATAAGAGGTAATGTAATGCCGATCTTGTAAAACACTAGTCTAGATTCCAGTTTCAAAATGATAAGTGTCTTCGGTTTTCGCCTACTATTGCAATTGCTAAAAACATAAATTAACAAACATTTCATTTTGTCCCTTATATAAACTTATTATTTAGAACCGTTGATAGATATGACCACTAAAGGAGATGTTTGTCCCTTTGTATGCATATCGTACGGACATTGAACACTTTGATTTCTATTTAATCAGGTGAGCGATGCAGGACCAACATGGCCGTCTTGTTTCTTCTAACACAGTGTTTTCAAAAGTCGTCTAGTGTGGAGGCGTCACAATGCATATGTATTGGGGAAAGGTTTAGTTTGTCTGTTAGATAAATGTGGGAAAATTAATTCCGGTAATATTGAAGCTCTGAACAGCCGTACGGTTCCTAAAAGATTATCATGTTTTAGCCAAAAACGAAGTATAGAATTCTAAATTCAAGAAAGGAACTTTTACGAATAGCGCGTAAAAATGCTAAGTATGACAACAAGGGGGCTTTGCTTTTTTTCCGTGCATGCATATCGTAAGAATATTAAACCTGTGATTTCGTTTAAATCCGGTGAGCGATATCCCATCATTGTCATCTTATTTCTTTTACACAGTATTTTAAAAAGGTACTCTGTTGTGGATGCGTCACAATGCATCTGTATTAGGGAAATGGCTAGTGTGTCTGTTTTAAGTCAATGAATGCAATTGAGCGGTAGTTTATGTAGATGTCATCTTCTTATAAGTTTCAATATGGACAGGATTCGGATTATTGGTATATATTTGATATATTTTATATCCACAGAAGCCTATTCTTCATACTATGTTACAGACGAGACTTCTGTTTCGGGGAATTCCGAAGATGAACCATCGTGGATCAGTAAGTTGTTGCCAAGGCAAATTATTACCCAACAATAATGACCCTACCCTGTTGCCAGAAAAGACTCATTTCGTGAACTGGCCGCAATATTTCAATTGAAATGACGTTAAACTCAAATCATTTAACAGTAATAACACTGATATTTGTGATAGGCTCTCAAAAATCGGAAGTTGTTTTTCTACAAGAAACACACTTTACACAAGACAATGAAAACATTATAACACAGGAATTTGACGAATGGGAGATATTTCATTCATTTTGAGAAAGTAATAGTAGAGGATGCTCCATATTAATCGGCAAGAAACTTAACTTCAACATTTTAAATAGAAAATATGATGACAATGGTAGATACATCTTTCTTAATATAAACATATCTAAGAATATACTAACCCTATTGAACATTAATTCACCAAATCACCAAAAAAGGCGAAATTTATTTTACCAAGAAATTTCAGATACATTACTAAACTTCAGTGAAGGTGCTAACATTGTTGGTGGGGGGGGGGGGGGGGGGGGGCACAATGACATTCTATTCCACACAGACAGAATATACAAAACAGGAAACACATCAATAAAGATAAATGCCAGTACACTTGAAGAAACAACAGTGGCGAAAAAAGCAGGATTGATTTCTGGCTAACTGACAAAACTCTTACTCCTCTAATATTTCATACAGACATTCGTCCTGCACTTATTCAATATACAGACCATATGGTAATTTCGCTAAAACTTGCCATTCCAAACGAGAGAGGCAAAGGATTCTGGAAACTAAATAATGACCACCTAAATGATCTTGATTATGGAAATAATATATGTAATATTAAAAAGAAAAATTGATAAAAAGAACCAATACATTATAAGAACTAGAAGATGAACTAAAAATGCTAATGTCGGACGAAACATTGACAGATATAAAAACAACTAGAATAAATGAAATTGAAAGCCAAATTAAAGCAATATATAACTATAAAGCCAAAGGTGATAAAAGACCAATTATATATACATATGAATTTGTTAAGCTGTCAAGTCAAAAGCTGCTCTCATTCAAGAAAACAGTTAAAACATCGTATCCTCGAGTGTCCAGTTGTATTGACTGTTATCTATTTATAGTTTTATCGAATTTGATATATATATATATATATATATATATACAGTTGTATTGACTTTGATCTATATGTTGCAGTTAATGTAGCGAAAGAAACAAAATTACAGTCAATTTACCAATCATTCAAATGATATGACTCGAATCTGTGTTTCAGTGAACGATTTAACATGAAACACAGCTACGTCTATGAGCTAATCTTTGTCGAAATATGAAAGTATGACCGGAATCAGTGCATCCTTGTGTTAAGGTATAAATAGTAACTGCACACAAATTATGAGCAACGTTTTACAATGGAAAATATCTGAAAATGATATAACAACAAGAGGCCCAAAAGGGCGAGTATCGCTCCACGGCCATAATGAAGGCAAAAATCAAATCCCCAAACAGCCCTGCCCCCTGGTGGCCATGTTTTTAACCAACCACCATGACTTAAAGGAACCTTGTAGAGTGTCACCCAAGGAATGTTTCTGCAAAATTATTTGAAAATCGACACTTTCAGAGGAGATGATATTTTAAGTTTTCGCTTTAGCCATATAAGGCAAAATAGCCCCATCCCCTGGCGGCCATATTTCTTAACCAATGAACATGGCTTGAAGGAATCTGATAGAGGGTCAGCCTAGGAATATTTCTACAAAATTATTTGAATATCAGCCAGACACTTTCGGAGGAGAAATTTGTTTTAAGTTTTCTCTTTAGCCATATAAGGCAAAATAGCCCCGCCCTCTGTTGGCCATGTTTTTTTACCAATCAACATGGCTTGCAGAAATCTGATAGAGGGTCACCCAATGAACCTTTCTACAAAATTATTTGAAAATCGGCTGAACACTTTCGGAGAAGAAGATTTTTTAAGTTTTCACTATAGCTATATAAGGCAAAATAGCCCCGCCCCCTAGCGGCCATGTTTTTCAACCAATCAACATTTCTTGAAGGAATCTAATAAAAGGTCACCCAAGGAACATTTCTACTAAATTATTTGAAAATCGGCCTGATATTTTCGGAGAAGAAGATTTTTTAAGTTTTCTCTTTAGCCATATAAGGCTAAACAGCCCCGCCCTCTGGCGGCCATGTTTTTTCGACCTATCAACATAACTTGAAGGAATCTGATAGAGGGTCAGCCAATGAACATTTCTACAAAATTATTTGAAAATCGGCTGAACACTTTCGGAGAAGAAGATTTTTTAAGTTTTCACTATAGCTATATAAGGCAAAATAGCCCCGCCCCCTAGCGGCCATGTTTTTCAACCAATCAACATTTCTTGAAGGAATCTAATAAAAGGTCACCCAAGGAACATTTCTACTAAATTATTTGAAAATCGGCCTGATATTTTCGGAGAAGAAGATTTTTTAAGTTTTCTCTTTAGCCATATAAGGCTAAACAGCCCCGCCCTCTGGCGGCCATGTTTTTTCGACCTATCAACATAACTTGAAGGAATCTGATAGAGGGTCAGCCAATGAACATTTCTACAAAATTATTTGAAAATCGGCTGAACACTTTCGGAGAAGAAGATTTTTTAAGTTTTCACTATAGCTATATAAGGCAAAATAGCCCCGCCCCCTGGCGGCCATGTTTTTCAACCAATCAACATTTCTTGAACAAAATTAATAAAGGGTCACCCAAGGAACATTTCTAAAAAATTATTTGAAAATCGGCTTGACACTTTCGGAGAAGAAGATTTTTTAAATTTTCACTATTTTTTTCTTTTGGTTGCCATGGAAACCAGAATTATGGATGGATTAAAATAAATTGAAGGAATTTTAGAGAGGACATTGAGAGGATGCTTCCTATGAAGTTTTAACCAAATTGGCAAAGAGGTTAGGGAGAAGAAGTCTTTTAAAGGAAAAAGTTAACGCACGCAAGCACGACGGACAATACGCCATGACATAAGCTCGACTGGCTTTCAGCCAGTGGAGCTAAAAACTCCAAATTGTTAAATATCAAACAAATTATTCACAGGACATAGTCTGTCTTAAGCCATATAACCTCAAACCTGACGGAAAGGTATACCCAATAATGTCACATACGGGCCATCATTAAAAATACGTGAAGTTTTATTTTATCAGGCTGAATTTCTAGCAGATTCATTTTGTTTGATCAAAAATATTTTCATTTATTACACTCTTATATCAGATGGGACACAATTGGTAATACGAATTTCAATTTTGTTTTCACTAGGTTATTTTAAATACTCTGCATATATGTATTCAAACCACATTTACAACAGATTGAAAAGCTTTTGACATCATACGTGAGACCACAACAACAAATCAGCCGCAGAACTCTTCAAATTGAAGAGCAAATGCAAAATAAAAAGGATTTAGATCGGTCTACGAAACAGGGCAATGTACAATAACTATATCAAATTAAAATAAGGTAAGTAGAAGCTGAACATTGAAGCCTACAGATCAAGGGGATCTTTTTTTTTAACAAATTAAACTACTTTTGTGTGAAAAATGAAGAAAACTTGGTCTGATCTTCAATAGAAAAGACTATATAATAACAACTAAAAGGCAATTTATAATTGATGTCATAAATAAGTCACCCAGGGACGTCAAATAAGGGTTCTGTGACTTCTGTCCCCTTGGTATAACTGAAATTTCAAAGAAACAGCATCAAATTCAAATACAAAAAAATATAGCTTTTATAATTGAGCAATACAAATCAGTAAAAGGCACTTGATAAACAATGATAACTCTTGAAAGCCTTTCATTTCCTCAGCCAAGATGACCCATGACACATTCTCCAATAAAACTTACTAAAATCATGCGAGTCGTCATTTTTGGTATTATTATAATTGGTCGGTCAGACGGAAAACAAGGATTGAAAATTATTGTCGTCTAGTCAATCTCTTTTTTTTTTTTAAATCGTTAGTTAACGTCATAAAAGCCGTGTGCTATTATCGTATGAACTAACATTTGTACTGAAAATGTCAGTATAAATAGAACTGAAATCGAAAAAATGTTTCCCGCTAGTCATAGTAGACGACAGCAATACGACGTCAGAACACTTTTGACTGTACCGTGATCTAGACATGATTTTACAGTAAACAACTGGTTATATCCGTGTTTTATGAAAACACTCTTTAATTCAATATTTCGGCCAAAGGCCTTTCAGGTTATATGAAAGACCACATAATGTGGCGTCCATCCTAAAATAATTTAACATGAAGACTACATTGATGATGTCCGTAACCAAGGACGACGCACGTAATTTCCGTAACACATTCTTTTGACGTATCGTCAAATGGAGCGACGCTGTTTCACGCAAAAAGGGTGGGATCAACTTGAAATACCCCAACTTCCGATTAATAAGCACTAGATTCACTCATACAAAATTGTTAGAAAATGTATACGATGTGTAGTGTTAGATCAGATAGGACTGTGAATGTACAGGTTACGCTTGATCTCCATCAGCAACAAATGTAACAAAAGCACAAAGGCCCACTCATATCCATCATTGCTTAATAATGCCTATAAGTTAACAAACTAAAACAAATAAAAATAAAATTTGAAAATAACTTGGCAAGGAGATAAAATATTTATAAATGAAAGTATAATTATTGATCAGACATTGTGGCAAAAGGATAAATTGCTCATAATGAGCAATTGTTCCTTTGCAATCCTTTCCTTCGTAGACTGTTGCAGAGTCGTCAAAGACCATCTCTATAAGGAAAGGGTTAAGATGAAATGTGACCCCCTACATAATCTTTCCAGCCATAATGACTGGTTGAGAAAGGTAGTCGCTACTTGGCTGAAATTAACTAATTCTCAACCGATTATATCAGTAAAATATATGCTTCCACACCATCATGCAGGTTATCGATCATGGGTCATCTTGACCCTCATAATCAAACCGCGTTCATTATAAATTCAGCAATACGAATTCACTGCAAACAATACCATGACATGAGCATTATCATCATCTATAATTTTAAATCAATCTTTTGTTGGGCAAGTATGCTCTTTAATTTGTGTTAACAATCACTTTTCGGTTGTTTCATAAATAGGTAGGACCTATAGATATTAGAAATATGACGAAAACGGACCCAGGAAGAAACATAATTCAAGACAAACGGGCCAAGGCATAATGAAACAGATACCTATCTTGGAATCATTTAGGTGGTGTTATCGCTCACAACTCATTTATAGCTATAACAGATAAGAGATATAAACAATCATTATCTGATGTTTCTATGCAGTTGTCAAGCGAGTTTAAATGTGCGATGTTTTCTGCGCCTTCAAGAATTAATACAGATATATAGAAGTAATTATTTGGTAGGATACAATACGATACGATAATTTTACTGCATAATCAGGCCCTCGTCCTAAACACAAAATGTTACAAATACATGTATACAATCAAATATCAATGTAATGCAAGTGTAGAGTATAACACACATTGAGACAACATATTAAAATAGTAATGTTATAACAAGTGTACAGGTTATTTCTCAACGATGTTAGAATTTGTTCCAACAACCTTATGGCATTTTTAGCTCGACATTTCGCAGCCTATAATTCCTACCTATCTACGAAAACATGTACAATAGATAAGTTTAAACGAAAATTATGCAGCATACGTTCTATAAATATCGATTTCAAAAATGATTGACTACACTAGACGCTTACTATTTAGAAATTGTATTTCAATCGTCTACCATAACATTCTGAAAAGTAAATATGAGATCGAAAATTTGTCGCACTTCTATATCAATAAAGGGATGAACTCAAAAAATAATTTACTGGATGATGGTAATGCTCATTTTGTTTATTGCGCGAGCTTAGATAATTAAAGGCAAGTTGGCTAAAGCTTTATTTAGAAAATCGAAATACAGGTGTATGAAACATCTTATTTGTCCTAAAAATATAATTCAAAAAGAAATAATATTTTCTCATGGAACACAATAAAGACAAAACTGTCTGTCAATAATGTAAACAAATAAACTAATTGCAGCCACTCATATATAAAATATAAGGATTATTTAATATTATATAACAATTGGCATGAAAAACTGAATCCAAATATTCAGTACACAACATTGTACGACTTTGAAACTTTTACGTTCTTATAGTATATACAACGAAAGGACTTCTAGAAATACCAATATGCATAGGATAATAGTCATGTTAAAATGATACAAGAATTACTAAACAGAGCAACCAGTTTATGAAGAGAATACACAATTAGCTAGAAAAATAACATAATCGAAATATAAATATCTATATACAATTCAACTAGAATTGGAAAGAAAATCACTGACTAATACTGTACAAAAATGAGAAAACGCAAACAAACGAACTCTTGTTCATGTTGAAATTTAAACCTTTAAATCTGAGTGGTTTTGTGCTAGTATTATTCAAACATTAGAACATTTGAATTGGAACTGCATTTATCCCAGTTGTTATGGAACGAGTGAAACACCTTTCTAAATAATAACAAAATAAACGTGAAATTTAAATTAAAAGAATTTTGTCTTGGAACAACCCTGGGAAATACTCATATAATCATGAATACAATCCACATTGGCTCCCAGGGTTGCGGGGTTAGCGTTACGACTGACTGGCTGCTGTAAGGATTTATGGACCAGCAGTACCGGTAGTTTAGCAGCGTAGACCCCAAACAATCCATCAATATTAACATAGGATAAATATAATTTTATTAATGCCTTCGCTAAACGTCATCGAGAAAATATTTGGATTATATCTGTTTAGGCGTTCTAAACTCAATGTCCTTTTAAATCGTTCCCACATCAAATAAATATGCAGCAAACTACTATGAAACATCTTTGCAAGAAGTAAAGTGCTCAATGTGAGCGTGTTTGATCGCACACCGTCCGTCGTCTGTTAACATTTACCTACAAACAACATCTCCTGATCCTCCTAATCCAATGAACCAAAATCTAAATAATTACACCGGAATGTTTATTATCTGTTCATCTTTCACTTTTGTTTAAAGAATTCAATTCCATGCCGAATTTTGGTTGCTGTGGCATCAGACAACGGGAAAAATACAAAACTTTAAAAATCGTCTTATCCAAAAGTACAGGCCTGATTTGAAAAATAATTTTCCCAAATATTCCTTGGATGGCCGTCTTCCAACATTGTTCAGATCATTCCGTTCTGTAGAAACACATGACAGCCTGAGGGCGAAGATCGCTTTCCTTATATGTGTGAAGTGAAAACTTAACAAATCTTCCTGTCCAAATGTAATGGCCCGATTTGAAAAAATGACTAAGCACGATTGTACGTTCGGTTACCATTTTAAAAGATTGTTCAAATTATTCCGATCCGTTGAAACACATGGCCGCCAGGGGGCGGAACTTTTTTTTTATATGTATATATATATATATATATACGGAAAACTTAAAAAATCGTCTAGTCGAAAAACACTGGCCCGATTTGAAAAAAAATGGCACAAATGTTCCATGTGTAACACTCTAAGAAGTATGTTCAAATTATTCTGATCCGTTGTTAAAAACCCCAACAAAGGGTCATTAATTGTGTCCCTTGTATGCATATCGTAAGAACATTGAAAACTGTGATTTTAATTTAACATAGTGTTTGCCAAAGTAATCTGTTGTGGAGGCGTCAAATGTAGCTGTATTTGGGAAAGAGTTAGTTTGTCTGTTTTAAAACAATGAAAGCAATTGAGGGGTCGTTCTAGTTTATGTAGATTTAATCTTCATAAAAGTTTCAATATATAGACGATTAGGGTTATTGGTAAAGAATTGCTATATGTTATATCCACAGGTCTCTATCCTTTAGAGGACCCTGGTGCCATTGGTGATGTCGAAGATGAATCAACGGCGATGTGTAAGTTGTTGCCCAAGCAAAGTATTACCCAACAATAATGAACCGATCCTGACCCCCGGAAACACTCATTTAGTGAACTGGCCGCTATAATGCAGTTGAAATGGTGTTAAATTTGTGCAAACATATTTCACACTATGGGATAGTGGTGTAAATTCTGATATTTGGTGAATATCTTCAACTACACCTTTTTAAAAGCAAACCATTTAGCACCATCTTTCACAAACCAAGCCCAGAGAGAGGTAGGCCGCGTTTTTGCAAATACATCAAGTATCAGATGCTTACTTTTCCGACTAATCTTATTATGTAATATACCTTTCATTCACTTATTTCTCCATTTAACTTTTCGACATTGTTTATCTGTTGAACTAGTCGACCTCATTGACCTGTCGACCCTTTCGACCTACTCTCGGTCTCTAGTTTACCTGCGACCTTTTGACTTAGTCGATCATGTCAACCGTTACATATTCACAACATGTAAATTAACCTGCATTGTTTCACTGAATGCGTTTTGAAACATTGAATAGATGAAAACAAAAATACAAGTGTTTAACAATTGCGTAAGTAAACAGAATTAAACTTTTTTTTAAAAAGTCGCTTTAATACAGATCTAGCACTATTTTAGTCTTGTACTAGGCCTCAGCCCTATGTTCTAATGTAATTCAGACATAAGCAGATGCGTTTCCACTACCGAGTCACGGATCGATATATGACCAACCATTACCATTACCCTAACTCTAACCCCTGACCCCAACCCGAACCTTAACCCTTGTTGGCGCTCAGGATTGTAAGCATCATGACAGACTCGCTGGTGTCAGGAAAATTGGGCCAGCTATTTTTGTAAATTACCAAAAAAAGGCCGCAAAATTTCTAAATACTATTTAAGAGCGGGGCAAAACACACAATCATGAATTGTTTTCGTCAATAGTTTTGTGTTGAATTGTGGTTAATGGATTTTGAAATCATAACGGCTTTGATGATCTCTATAATTTATATACATGAATAATTAATCTACAATATAAAGAGCATATTTAGTCGTTTTATCATTTTAATTTCTTTTTCAGACATAATTGATGTAATTAAAGATCTCATTGGACGCATTCAAAACCAGAAAGGCAATATGCTTAAAGTTGCCGTTTGTCGAAATGAAGAGTTGTTCGATGTAACGGTCATTTCTAACGATCCAGAACATGTTAAAGATAGCATCGTCCAACAATGTAAGAAATATAAAAAATATATTAATAACATCGACGTACGAAATGTTAAGGATGAAGGTTATAGTGTCATGCATTCAGGTGACTTCATTGAATGCATTGGGTCAGAGATTTATTTGAAAGATATGAATAGAATTAACAAAATAATATCAAGCCTTTCAAAAAGTATAAATACTGATTGGCAAAACGTTAATAGTGTGTTTTACTCACCTGTACGATCTGTAGGTTACTTGTCAAACGACCATGAACTGATAAAGGAACCTTGTATAGTCGTGTACGTGGATGTCAAGTTTGACAAAGGACGTGTCCCTGTTGACAGTTTTAAAATTCCACAATTTATAGAAGGCATCAGAACCGACGTTCGAGAAGGCATGACTAAAGGCTTGACGAAATTATCTCCGTCCGATTACCACGATCCCGTTACTGTTGGATGTCAAATCGCAACGTCATGTTCAATAGATCTATTCGGAACTATGGGACCAATTATTGATATGGGCGATAATAAAGTCGGATTCCTCACCTCGTTACACAACTTACTTCATAAAAGTGATTATGGCAAACTATGTAAAGAGTCGAAGGATCTTGTTGGCGTGTCGTACAGATCAGTGTTCCAACCAATAGATAAAGTGAGCACATGTGGAACACAACAAGTGGGAGAGATAGTGTTCCTTAAATCTGACTTCTCAAATGAATCCGGCTATGAAGTGGCGTTTGTAGAATTACAGACACGTACACCTAATGATGGTGGATTTCCTTCGGGTGAATTTCCATTATTCAGTAAGTAAATAAACACGGATTATTTACATTGCGGGAGCAATGAATGGGTTCGTATTGCACGACAATTAGCGTGGAACAATCGATATCTTACAGACCGAAGGTCGAGTAAGATATGGAATTTCCCACGCTACGAGTCGTGCAATACGAACCCATGTATCGCTTCTGCAACGTTATATTTTTTTTATTATATACCTACAATCTATGAAGAGCAAAAAAAGTAACAAATATGGTTTGACAATCGCCACAATGCTAACAGAAACAGCAACGAAAACAATAGTCAGTTTTGAACAGCCTGTTGACTCTTTTTATTCCTTACTGCAAACCATTTTACCTAATCCGTTAAACGGCTAAATATATAGTTCCATCAGTGATGCAGAGACACGATACATAATAATCATGTCAGTGACCGGATTGATACTAAGATTTGAGATGTATTGAAATAATATCTACATACAGTTAAATTATGTAAATATTATGTTTCTTCATGTTTGGACAGATAATAAATATCATTGCGCGTTCTATCTGCCTTGCAAAGAACTCTCAACTCAATGACCCAGTAGAAGGCTTCTGGAAATTCCAAAAGGTTCTATAAATAGTTTGAGTCTTGTAATCGATTGTTCTTAAATCTCAACATTATAAACGCTTTTTTTCGTAGTTGTTGCAATATATACGAAAGCGTCTAGATTATAAGACAAGGTTACAAAGGTTTAAATGAGACGATGTCAGTGTGTACACAAGTTATACACGTTCGAGTGCATCCCTCTCTGTACGTTCTAGAGTCAATTAGCAATCAATGCTGAAAGTGTAGCCTAATTTCGTTGGAGATCGAGCATTATCATAGTATCAACTGAACAGTTTGGCAAATAGAGAAATTGTGCTTTATGAGCATTTTTTTTGCTCTCAAATTTGTTAAAGCAGTTTAACTTTTATAGGGAGAAGGAACTAAATTGAACAGACCTGTTCAATATCAGACATCATTGAAACAAACACCAAACTAATGGATACTGTTTTCTCTCCTTTCTATGATAATTTAGTCATTTCTAACGTGTACACAATATGTTATCTTAATATGGCCTAGTGACCTGGTGATGAACACATCATGACCAATTTTAGAACGTTACTTAAAAATCACCAAGACAACATTCTGGCAAACTAACATTATTCTATAGTCAAAAGATAATATATTTCTCATTCATTAGACCAGTTCTTGAATACGGCGACGTTATCTGGGACAATGTACCCCAATACCAGAAGGAGGAACTCGATAAAGTTCAAAATGAGGCAGCGCGCATCGTTACAGGCTGCAGTAAACTGGTGTCTCTCGCAAATCTTCACAAGGAATCTGGGTGGGAATCGTTATTAGAAAGAAGAAGGAAACACAAACTTATATTGTTTTTTAAAATCGTGAACGGTCTTGTCCCTAACTATCTATCCTCTCTTGTTCCACAGTATGATAACACTACAGCTTACAATCGTCGCAATTCAAACAATCTGAGAAATATATACTGTAGGACAAACTTGTATAAAAAATCATTTCTACCTGCAGTAATAAATGATTGGAATGGTCTACCACTAAACATAAGGAATACTAATTCTATATCGTTGTTTAAATCACTTATAAATAGAGATAAACCAAAATCTAATAAACTATATAATGTTGGATATAGAAAAGTTCAAATATTTCATACAAGACTGCGAAACAATTGTAGTTCTCTTAACCAACATCTCTATTGGAAAAATGTAATCGATTCACCTCTTTGTAGTTGTGGGTCGATAGAATCAAATCAGCACTATTTCTTTGAATGCAAATTATATCTTCTAATTAGAAACACCCTAGTTCAGAAGTTATCTGACATAACTACTGTTAATAAACAAACAATACTTTATGGTAATGAAAACCTTTCTTTTTATAATAACGAAATCATATTTAACGAAGTACACAAATACATTCTTGATAGTAAGAGATTCTAATTATGAGGGATTTTCATATCAGTTTTACTCAAATCATTCCTAATTCATAACACTACTGGGGTTAGCATAATATTTACCAAAATAAGAACTAATTACTACAACAATTTATAGTGGAATTAATTTATTTGAAAGCCAAGGTCAAGGGATGCTGTAAGACATCTGCTTATGTACATGTATAAGTTCACGGTGCAGTTAATAACATATCTGGCTCCACTCCATCTTTCACTTGTTTAAGCAATATATATCTCTCTATTTTTTTTTTTTTTTTTTCTGTTCATGGTTAGTTACTTTAATACACTTTGCATATTTATACTGCATTTTGTAAACAACTGTTCAATCACCATATGGAGAGGAACTATATAAGCTGTAAGCTTTCGTTCCAATCCTTTTCGCACTTAATGTTTGTACTGTTGCTTATGTGCCTTACTTTATAGAATAAAATATGTTTAAATTAAAATTATAGTCAAAAGATGCAGCTTTTCTCAAATGTACCCGCACCAGAGTGCACTATTATTGAAAATCGCAAAACCTAACCCGAGATACTGCTTGTTACTTTGCAGGATTTGTTATACGATCGCCACTACAGTGCCATTGGCGCTTTGATTTATTGTAGAAAAACAATTTTTGTAAACGAGACATAAAAGTTTAATTGCGGGTGAATAGTTAGTACACTACTTAGGTCACGCCCCTAGAAAGTATTCTTATACATAGGTCAAGCCCAATAACATCATCAAATTAAATTTCCATTGTTTTGTAGGAGAAAATATTAACACAATCTTCATTTGCGGGTTTTTGTCTCGATAACGATAGTGGAGTGAGACACAGAAGTCACTTTTCCGGAGACGGCGGCGGCCACTTTTACAACTCACTATATCTCAGCAACCCCCGCTGGAATTTTTCTTGATCTTGTTTAGGTACCTTAACCTCAAAACTTAACCTTGGTTATATCTCAGCAACCCCTGATGGAATTTTTCTGAAACTATGTCAGATGTATTGTATGGTCATGGGACATCATTCAACGGCAAAATGTTCAAGGTCAAGGTCATATTTTGGCAAAACTTGAACTTGGTTAGGTAACTTAACCTCAAAACATAACCTTGGTTATATCTCAGCAATCCCTGATTCAATATTTCTGAAAATGTCAGATGTATTGTATGGCCATGCGCCATCATGCAATGTCAAAATGTTCAAGGTCAAGGTCATATTATAGCAGAACTTGAACCTTTTAAGGCAAATCTTGGTTATATCTCAGCAAACACTGCTGGAACTATTCTGAAACTATGTCAGATGTATTGTTGGTTCATGGAACATCATTCAAGGTCAAAATTATCAAGGCTAAGGTCATATTTTGGCAGAACTTGCACTTGCTTAGGTAACTTAACCTCAGAACTTAACCGTGGTTATCTCTCAGCAACCCCTGATGGAGTTTTTCTGAAACTATGTCAGATATATTATTCTGTCATGGGACATCATTCAACATTCAACTGTCAAGGTCATGGTCATAATTTGGCATAACTTGAACGTTGTTAGGTCACTTAACCTCAAATATTAACCTTGGTTATGTCTCAGCAACCCCTGCTGGTAAAAAAAAGCTGAAACTATGTCATATTAATTTGCTTAACAATTAATTCCGGTTGGACAGACTCAAAGAGCTGACGCATAATTTGTGCCTTAACAAACGGGTTGGTGCAAAATCAGCACACTCAATACGAGTGTGCTGTACAGAAAGGTTCGTAAAACATGGGACACACTGTGGAGCCTCCTCTCCTTAAGCAAGTAAGAATGTGCAATCCAAGTGTGTCCAATGCGTAGGCGGGAAGATACAAGGTCTTCTTGCTTGCCGGGATAATCTGAACTAGGACTGTAACGATACATTCGCATATTCGATATAATCGAATACAGGCCTGTCCGAATCGTATTCGTTTCACCCATATTCGAATATTCACGAATATAATCCAAACCTGTATACTCTAAACAAAAATCAATTTAATTAAACTACAAACATAACAAACCTTTTGTCAGACTTATATAGTACCCCTGCCACAACAGTTGACCACAGATTTAACGACATACTGTGTATTCTTTTGTTTTTCAAAATAAATTTGATGATGTGTTCGCTACGATGTACTTGACATACGCTTCAGTGTGTTTACAATCTGTTTTTAATTAAATCTGAATTATAATATTCGATTGAAGAAGGTCGGAGAATTCCCAACAAACGAAAACCAGAACGCATCAACAAAAAATGACGAACCACAAGGAACTCGAGATTACTATTGAACCTCCGGCCAAACTAAGTACCCCACCCACAACAGCTGGCCACTAATTTTGCAACATATTTTTTATTCATTTTCTCATAACATATTTGATGTTGTGTTCGCTACTATGTATTTTGAAATACGTTTGTGCGTGTTTAAAATGTGTTTTTACTATATTTTGAATTATAATTGAAAATTCCCAGTTAATGACAACCAAAACCCGTCAACAACAAAAATGGCGAGCCCCGTGGAAATTGAAAATATTGAACCTCCGGCCAAATATGTCAGCTGTTTTGGAAAGTATCGGATTTCCAAAAGGACTCAAGGGAGACTTTCCATTGCTCATTATCAAAATAGGTAGACATGACATCGGGTAACAATAAGTTAAACGCTACATTAAATTCAAAATTACCTATCAACGTACTTGAAGTAAATAAGTGTATATTCTTTTGGGGACAACAAGTCAAATACGTTATTAACTTTGATACTGTTCTAGTTGGATTTTTTTTGTCAGAAGAATAACAAGACTTACTAGTCAATCATTATACTTTCTTAAATCTGAATTAAGATTTCTTTTGTGTTTACATGTTTTTAAATACATGACAGTATTCGTGAATAAATATGCGTATTCGTTACCCTGTATTCGTGATACGTATCGTATTCGCCACCTAGTGTATTCGTTACAGCCCTAATCTGAACCCTGGTAACCATTCTCCAATAGTTGGTTTGATGGAATGTAATTTGTTGCTTGCCATCAGGGTATCATCCCATGATGATTGCCAAACATCGTGAATTAATGATATATGGAATTTTAAATGGTTAAGTTTCCTGACACAATGCAGTCTTAGCAGCTGTATTTGTTTTCTCGTTACCTATAATACCCATGTGACTAGGAATCCAGCAAAATACAACATGTGATGTGGCACAAATACATGATAGCTTAGACAGTAGGCTAACAACAAGGACTTTTTACATTTTCTCATTATGAAGTGCCTGCATAGCAGACAATGAGTCGGTAAAAATGATATACCGCCTTTAATGTAGTCCAAAGCTAAATTGATTGCCTTAAATTCGGCAGAAAAAACAGAAGAATTATCTGGTAGAAGAAACATGAACAGCGACATCAGCAGCTATCTTGTCATCATTAGAACCATTTGTATAACTACGCTCAAAGTTTAAACAGTTATCTTTAATTTCCATATACTTGTTTTTAAAAACAATTGGATCTGTGCAGGCATTTGTATCGGTCGAAAGATCATAAATGCATGATGGACACCCTAGCTTAGGGTGCTCGCAGCACTTGTTTAGCATGCAGACATTGTTGACATGTGGACCCGGGGCCAACATTACCCGCGAAAGCTATGAGTCAATATAGAGCCCTTCCCCTGCCAGCTCGCTATTAAATCGTGTGATACGCAAAGGACAAACCAGGAATTCTCCCGTAACACATTTGTCTCAACCCGAATCTCTCATAGATGTATGCCAGTTTGTATTGTGTCCTCAAGATTAAGGTGTGTTTGATTCAATTCGTTTCTTATTGGTGACGTTAGTTCATTTTAGGTTACCAAAATAGACCCTACACAGAGCTCTATTTTTAGCTCACCTGAGCACGATGTGCTCAAGGTGAGTTATTGTGATCGCCTTTTGTCTGTCGTGCGTCGTTTGTCTCCGTCAACTTCTTCTCATCAGTAACCAGTTGGTCAATTAGGATGAAACTTCACAGAAAACATCCCCTCAATGACCTCACCGGAATTCCTTTAATGTTGTGGGATCCATGCAGAATTCATATTTCTATGGCAACGAAACGAAAACAACTTTAATTTGTAGAATTGTTCCTTGGATGACCCTCTTTCAGATTCCTTCAAGCCATATTGACATGGCCGCCAGGGGGTGGGGCTATTTTGCCTTATATGGCTATAGTGAAAACTTAAAAATTCTTCTTCTCCGAAAGTGTCAGACCGATTTTCAAATAATGTTGTAGAGATGTTCCTTAGGTGACCCACTATCAGATTCCTTCAAGCCATGTTGATTGGTCGAAAAACATGGCCGACAGGGGGCGGGGCTATTTTGCCTCATATGGCTACAGTGAAAACTTAAAAAATCTTCTCCTCTGAAAGTGTCAGGCCGATTTTCAAATAATTTTGTAGAAATGTTCCTTATGTGACGCTCTATCTTCTCCTCCGAAATTATTTGGCCGATATTCAAATATTTTTGTAGAAATATTCCTAGGGTGACCCTCTAACAGATTCATCAAGCCATGTTGATTGGTCAGGGGGCGGGGCTTTTATGGCTTAAATGAAAAAAAAATCAGGTGAGCGATCCAGGGCCATCATGGCCCTCTTGTTTGGAATTTTTATTCTATGTTTTTGGTTTATATTTTCCGCTTCTTTATGTCTGCTTCCTGGCGACTTATCCAGTACTCAAATTTAAACCTTGTCCTAGCGTTAACAATTTAGACAGATATAGAGGAATTATTGTTGAAAATGTCAAACGTACAACTGAAATACAGGTATTAGTGAATATTGATAAAAAGTTTATTGTTGTTGGTTTGCAACTAAAATATGCAGTCCTTTTTACATGAATGTGTTTCTATATAATCTTTGTTTTTTATTTTCAATTGTGTAAATTTATTTGCAATTTTTCACGCGTTTGCGTGTGCCGAGTTTTCGTGCAATTCTCGTTATATGGAGGGTAATGTTAGTTGCTTATCTGTTGATGTGATGTTTGAAATGTGATGCGACATAAAGTTCAATAATTTGATAAATCACCTTGATCTCTGGTCAGGACTTAACTGTGTCCATGTAGCATGAAAAACATGTAGCACCGATGCTTGTGTAGCCAAACAATATTTACCCAAGTTGTGCAATGCGCCTCTCACATCAAGAGTTTGACAATGTTCATGTTCTTGCAACTTTTCTATCATGTCGAATAATTTTTGGACTACCCAGTTTTTCGTCCTTTTGCTAGCATGGTTATACGCCTCATTTGCATTATTAAACCATTGTTGTGGTAGCCAGGGATGTTTGAGTTTAGGGAGAAACATATGCTTCTCCAAATTGGTAAGTATCCGGTGTAAACATGGCACGTTTGGATGTGTAATGAATATTTCGTGCGGTATTTCTGTGAATGTGGTTGCAGTTTCAGCACTTAAGATACCATTAGGAACGAAGAGTTTATAATAATGCGGTTAACCTCAGGTTGTGGAAGATACTTCCTGAGGTTATTTACCGCATTATCCTTTAAATGTTTCGCACGATGCACTCTTGTGGCTTGTGGGAAACATATTTAAATGGCTTTACAAGACGAAAACTCTTCGTCGGAACCAACAATTAATTTACTCTGGTCGATGTCACTCAATTTATCCTGCAATTTCATAAGAATTACTTTTAAGTAAGTATATAGCTCTCTAAGCATTTGGTTTAATTAATGTTAATGACATATAAAACATCAAATTATTCCAATCTAGTAGTTTTCATACATTTAAAATCTTGGTATTGTTATAATATAAATATAACACTAGTCTGTTGATCAGACCTAATTGGCGCATGATAGAGATAAAATTTAGTGTATTACTCGTTCAGGATGTGCGATAGGGCCATAAATTTCACGTCAGCCATTTTGATTTACGAAAACACAATGTTATCGTTAAACATCCTCACTCTTCCACTATTTGCCCGATTATCAGCAGAAATAATATAAGAAATAAATATATAATATGACACATATAAATCAAATTATACTTTTTATAACTAAAAAATTGTATGAAACGTTGTACTTATTGCTTTATAATGACCAGTGTCCGTGTTCACGCATATAATATTTCTATATTCACTCGAAAATATACTAAAATAGGCAAATACCTTTCATTTATAGCTCTACTGGCCAAAAGCCAGAAGAGCTTATGTCGTGGTGTGGTGTCCGTCGTCCGTGCGACCGTACGTACGTGCGTGCGTGCGTCCGTAGACAATTGCTTGTGAACGCAATAAAGTATTCAGTTTTGATTGTATTTTAATCAAACTTATACAGTAGTTAGATATCTATGAGAGCTCGGTTCCTTTCGAAAACTAACCAAATCTGCCCTTGCAAGACTGGAATATGGCCCTTGGAATTGTTAAAATTGCTTGTGAACACAATAGAGGCTCCATTTACTACTTTATCTTCACCAAACTTAGACAGTAGTTAGATATCCATGAGAACTCGGTTTCCTTCGATGACTGGATTATGTCCCTTGAAATTGCCAAAATTGCTATAATACAGCTTGTGAACACAATATAGCCTCCATTTACTATCTGACCTTCATCAAACTAAGATATTTGTTAAATATTGATGAGAGCTTAGTTTCCCTCGAAAACCAGCCAGATCCGCCCATGCATGACTGGATTATGGCCCCCCCTTGAAATTGTCAAAACTGCTATAATACAGCTTGTGAACACAATAGAGCCTCCATTTACTATCCGATCGTCACCAAACTCAGATGGTAGTTAAATATTGATAAAAGCTCGATTCCTTTCGATAACCAGCCAGATCCGCCTATGCATGACTGGATTACGGCCCTTGAAATTGCCAAAATTCTTTTCTTGCCATACATACATGCTCTGGATTCAAAATTACCAAAGAACCATTCCAGTAGAGCATAGGCCCTCATGGGCCTCTAGTTTATTTATATGATACAATAACACTTTATTTTATTCATTTCAATACAAAAACACAACAAAATAGTGATATAATGGGATATTTGACCACCAGACTCTACCAAACTCTACCAGACTCTGTTTAGTGACACCCCTAAAACGTGTAACAGAAAGAATACATCCCTGGGGAACACCTATTTCCTGTTCGTGTGGATCAAAAAAAGTATCACCAACACGAACTTTGAACTGACGATCAGTTAAGAATGCAGAAATAAAATAAGCAAGGCGACCCCTTATGCCAAAATCATAGAGGTCATTAATAATTCCATACTTCCAAGTCGTGTCATATGCACTTTCTAAGTTAAAGAAGACGGAGAGGAGACTACATGTTCCTTTTTAACAAAAGCTTCACGGATAAAAGTAATGATCTTCTGTGGTTCTAAGTTTACGAAAACCAGACTGGACAGTTGTGTCAAGTAAACAAGAAAGGGATCGGAAATGGTAAATGCTTAAGTAATTGACAGTGTATATCATCTGAACCCGCAGCGGTATCATGGCATTTCTTGAGAGCTTTTTTTAATTCTTTTAACGTAAAAGGTTTATTGTAGGCCTCTTCATTCTTTGATTTAAAGTTTGTGTTTCTCCTTCTGTTGTTGAAATTGTGTGCAAAGGAATCTGCCAAAGTATCCGCACTTACCTTCTTTAAAGAAGCGCCACCGTCTGGGTGTTCAGATGATTTATACTAATGGAACTACTCTTGCGATTAATTTTCCTTATCATATCCCATATCATTTTGACCGATGATCTAGAATTTAACCTAGATACATACCACCGCCAAGACGCACGTTTACTTTGTTTAAAAATTGTGCGAGCTGTTGCTAGAGATATTTTAAACTTTACATGTTTTTTCTGTGTTGGCCTCAGGTCAAATTGTCTGAGAGCCGATTTGCGTGTTCTTATAGCCTGTTTGCGATCCTCATCAAACCAAGGTTTGTGAGGGCACTTTGGAGTTGTCGACGTTTGAGGTATTGCTTCTTGACCTGCCTGATGAATTAATGAACAAAAACGTTGTGTAGGATGATCAAAATCCAAAAAAAGGATCCGGAGTAATGGATTGCTCACATCGCATCAGGAATAAACTCTATCGCCTCGGACGATTCTGGACAGATCGTCCAATTTCAGTGATAATTAAAAGGAAAGGATCACTTCTATGAAGGCAGCCTTCCATGATAAATCAATAAACATATGAGGGCTACAAACAGCAAGATCAAGAGATGAGTAAGAACCAGTAGTAAAGTGCATGCTTTTATATGAATTTTCAAAGATCTTGTTTAAAAATAAAATCTTCTAACTTTCGACCCTCTGTATTGATGTCGTTACATTCCCACAATGTATAGTTGCAATAGAAGTCCCCCATTAAAATGAAGGGTTTGGGGAGTTGAGAGATAAGGTTGATTAGTTTATCTATATTTAGCGTCATACTTGGTGAGAGATACAATAAACGCAAAGTCACTGCTTTGTTAATATAAATTTTAACAGCAGTTGCCTACAATGTTGTATGAAGATGTATTAGCTTATGAGGAACTGAGTTGTTAACAACAACTGCAACCCCACCACAAGAACGGTCACTAGCCCGAGATGATGTGTGATAACATGCTGTGTGATAACAAGTGTGATACTTTAGTTACACTTTGTCGAAATATTTCAGGACAGTTTATTATTAGCAAAGTACTGCTGGTTTATATTCACTGATACGTAATGATTATTCTTTAAAATAAGAATTTAAACCCCGACAATTCCATTGTAAAATAGTGTTACTCATTATCACTGAATATATGAGTAAGACAATACACAGAACAAAAAGTATGGATTTAATAATTGTGTTAAGGTAATCCATGTCTTTATTAGGACACTGGAAGCGGTTATGGTTTTTAATTTGGTCATTAGATCCTTTAGGATCACGATCCTAATCAACTACTTTCTTCGAACTTTTGTTTTTATTGGATCTCGGACTCTTTCAAGTTTGTTTTGAGCTAGATGTTGGTTGTTTGGGGCCAGACTGTTTCTTTTCTATTGGAAAAACCTTCATTGGTTCAATAACTTTGAACAGCTACATCAGTCTGGGTAAAAGCATCTTTCTTTTCAACGGGCTTAGAAGTGTTATTTTGGTGACATTAGCATATGAAATGGTCACATTAAATCGGGCTTCAACAATTTTCTGCGCCTTGTGTAACGACCTGCTTTGCATTTGATGGTAACAATTTCCTTCTCCCGTTTCCACACAAGGCAGGAGCGGGATGTCGAATAATGCTCACTTCCACAGTTTCAACATTTAAGTGACTTTTAATAGTCAGTCACATCTGCATCATGTTCTGTACATAATGCAGTGCAACGACGGCATACCTTTTCTCTTGTAGCTTTTCGACATTTCGTTTCATGGTGGCCATACTTATAAGAGTTGTAACATTGTAATGAGGGATGTACATGTTAACAAATACATTTAAGTATCCAACTTTAAGAGATCTTAGCAAAATAGCAGTCTTAAATGTAAGTACTAAGGTATATGTTGGTCTCTTGATTTTGTCCCCGTAGGAAGTAATTCTTCTGACATGGACAACCAGTTGGTCGGCCAGTTCAGCAGCAATTTCTTCCTCCAAAACCCCTGCAATATCTGGGCATCGGATTTTCCTTGTTTGACGTATTAAAAGTATTATAGGCGGAGTATTTGGCAGAGATGTTGAAAAAAGTTTTTAATTTTAAAAGGTTGTCAGCAAGTGACTTCCTCTCAATGTGGAGAGCACCTGATTTTAAGTTGTTTACAGACTTAGGTCAACCAGCAAGATGAACAAGGCATTTCCCTATTACGAAAGGTGAAAGGGAAGATATAGGATGTTCAGGTTAGTGCGATTCAATCAATAGAAAGCGGGGACATGAAGGATTTGATGTGTTGCCATTATGTTTGTCGATATCGGAGTCCGAGTCCATTTGAGTATATGTTATTTTTTTGTTTTGAGGATCCACGTTTAAGTTTGTTTAATTTCGTCAACCGAGGCCCCAATCCGCCACGAAGTCCAACAAGGGAACATGATACATGGATCGGAAATCCAGCTCCTCGTGTCAGGGGTACACAGATGGTAAACTTAGATACCGCGAATAAGTTAGTGAGACATGTGTCCCCCAGGTTGGGGATTTGCCATATAAGTCACCCAATTAGCCCATCAGCCTATACTAGAATAGGCATAATGACTTATAAACCTTTTGGCAAATTAAATAAGACATATATTTTACAAATTAAGTGTATATGTAAGGAATGAATCCAGCAGATGGAATATCTAAATAACATACATGTATTTTAAAAAGAAATGTGTGT
This sequence comes from Serripes groenlandicus, assembly GCA_031761405.1. Lineage (NCBI taxonomy): Eukaryota > Metazoa > Mollusca > Bivalvia > Cardiida > Cardiidae > Serripes > Serripes groenlandicus. The sequence continues at coordinate 9,454,345 of JASEVX010000005.1, forward strand.
CTCAATCTAAAATATGACCAGCCGATTGCACTTAATCGGGCCCAGATAGGCTCCCGTTTACATCAAAGCTGAGGCCAAAGCAGTGCGTTGGAAACCCGGAGATCCCTGAATTTCCCTCAACTGCCAGGACCCTCGTTTCCGGCTTACGAGTATCCACCAACGGCATACAGGCTGCTCCATTAGAGGACTGTTATCCATGGTAGGACAGACAGCCGGCGTATTCTACCCCCCACCGGCAGGGGAAAAGTTAAATGGACATATGCCAGAGTGAACGATAGACTCTTAACCCATCAAATTCAAAAGATTAAAATAGAAAGGAACAGGCTAAAACTCCAAAATCATCACTCGGTCACATAAATACTGATTTTTGTTTGTGTGAGTAAAATATACAAATATGTTTAATATCAACACAAATAATCTATTTGTTATTTAAACATAGCTGAACAATCAATTTGGCATTGTAAAATATTAAACATTTTGGACAAACAACTGTACGCAAAACCTGTACACACTTTTAACAGGCTATGAAATTTACCCAAATTCAATGTACATATTGACAATAAATCGTCATCAATGAAGACGTTAACATTACTTTTTTACAATTAGTTATCTGCCCTTGACTATGCAACGAATTCACGTGTGTTCATGGTTATTTAATTTGTATATCAGGCTTGCGTTTAGCAAGATATGGACATAATCATTTAGTATATTGTCGTGTGTTAGTGCTATACCTGTTCGTATATGTAAGTTTTTGTCTGCGTGCGCGCTTTTAGCTTGTGAACACTATAACTTCTACATGCATGAATATATAACCTCTGAAAATTGTTCATCTTCATAAGACGGTGTTTTAAACTCTCTCTCTCTCTCTCTCTCAAACTAAAATTTCATCATAGTGTAAAAAAGAGATTATCTGAGCCATAAATTAAGGATTCAGGTGTTTTGTTTTGTTCCCAAGCTATGGTCCCGGATCCTTCACATGGCACACTTTAATGATAACTATTGTGCCTGGTCATTTTGAATACGCTACTGTATTTGTTAGCCTAAGTCTTATGAATAACTGTGGCGAGTTATTTAAAAAAAAATCCACAAATAAATTGTAAAGTAATAGCTGTATAAATTATAAATATGTGTTTTTTTCGAGGGCAGTAAACTCTTTGTAGAAGATTCAGATATTAAAGGTGCTGAACTCCAGATGGAGATCAAAATTATGAAATGTTGAAACTTCTGCGAATATTGCTAATAGTGAAAACAAGTAATAAGTAGCTCTAAACTATTTTGTCAGTAAATGTTGAAAAACTGTCAAGTGAAAGTCATGAAAAAGTACAAAGTGTGGCTTACTGGGTATGTCTACCCAGTAGAAATGATGCATACACGATGAATATTAAGATGTTTATGATACTGGAAAGTGAAAGTATTACTCTAATGTTATCCAAGAATTATGATTCTAATCTTTCAAGACAACTTTTGAACAGTTTTAAAATTTTGAATAATATGTACATTCTGGAGTTCAGCACCTTTAAGAATTAAAAGTCTGTAGAAAAAAATATTTATATCCAATATTTACACGAAATATGAGTACATTTCATCATATTTTAAAAGCGTGTACATATTTTATGTAAACTTTGTCCATAACGAAAATGCCATTTCATATGTTTACCAGGCAAAACCATTGATTTGACATTAAAATGATTAACAAATATGGACCATGTTTGTAAATCAGCTCTGGCTTCGTCATTAAGACGTCTCTTGTGATCGAAACACCTCATCCATAATGTCAGGTGTAAAAGACGACGTACAAATGTGAGGCCTGGTGCAACAACTGAGCAAGCAAAGTTTAATAACGAAATGAGCGATTGTATTTCAAGAAGTTTAACCTTTTGAAGTTTCTTGAATTCTGCCAGTACACATATGAGTTTGTGAAGTTTGTCTGAGGGTGATCTCTTTACCATTAATACTTAATTAACGCGGGCAGAAAAGTGTTTTGTGTGTGATAGGGACACCCATAGTTTCTGACATATTAAGGAAGCTTTGCAAACAATTCAAGCACTTTTGATAGTCTGATATCCGGGCGCAAGAAATGCCTAGCGTGTTGTAAATAATCCAATGCAATGTACTGCTGAACGATTGAAACACTGCACAGGAGTAACCTTACCTTTTGGGCAAAACATGTATCAAAGTAACATTTGTTTTCTGTGCAGAGGCAGGATATTCTTAGTCCTTTTCGGAAATGGATATAATTTCTAAAATCGTGTTTAATGTAAATCGTAAATAGCAAGTAGTTGTTATCGTACAGCTAAATCAAGTTTATCGCATCGTCACTAATTGATAATGTCTAGAACAGATAGTCCCTGGGATACACTCATCGAGGGGCTTTCCTTTATGTACTTAACAAGGGAATGATGCATGTTATATAATTATAAATTCCCCGGATTATTTCTTTGGTAATATCAGGGACGTAGACAAGAGGGATAAGTAACTAAATTATATACTAAAATATCACCCGTGCCGACATTTGTAGCAAGTAAAACTAAAAAACTATTCAAGATATGAACATAAAAAAAATATTTTCTGTAAGTTTTAACATTCTTCTATTGCAGTAGATAAAAATATTTTAATATATTACAGGTTTTGTTAATATGTTATTCGTAGGAAAAAGGTCAGTCTATTCATTTTTGGAAAAAAAATAATATAATTCAGAAATCCCAATATCTGTGTCTTTTAAACCAGTCATTGTTCAAAATACAAAAAAACTCCAGTTATTCATTGTATCTCTAACCTTAGTTGAAATGTTCAGCTTTCAGAATATGTAGGTTTTGTTTATGTGCCAATTGTGACTTCAAAGTTTTATTTGCTGCAAAATGTGAAAATTTGGACAATTTTATTTCTATGGGTGATATTTTAACCAGATAACAGTTGCCTATCCCTCTTATCTACGTCCCTGTTAATACGCCTAAAGGACATGTGTGTACATTTTAAGTGGTTGCTCGTTGAAAGGCCCTGCCATGCGACCTTCTTGTTCGTCATGTAGTTATGTCTTATATAATATCCAAAACACTCTTTAAATTATTATTTTGGAAAACAATTGATTTCAGTACATATGGGAGTATAGGCTGAGATTAGCCAATGAGCCACTACTTAAAATTTATTTCGAGTTACTATTTTAAATTGTATTTGGATGTACTCTCGTCCATATGGTGTGTCATTGCTGTTGATCATTGAAGTCAACAGCTTTTTTGCTATGGGGTCCTTCATACTTGTGCCAAGCGTGGGTAAAAGGGTAGTTGGGGCATTTCGTAGAATACGCCATCATCATCATATAGGTTTAATTCAGACAGAGTACCGTTATAGACTTAATTCTGTGTGTCAAAAGGCGATGAAATTAAACAGTGCCTCATGATGTCTAAGCCTCAGAGCAACGACAACGTAAGGCCGACGTAAATTAAGTTTCGCCCAGCGCGCAGCTAATTTCTTACAGTAATATCAGACACTTTTCCTAGTAGCGTTCCTAACACAACTTCTAGCTAGACATGAACCTATTCTCTATGCTCAAAGAACATGCGTCCTTACCTTAGTCTCGCTTTTACTTATTTAAAATCAATATTCGCAATGATATCTTTAAATAAAGCGTAGTACCTTTTCGCTTGAAAGGCATGGTACATGTAGTTACTGAATAGTTATCGGGGCTTACCCTGCCTTGGTTAAACAATTTTATTAATTGTTTATTTCGAATGTTGAATATGAGGCCACTGTTCTAATTAAGACTTGTACGGTTGTGTTCCACACACATCTTTTCTCCAAAAATCTAACCATCGCCATTATGTGTATTACCGTAAGAATTAGTCGTACCATCACTAGTACTATATATTAGGAGAGGTATGATAACCATAGCTAATTATTATCATCATTCTCATTATAATTACTATCCTTACTACCATATTAATCCTGACTAAAACGTAACCATTATTATTCTTATACTAATGATAACATAAATATTTGTATTAGTAGTATATTGTATTAGTATAAATAACATTTAAAATATCATTATTCAATAGGGTATACTGATGAAAACCCAATGGAATACACATGTGGAGAGACCATTGACTTGACAAACAGTGATATTGGTACATCTGTAGAAAAGTTTGGTGGCAATACTAGATATACAGCTGGTATATATATAGATACGGTGTCAACGGAGATAACATTTTATGAAGACAATTCGTGTACGTATAACTTTCCCGGTCAACTCAGAGTCATTGGTACTCATACGACGGAATTTGTAGGTAAACCACCTCCTTTTTCGGGACCTGGTGATTCGGGCTCTTTGGTGTTATCGAGGGATACAAACGGAGAACTGAAGGCGGTTGGTATAGTTACGGGGGGCTGCAGTGACGGAGTATCCTACGTCACACCAATGAAACCGATTTGTAATGAAATGCATAAGAAAACGTGGTCCCTCAAGAAGTTTCGTAATCGTGAAAGTAACAACAACATACCACAACCAATGGATACTACTGATTAAACCTATCAGACAAAGCGTATGTTTACACATGTAAGTGCATTAGGGCTATATTGTAAGACGCACCGAACCCCGGTAGCTCAGTCGGTAGCGACGCGGGCTGTCAATCCGGGGGTTGTGAGTTCGAATCCCGGCTCGGCCAACTTTCTTTCTGAAGATTGACAAAAGTCAATTCGACATGCGTCATTCGTCATCCACCAATGGGCTAAGTCTATGTGGAAAAGCAGCGAGTTGCTTGGGAAGATTGTTGTGTGGAGTACTGGTGTGAGAAAACCAGGAAATGCATGAGTAGGTGAACTGGCCGCCGTAATATAACTGAGAAATTGTTAAAAACGGCGTTAAACCCCAATCAATCAATCAATCAATATTGTAAGACGCGTTTAATCATTAGCGCGGATGTCAATATTGTTTCTAATATGGTTTGTTGTGTCTGTATCTTCATAAAAGATGTGTGTGTGTTTTGACAGTTTATACCTTACTTGAACTCATTCTAGTATTTGTTCATCTTCCCTGGACCAGGCATAAATGGTATTTTATGTAAACACATAAAACATTTTATGAATGTTTCAGGGTGATATGGTTGTGTCCCTTTAAACCTGCACGATAACTATAAATAGTTCAATTTACATATACTAGGGTATCAGCAACCAATCAAATCATAGTACGCAGTCACGTGCTTCTCTTCGCCATCTTTATAATTTTCTATCGGAAAAAGAAGCACGCTTTGTTTCTCGGATTGAACCTCCACCTCCCCTCCTCCATCCAATGAATGTATATATGTTGTATATTTCTATCCATTCATGTTGTATTTGTTACCTTCATCTATTTATACCTGACATATGTTGGCGGCGGTTATGTCTCCCAGATATGTCATGTATAAATCTTCACATTTAATTTGGTTATATATGTGACCATGTTTTACTTTATGGCATTAATAAATGCCCAATCTTCACATTTGATTTGGTTATATATGTAACCATGTTTACTACTTTTATGGCATTAATAAATGTCCATTTTCATTCAACCTGATCTTCAGTGTTTTATTCATGACATACAAATCCTACTGCCCTTGGTCTGAACGCTTATCGTTACCTTACTTGAACTCATTCTAGTATTTGTTCATCTTCCCTGGACCAGGCATAAAAGATGTGTGTGTGTTCTGACAGTTTATTGTTTATCTCCTGTTCAACTTAGTAGCAAATGAGTGGTATTTCAGTAGTCTGCAACCTGTAAGAAGGTTCACGAATGACCTGGTATTAAAACTTTGTAAACTTCTGATATAAGCAAGACAACAGTGCATACCATTGGCTGTAATAGCAACAATTCTTTCTCTAACTAAATAGGCTTATTATCAGGACTGACTAAACATGTTTACACAACATATCCATTGTAATTATCACACCTTCAACTAAAATCTATAAGTAAAAACATTGTGAGATTATAATATGTATTAATCCTGTTGCATACATATTGAAGGAAAAGCGTTTTTCAAATGAATAGAAACAGTAACAAAAAATCGGTTTTAATATACAACTGGTTATACAGCATGTACGGTAACAAACTAAAATAGACTTGTGCTATACATTATATGTATCAATACAGATAAAATCTTAGATGACAAAATACACTACCACACAAGAGTTTACGTGACGCAACTCGATGGGGGTATTGCAAGAAGATGCCATCTGCATTTTTTGTAACTTTCGGGAAAGCGAGTTTAAAGGTTTGGGCTTGCATCAAAAATCAGGTTTTCTAGTTACAGTTTTTATACCTACATAACCATTTACATCTTTGAACTGTGTATCATTCAACACAATATCACTGTCATATATTTCCATATTCATGCCTAATAAGGTCAACTTTCTGCACAACGTCATTTTCAGTTTTGTCTAGTTGTATCTAGTGCAAAAAAGTGACATCTGCCAGATAGCCCCTTTTGTTTTTAATGTAGCGTCAAATAGTTTAGTAAGTGAAAATGCTTTTATTATACCCCCGAAAAACAATTTTTTTTTTTTTGGGGGGGGGGGGGGGGGGTATATAGGAGTCACTGTGTCGGGCTGTCCGTCTGTCTGTCGGTCAGAAGCCATATTTTGTCCGGCCTATTTCTTACAAACCACTGGGTGGAATTTGATAAAATTTTGCATGAAGCTTCTATACCAACAGGAGATGTGCATACCCTAAAGGTCTTACAATTGCATGTTATTTTAAAGTGTTATGACCCTTTTATTCATTAATTTTGTTGTCATATTTATTCCGGCCTATGTATTACAAACCACTGTGTGAAATTCAATAACATTTTATATCAAGCTTCTATACCAAGAAGAGATTTGCATACCCAACTGTCTGACAATTGCATGTTATTTTACAGAGTTATAGCCCTTTTGTTGAAGTCATATTTTGAGTCAAGGTGCTGTTTTAGGGGGTATTTATCATCTTCAGTGATATTTCTAGTTTACTTTAAACCTAAAAGGCAGTCTTTTTATGCACATCAGTGATATTATTCAATTTTTTCCTCTTTTAAAACAAAATTCTTAAGTTTCTTAACTCAGTTTCACCTTTTCCCGATGCATATGCAGTTGACGACTTTAGAAAACATTGTAGGAAACAGAAGAAATTGCTTCTAATAAGCAGCTTATCCTTACCCATATTATTTTCAACTAAAGTTTTCTGAATATCAAAATGATTAACCTTAGGCTTGATTAGATTAGTTCAGAGTATTTAAGAGCTGCGGCAGCAAATGGGTCTTATTATCTTTCTGTCAAATTGAAAGCAAATCACTTTTCTTGACCTCTGACATTAGAAGTGTTTAAATTACAATAAGACATTCATATATCTGGCTTTGACACTAGATGGGCTTCCTTTCCTTATAAATATGAGTTCCATGAGAGAACATACATGTTTGTGTTTCTGGCAAGCGCAATCGCAGCATACATTGAACTTTGTATACATTGAATACATTGTATTTTTAAGTGCCCAGCTCTTTGAAAGATTTGTGACATTATATTCAAAGATATTCTTTTTTCAAGACCATATTTCAAACAAATAGCAACAAACTTATTTTGTTACCATCACATGTGTCATGCTTGTTGATTTTCTTATAGTATCCGATAAATGCAATTTAAAACTGCTTTGATATTAAATATAAATAAACATTTATCTTGTTGTTTATAACTTTTCTGGATAACTGTTTCCTCTTTGGACATGTGTACTGGTAGTCTGCTTGTTTCCTTGGTATTACATCTGGAGATGTTGATGTTTGTGCTGATATGTCAATGTTTGAAGTTTGATTTGCCACATCATAATGCTTGTATTCAGGAAAAGCTAGATATGCAAGTTGTATTAGCTTCAACTTTGGGGCACAATATCGGGCTAAATTTCAATCACTTGACTTGAATTTCTCTTGAAAAAGTATTCACATGTGAATCAACGTTTGCTATAGCAAGAGGTATGCTGTCTCCAAGACTAGTATTTAAATACACATCAACAGATAAAGTGCGTTGTCTACGTATAAAAGTAATCAACTAAAGCCTTGCAAAGTGAGGATGCATCTTAAATTGATGATGTTTTCTCTACGTGTGTAAGAACCACATACATGTAAGCAGGCAGTCTCCACCTGGTGAAAATTGCAACACAATGTATTCCATTGCTTGTAAATAAATTATTAATATGTCCTGTCCGCAATATGTTCTATACACAACAGATAAATTATCAGTGCTAATGTCTATTTTGATAATTTTGTAAGTACAGAAGATCCAATTACCACCAATTAATCTCCGGGTAAGAAAGGGGCTATCTGCCATATAGACCCTATATCTGCCCTCAGAAATCGCAGATAGCACCATTCTGCACACCAACAAGAGGTCATTTTGAAGTTTTGATAAAATACATTTAAGTTTGAAACCAAATCCCAATATTTTTATAGAATGTACAGCATAATTAGACATGTCAATAAATGTAAAGAGAGACCATTTTGGCAAAATATGCAGATAGCACCTTTTTGCAATACCCCCTCGAACTACATGTATTCAAATTAAGAAAACGGTAGGTTGCTACGGTAAATATCAATGTTATATTGAACCAAGCATGCTTTATAAAAGTATATTATATACAGTCTGCTGAAATTACTTTTCTTAATAGTATATTCAACAACTGCTTAAACGATTGATCAACGGGTTCGGATTACGATTTTACTTACAAAACACATAATATAAACTGAAACGGACAGTAATTTAGTGTTGGAAAAAAATGACAGATATTAATTAGAAATATAATTATTCCTAAATTAGATTATTTTCATTCGATGTATTCACTCATTCATTTTATATCGAGTATTTGTAACAATATATTAATACAGATGTGCTTGTGATTAAAGACGTCAATTGAATAAAGCTGAGCTCAGTGCTGGTAGTTGTTATTGTTTAGCACACATAAGCACAAAGTGCTAAAGGTCATTTATTATGGTAGCTCCTTGGCCGTTATTCGTCGCACGTCGTCCGTCAACATCTTCTTCACTGACACCAGTGCGTCAATTGGGATGAAACCTCAAAAAAAGCATCATTTCAAAGTCCTCACCGAAATTCCTTCATGTTTTGATACATGCAGAATTATGGTTTTTATGGCAACCAAAAGGTAAAACAAGACTCCCCTCCCAAACCAGTCGGCCAATTTTCGAATTATTGAAAGGAAATGCTCCATGGGTGACCTTCTATCGGATTCCTTCAAGAAATGTTGATTGGTAAAAGAGTTTTGACGCCAGGCAGCGGGGGCGGTTTTTCCTTATGTGGCTAGAGTAAAAAATAAAAAATATATATTTTAAAAATATTCCGTGTGTGAGCTTCCTTCCTTTGTCGAAAAACATGGCCGTCAGAGAGCGGGGCTGCTATGCCTTAAATGGATAAAGTGAAAACGTAAATAATATTCATCTCCAAAATCATCTGACCGATTTCCAAATATTTTTTTATAAATATTGCCTAAGTGTCATACTAATTTCCATGTGGGAAACATCGTGTTCGCCAGAGGTGGGGCTGTTCTGCCCTATATTTCTATAATGAAAAGAATAGAAGTTATTTTGCAGAAATGATTCTTGGATGATCTTCTACGAGATTACTTCAAACTATTTTGAATGGTAAAAAAGTAGTTATTGTTGTTGGCATGCCAAATCAAATTGCATACATCAGGTAAGTGATCCAGGACCATCATAGCCCTCTTGTTTCTTTTAAAACTGAAACAATTGAGCCATCAGTTTAGGACAAGAACTTTATTTTTTTTATTTTTTTTTACCTCTTTAATCATTATTTTAACTGGAATTGTTATCGTCATATGTGATTATTCAGATAACCCTTTCAAAACTAAGCATTTTCCAACTTCAGGGCACACCGTTGTTAAAACATTGTCTAGCGGTTACCTCCTATGTGTAAGATTCTTACTTGAAATAGGGATCATTTTCTTCAGTTGTGTCCATTCTTTTCATATCGCGCCAATGTGAAAAACAAAAAACGTTTACTTAAACATCTTTCGACGAACATTGAATATTTCGTTTTAAAATACATTAAAATGGTGCATATGTGACTTGCTATTATTTTGCTGTATTTTTTACAACAAATTTCTAAAAATGAATCATTTTAACAAGTATTGGTCAAATGAAGGCATCTTCTAACATTATAGTTGTAAAACGTTGTTGAAAACAAAGAATTAGTCAAAAGAAGCATTTTGCCTTCAATTTATTTAATTCTGTTGTTCGATTCCAGAGTATCTACTATATGCCTAACATTTTGCTGAAGCAAAGTATATCCGTTGAATAGATTAACTATTAATCAAGATAACCTGAGTTTAAAAAAGTTGATTTTCCAGTTTTCCTTCTCACATTTGATAAAAGTAAATTGAAAGCAGACATTTTCATTTTTAGCTCACCTGTGCACGAAGTGCTCAAGGTTTGCTTTATATATATATATATATATGTTATAAAGATATCTCTCTAGTTATAGAGATATCTCTCAAAGTGAGGCACATATCTCTCATATGAATAAATAGTAAAACCTCAGGCCATGTTGGTCGTAGATTCGTATTTTGAGTATTTGATGTAATGGCAGATAATAGTCGGTTATCCTCCCCTGCTAATCAGAAAGCGGTACCACTGTTCCCGGTCCACCAGACTCCTGATAACAAATTACGCATCACTCTCTAAAATTCGCATTAAACACTCGACGCTAACAAATGGAATCCAAATTCGGATTATTAACAATTCCAGAATTGAAGGCGGAATTAAAAAGTAGAGGTGCTAAACTTTCTGGTCGAAAGAATGAATTGGTTGAAAGGTACGTAAATTTCCTGTATTTCGAAGAAAAAAACATTGTTTGATAACGAAAGTAAAATGCCGTCGCGGAGAATCTGAACACGATTTTGGTAACTTTTAATATTTGTTTTGCTTTATATATTGGGCGTTAAGCGTAGTTTTGAATTATGAAATATATTTTTCTTTCTTTTTCCTATATATATTTTATAAAAAAAGATAACGAAATAATAAAATATTTGCTTTTTCGTTTGTTTCACACATTGGCTTGTGTTGCCGTTGGTGGTTGTGTAACACAATGAGGTTAGAGGTATACACGTGAGGCCAGCGGTATAGCCATCCATATACGGGGTATGGGATGATCACGTGTATACGGCGCACGCCCTATAGTATATATAGTATGTTTATTTTGAGAGCGGGAGAGTCAGAGAATGATATGTCGGCATGAGAGAGAGAGAGAGAGTCATGAGACTCTAGTTTACCTATTTAAATAAATAAATGTATCACTATACGATATCGTTTATTTACCTGTGTTTTCCTCGTGGATAATTTGATGTAGCTAGCCAGAGTGCTACATAAGTTATTTGATGCCGTGACAATGGATAATCGAACTTGTGTTGTGTCGGACATGGTGTGCGTAGTAATGTGAAAGGTAGTGTTGGACACTTTGACAATTTGACCTGATGTGAAATGTAGTGTTGGACACTTTGACAATTGTGTTTCCGTATTGAGCCATCCAGAGACGTTTGCCAGTGAATCGTAAGTTACAATCTTTTGTTATTCCTTTTACGTAATTGGCAAGGCAAAATGACAGAAAAAATGTTTTTAGAGTTGTTTCAGTCCGTAGATGGACACATGACTAATTTAAATACCACTATGGGGGCTCAAGGCGTGGCGAAAATTGTTCAAAGATTTGACGGTAGTAATCTAAAATAATTTAAAGAACGGATTAAAAGTATTGAAACATTTGGCACGTTAACTAGAATATCTAATGAAAGGGTTAAAAATATAGCATATCAGGTAAGGATAGGCCCTGTCAGTGAGTTTATGAAACGATATCTTGAACAGCATGCTGATCACACCTGGGATCAAATTAAGGGGAAGTTAAAATTGTGGTTTCACGAAGTAGTCGATTTTCAGCATGCGTTGCTGATTTCGAGGAGAATTAGGCAAAAAACGAGCGTGAAACTTGTGGGGTATTTCATTGATGGGTTCAGGGAAGATTCCCTTAAAATGAAAATAATGAGGGAAATCCTACAACTATTTCAGAACGCGGTTACGATAGCTACGCGATTTCAATTGCGAACGGGTCACGCGCCAAGAGAAAATCATCAAGTTGATGAGGCCGTCCCGATGGAGGTAGATCACTATAGACAGAAAATTAAATGTAATTACTGTCACAAGATAGGTCACCTGATTGCGGATTGTAGAGCGCGAAGACGTGACGGGCAAGTTAATCTTGCGCAAATTAGACAAGATAAGGGTCGATACAGAAAAAGCGTTATCTGTTATCAATGCGGAGAGCCGGGCCACTTTGCTCGGGAATGTGGAAAAAGAAGCAATGGGTCTGCGGGAATTCATAAGTCGGTGCAACATTTAAACGCAAAAACTTCCCACATGTAAAGGCCCGTGGGGGAAGTTGGTTTAACAAACAGAACAAAAATACTATTTTTATTAATTCTGCTAGTGTAGGCTCAAATTCACTTCTTCTTAAGTTTGGGAACCAGAAATACAGAAGTTTACTTGATTCTGGTGCCGAGGTATCCCTTATTAACCGACGCGTATATGATAATCTAAAAGTAAAACCTAAACTACGTAAGCATAGTCTTAATTTGGCTACTGCAGGAAATACTCCTCTTCATGTAGACGGTTTTGCGGAAATAGAATTCTTGATAGGCGGATTGAAAATGAGTCAAACGTTTTATGTCGTAAGGAATCTCAACCGAAATGTTATTTTGGGCATAGATTGGTTACAATCACGTGGCGTACGCGTGTATCACGATCTCGGGTGTATACGTGTGCATAATACGTATGTTCCGTTGGCCGATGATATACATGTGGCTTCAATAGCTCGCACGAAATCGAAAATAAAGAACCCACCACAAACAGCTCATGTTTGTTATTGTAAGGTGCGCAAACATTCGGAATTTCCCGTTGGGCAAAATTACGAAATATCCTCATTTGAAAAGGGTTACATTGGAAACGAGCCCGGATTGCTTATCACTAATGCTGTTGTTAAACTTTCCTGGAACCATAAATTACCAGTCTTACTGGTAAACACTACTGGCAAGACATTATCTCTGAAACGCGGAACACCTGTAGCTACAATAAACCCTATTGATACAGGTAACCACCCGCCTATTAAGCTCAGACCATATCGCACTCAGTTGAACAACCGTAAAGTTATAGATAAAGCAGTAGATGATATGTTAGAAGCTAATATAATTAGAAGAAGTCGGTCAGAATGGTCTTTTCCTGTCATTATTGTAGATAAAAAGGATAGATCAAAGAGGTTTTGTTTAGATTTCAGAAATCTAAACAGGATAACAAAGACAAATTCTCATCCGTTAACGATTATAGATGATATTTTAGCCATATTAGGTAAAGCAAGGTATTTTACATCCCTCGACCTTAAATCTGGTTATTGGCAGGTCTTAATGGATGACGCGGATAGAGCTAAAACCGCATTCGCCTGTCATAGGGGTCTTTTTTAGTTCAATGTCATGCCGTTCGGGTTGACTAACGCACCTGCGATATTTCAAGAGTTAATGAATCGTGTGCTGGAAGGGTTATCAGATTTTGCAACCGCTTATCTCGACGATATTCTTATATTCTCGGAAACCTTAGAAGACCATTTGTCTCACATACAACACGTTTTTGACATGTGGGTTTCTTAAATCGGAAACCACTTATCTTGGATTTGTGATAAATGAGCATGGTATTGTTCCCGAGAAGAGAAAGGTTGATATTATCAAGAATCCGTCTGCACCTACGTCGGTCCGCGAAGTTCGTAGTTTTATCGGCATGTGTAGCTATTATCGTCGATTTATTCCCCATTTTTCGGAAGAGGCAGAGGTCATAATAGCTTTAACGAGAAAATATGCAAAAAATTCTCCTGGACTGATAAATGCCAGATGGCATTTGATAAGCTAAAAGTTGCATTAGCCAAAATTCCTCTTATTGGTTTTCCCGACCCCAATCTACCATTTACGTTATATACGGATGCTTCTGATAAATGTATAGGGGCCTGTTTGACTCAAACAGTTCTACAGGATGGTCAAACAGTTGAAAAGCCGATTTATTATCTGAGTCATAAATTAAGTGATACACAAACACGCTGGTCTACTATAGAGAAAGAAGCGTATGCTATCTATTTTAGTCTCCAAAAACTAGATCATTACCTGCACAATGCTCAATTTGTGATCAAATGTGATCACCGGCCTCTTAAATAACTTCTTGATTCCCCCATGAAAAATAGGAAAGTTTCCTTGTGGGCATTGTCAATAGCTGGTTATAACTGCAAGATTGAGTATCTTGCAGGCACGGAAAATTCTGTAGCTGATTTATTATCCCGTGTACCATTACATACGAATCAAGTTGATAGCTCACCTTTGTCTGACCCGGACATAAGTGGAAATACGTTTGAGAGTAATGCCTTGAACTCTAATAAGTTCACACCCAAGAACTATGCGAGATGTAAGCCACAGTTCAATGATCAGGTTACAAAACCCAAATTTAACAATTCAGTGGACATGAAAATAGAGCAGGATAAGGATGACGCCATTTTTGGGCTGAAACGAGGTATTTTACAAGATTCTCTTACTCCCTCAATTGCCCGTAAATATGTCATGTTAGAGGATATATTGTACTTCATTTCTAACCCTGATGCTGACCCATTTTTGCGATTGGTTGTGCCGGAACAAATACAAAGCACGTTAATGACCCATTATCATGATAAACTTTGGCACTTGGGAATTGATAAGACATATGACGCTATTCATGCAAAGTATTTTAGGGTCAATCTTTTTAAAGACGTAGTTGGTTATGTTTATAGCTGTGTGACGTGCCAATTGCGCAGTTCAAAGAAAGGTAAGGTTCCTATGCAGGAAACTGACACACCTCCCTTTGCGTGGGCAAAATGCGCAGTCGATGTGTCTGGACCTTATCCAACTTCCTTGAGTGGGAATAAGTACATTGTTAGTTTCATTGATTTGTTTTCTGGGTATCCCGAAGCATTTGCAGTTCCGAATAAGGAGGCTCAGACTATAGCTCATCTGATAATAGAAGAAATAATACCGCGATACTCGTGTCCGTAAGAAATATTATCCGATAACGGTTCGGAAAACGTTAATAGAGTAGTCAAAGAAACGTTAGGATCATTAAACATACACCACGTTTTAACATCTTTTTATCGGCCTCAATCGAATGGTGTTATAAACAGATATCACCGTTCGCTCGTAAATGTCATTTCGAAGAAAATTCACACTAATGAGGGGACTTGGGATATGTTTCTTAACCAGGCGTTGGCTGCGATCCGATTTGGTGTTAATGAGTCAACGAAGCATACCCCATTTCAATTACTATATAACCGGGAAGTGATAATGCCAATTGATACGGTACTTCGCCCGCGAAGGAAATATCACCGTAAAGAACCTCATAAAATTGCCCTAGAACAACAACATAAGGCATTCCTTCTTGTTCATCAAAACAGGGATAAAGCTCGAAAGAAACGTAATGAATATGCCAACAAAAATGCCACTGACGTTACATTTCAGGTTGGTGATCCAGTTTATTATCGAAACCAAACTCGCAAAAATAAATTAGACATTAAGTGGACGCCTTATCATCGCATTCTGGAGCAGACATCTCCAGTCACATTTATTATAAAAAAACAATTAAATGGGTCTACCTTCAAAGCACACGCGCAGCATTTGCGGCTCGCTACTGTAAATACATGGGAAATACCTCAAGATAAGAACGGTCATAATCTCCGGCGAACTAATTATGTTGTGCCACCTGTTAGTTCTGGCAATGATTCCGATTCGTCCGACTCCGAAGATAATGAGCCACTATTATCACGTCATTATCGTAAAGTACGCTCCGACAGTGAATCGGAAGATAACATTCCGTTATTTGAACTCCGCCGTCGACTTCGCGATCGTAAATCACGACAACAAGCAGAGGTATTGACAGGTGATCCTGTTTTATCTTTTACCTGCCTGTTCTGTTTCTGAAGATGATCACACGCCCGTGCACTCATCTTTAGATGGGGAGGAAATCAGTCAGTAAAATCAATAAAAGTATTTGACAACTCTGTTTGTAGGCTTCGTGTAAATGTAATATTTAATGTTGCAGATCATGTATCTCTTGTTAGTAAACAGTTTGGCAGTTATAATAGTTGTGGGGTCTTATGCTTATATGTTGGCGAAGGGGACGTTGTCGTGCGAGACAATGTTGTATTTTACAAGACCAATGAGGTATCCACAACTAGGGCAAAGTGGTTGGCTACTCTTGACATTGACTTTGATGAGGTCGATAATTTCTTTTCGCTAATAGCAAAAGACATAAAAAGAGCGCGTAAAATGCTGCAAGAAGAAATTGCGACTTACTTAAATAAAACCATGTATGAGCCTTTCCGGGAGGCTCTGCAGGGTTTGTTGTCCGAAATAATGTTTTTAGATAAAATACGATGTGACGTAGGCGAACACTCGAAGAACGCTGGATTTAGAATTAAAAACCTTAACCACAGAACTTGCAAAAATCGATAGTAGAAAATAGATATTTTCTAAAAAATCGATATTAGAAAATAGATGTTTTCTACAGATCACTTCGCTCAAACAGGAAAAAAAATCCTACGACTCTATCAGAAATAGAGTACTTGCCTATCGATAGGTTAATTAAAGAGTTAGAATTTACAAGGACCAGAAAAATTGAAGTAAGTTCGTCGCGTAGCGCTTGGTATTACGTCAGCTTGGGTATTGTCATAGTGGTGGTGATCTTGGTATTGCTATGTTGTTTCAAAAGAAAATGTCATGTTTTTATTAACTGCCTGCCAAATTGTTTACGTAAATGGATGACAGAAGGGCGGAACGAAGCGGTTCACAATGAAGTTGAACTCCAAACTATGGATAATGGCGGGAACCAACCGCCAACCGTTTCTATGCCGTCCGGAGAAGGGTTAACAGGGTCCGTGGGGACGCCTAGAGAATACCTGTATGATATATCAGAGTTTGTTTTTGAGCAAAGGGGCTCATGATGTTCCGGAAAAGAACTAACTATGTTTTATGTGTTTGTAGCAGTTAAGCTGCAGTTTATAGAATAGTATATCTATTGTAACCCTTATAATCACATCGAGATTCATAATCTATCATCATATAGTCAGGTTTCAGTGCTAACAATGTACAACTATAATGAGCTGTGCGGTTATCTGCCTGGTGATGGACACACGTTTCGGGTCCATTAAGATGATAACGGACGGAAAAAAATGCTACCAAATCGGGGGATCAGCAGTTTTAGAAACATACCTGTAGGGATATTGTGTTTCTACAAGATCCAATTAACGTAGTAGGAACTGGACTTTATCTTTACAGACAGGTTATCAATGAAACAGAGATCACGTTTATAATGACCACCTGTCGACACGTGAATGGAATTCTTGGAGAAGACACGTGTATAATGTTTACCTTTAGATTCTTGAATGAAATTCCTGGAGAAGATACTGTGACATTTCAGAGATCCTGTCTACATCCGATATCAACGCCGTGCTTTGACCATCCGGTTAGGATCATTACATAAACAGAAATAACTTTGAACAATTAATTCTTTTACTTTTTATTTAAACATCAGTGCAGACTTTGTTTTTGAAGAATTTGTAATTATGCATATAAAATGCTGTGTTTAATTAATGCATGCACTGTTTCTTGTAGTTATTTTCAAATGTGTAGGGCTGCGTCAACCCATTGTGTCACTTATATTTGAACAATTTTCTGGGTGAAAATTTGTTAAGAGGGGGACGAATGTAACACAATGAGGTTAGAGGTATACACGTGAGGCCAGCGGTATAGCCATATACGGGGTATGGGATGATCACGTGTATACGGCGCACGCCCTATAGTATATATAGTATGTTTATTTTGAGAGCGGGAGAGTCAGAGAATGATATGTCGGCATGAGAGAGAGAGAGAGAGAGAGAGTCATGAGACTCTAGTTTACCTATTTAAATAAATAAATGTATCACTATACGATCTCGTTTATTTACCTGTGTTTTCCTCGTGGACAATTTGATGTAGCTGGCCAGAGTGCTACAGTTGGGGTATTTTCATATATCGTTTTTATCGGCTATTTTGGTTGCTAATTTATTAGTACCGCTGTGTATTTTTTTTTTAATGTTAAAACAAATCTAAAACGTTTTTGCATTTTTTTTTCTTCAGATTAGTGTCCTACGAAAGAAATCAAATTGTTGGTAAAGTATAGACTTTAGAGCCCGAATACACCATGCTGTTACCAGATGCCACAACGTATGCGGATGTCAACTCGGACTCAAAATTGCCCAAAATAGAGCTTGATAGTGTGAACAAGTATCTTGCCCAGCATGACAAAACTCTGGATTATCGTATTCAGAGACTGTACAATGAACAGTTCTTAAGGTATTACTGGATGTCAGCAGGGAAGGATGTGGTGTTTATTAAATCAAGCTGTCACGCAGAAATGAAGTCAACTGTGTGTTACACAGTTGATATTGAACAAAACACAGGGGGCTTAGTTAAACAGGCACAGTGTGAATGTGCTGCTGGAATGGGACCACAAGCTCACTGCAAACATGTGTGCACAGTATTGTATGGTGCAGCAATGTTTACAAAGAAAATGACAATCAAAGCAGACGAAACGTGCACCCAAAAACTGCAAAGTTTTCAAAAATGCAAGAAATATATCGGAAGTCCGCTAAAGGCCAATTCACATTGACATTGACCCGAGACAAGAGCAATTTATAAATGCTAATAATTACCAAGACTATTTCAGAAATACATGGTTAAATTTTCCTGGCATTTCCAAAATGCCAATATTTTAAACTTTTAAACCAGCAAATACTAAAGCTGTTGCATTAGATCATGACTACCTAAAGCTGGCACAAGGAGAAAATTATGTTTTGTAACAAAAATAAGTGAAGAAACAGTTGACATTGAAAAAAAAAAACTGGGTCAAAGTGCAAATCAGTTATGGAAAGAGGAACGTACAAAACGTCTACCATCTTCAATGTTTGGTAAAAGCTGCAAATTAACAGACCGGACAGATAAAAATAAACTTGTAAAATCATTAGTTGAAGTCAGAGAAATGAAAGCGGCCCCGTTAGAGCATGGACGCAAATATGAATCAGTTGCTATAACTCGATTTATGGAAGAAACTGGCAAGACTGTACATTCCTGCGGATTAGTTGTTTCAAAACAACATCCTTTTTTAGCCTCATCACCAGATGGTATTATCGGCTCGACGCATGTGATTGAAGTTAAATGTCCTTATTCGACAAGAGACAAATTTATATCTGCTACCATTGTGCCGTATTTACACTGTTCTGACAGTGGACAGTGTTCCCTTGATACGAACCATAACTATTATTTTCAAATACAAGGCCAGCTTTTGTGTACTGGAGCATAAAAATGCACATTGATAATTTGTACAGCAGACAACTTAAATATTAAGGACATAAAATAATTTGATATTCAAATAAATGACACTTTTATATTAAGAATGGTCAGTCAGTTGAAAGATTTCTTCGACAACCATTTCAAGACAATTCTTCTTGAAAAACATTTTTATAATTCATATGTAGACTGATTCACGAGGGGTTTCAACTCAATACTCCTGGATTAGTAACCCAGTGCGCTACCTATTGGCCTAATATATAGATGCTAGCGGGGATGTGTACATGTACAATATTCTAAATTTCAATGTTCCATTTACATTGCGTTTATTTTAATTGAAAGCAAAGTTCAAATTCCAGAAATAAAAACACAAAATAACATATACATGGAAATTGGTGTATTTTATTATTTTTAATAATATCTTGTATGAAAATATGAATTGTCGTAGCAAATATCTTGCACTGACAATGTTCCCGACCCCTCACAAGTGTCGGTTCGAACCCCAATAGTCAATGCCTACATGAATACAAACAAAACATGGATGAACACCTGAAAGTTCCCCTAGCCCGCTTGAGATAACAGTTATAACGAAATGAAAAAAACTTCAAAATTTTTCTTCTCCCAAACTGGTTGGCAGATTTTCAAATAATTTTGTAGAAATGTTCCTTGGATGACCCTCTGTCAGATTCCTTCAAGCCATGTTGATTGGTCAAAAAACATGGCCGCCAGGGGGGCGGGGCTAGTTTGCCTTATATGGCTATAGTGAAAACTTAAAAAATCTTCTCCGACGAAAGTGGTAGGCCGATTTTTAAATAATTTTGTAGAAATGATCCTTGGATGACCCTCTATCAGATTCCTTCAAGCCAATTTGATTGGTCGAAAAACAAGGCCGCCAGGGTGGGTGGGACTATTTTGCCTTATATGGCTATAGTGAAAACTTAAAAAATCTTCTTCTCTCTTTGTAGAAATGTTCCTTAAGTGACCCACTTTCAGATTCTTTCAAGCCATGTTGATTGGTCAAAGAACATGGCCGCCAGTGGGCAGGGCCATTTTGCATTATATGGCTATAGTGAAAACTTAAAAAATCTTCTCCTCCAAAAGTGTCAGGCCGATTTTCAAATAATTTTGTAGAAATGTTCCTAGGGTGACCCTCTATCAGATTCCTTCAAGTCAAGTTGATTTGTCGGAAACTATGGCCGCCAGGGGGCGGGCCTTATATAGCTAAAGTAAAAAAAAAAAAATCAGGTGAGCGATTCCAGGGCCATCATGGCCCTCTTGTTTATGTTTAGCTGCTGGTTACTTGATCTGTTCTTTATTTGTTAATATATAAATGTCAGCAGCTAATGAATTATGACAAATAATGATAAAAACAACATATTGCATATATTATATTCAATTATAGCAAAAATAAATATGAAAACACTTTATTATTTATTTACTTTTGTTTATTTCAAGGATTAAAACCTGGATATGGAAGGCTCCTGGCAACAGCAGTGCCAAGTATTTTTCCATGGACACCGGCAGAAGCCAAATATCCTTGCAGTAGGAAGGAAAGGGCACAAACAAGAATCAACCTGTTCACTGAAACTTCTCTCCAAGTCATCTTTACAAAAACAGAAATACTATTAAAATTCTTGTTGGCTAAACACCTGGTGGATTAGTCAACTACGTTTCCCATGCTTATGGAGGATCTACTAGCGACAGGCAGATTATTGAACGGTGTAAAATAGTTAGTGCCTGTGACCCGGTAGACAGTGTGATGGCAGTGTGATGACAAGGGATTTAATGTCCAAGATTTATTTGCAACAGCAAATGTCCATATACCAACTTTTTTCAAAAGAAAAACCAAATGACAGGAAAAATTGTTGTAATTGATAGGAAAATCTCAAGTAAAAGAGTTCATATTGAACGAATTATTGGACTGGGGAAGACATACAGAATTTTAACGTGTCCTTTAACAGGCACTGAAACAAAGTTGTCATCTCATATAACATTTGTCTGTTTTATGTTGTACAATTTTAAAACATGCTTAGTTAATAGTACTTTTAAATAATAAATACAATTGTTTGCAGTTGTTAAAGAAAAAACACAACACATTTGTGGCTATCAACATACTTTTTATATAAATATTTCATTGTGTTTACATGGTAAACTGATTATAATTATTATATATATTCCATGACAACTTTACAGCAAATTTACATAAGATTTCTTTCATTTTAAGAATTATTGTCAATCATATCATATGAATATGAGCAAACAGGGCGGTAGTGGATAGTGTTGGCTGCTTAAGCCAGAGGTTTCGGGATTGACCCCCAGTTCGACCAGATGCTTCTCATAACACAACACTTAGTACTGGTTCTACCCAGGAAGTGGACTCGAGAGCGGTTCATAGTAAGTCTGAGCTTTCATCAAAATATAGCTAAAATAAAATAGTATAAACTAAACTAATCTGCCAAGTCTGGTGTTTGTAGTTGACAATTAAAGGTTTTAAAAAAAATGTTTGTGCTCTTTAAATATATATACATGTATCACTCAAGATTTATCATCAGATTGTGTCTAGTGTATGGGTCATTGGTTTGATCCTCTACTTTGCCACTGTTATGTGAAGTGTCCTTGAGAAGACAATTTTTCCGTATTACTATGCATAGTACTGGTTTTACCCAGGCAGAATCGAGTGTGATTTGTCTAAGTTTTAAGAACTTGTTTTACTAAAGATGTAAAATAAAAAATAAAAAAAACTTTCACTATAGCCATATAAGGCAAAATAGCCCCGCCCCCCTGGCGGCCATGTTTTTTTACCAATCAACATGGCTTGAAGGAATCTGATAGAGTGTCATCCAAGGAGCATTTCTACAAAATTATTTGAAAATCTGCCAACCAGTTTGGGAGTAGAAGATTTTTTAAGTTTTCACTATAGCCATATAAGGCAAAATAGCCCCGCCCCCCTGGCGGCCATGTTTTTCGACCAATTAACATGGCTTGAAGGAATCTGACAGAGGGTCATCCAAGGAACATTTCTACAAAATTATTTGAAAATCTGCCAACCAGTTTGGGAGAAGAAAAAATTTGAAGTTTTTTTCATTTCGTTGCCATGGAAACCAGAATTCTCCATGGATCCCAAAAATTTGAAGGAAATCTGGTGAGGTCATTGAGAGGATGCTTTCTGTGAAGTTTCATCCCAATTGACCCACTGGTTACTGAGGAGAAGAAGTTGACGCACGACGGACGACGCACGACGGACGCCGGACAAAAGGCGATCACAATAACTCACCTTGAGCAGAGCTCAGGTGAGCTAATAAAACTATAAACAAAATATTACCCCACCCACTCGTGTAAAATAGTCGATTGGTACTTTCGTTTTAAAATAAAACAAACTTCAATATGAAAACATGTTACAGTTAAGCATTTATATAGTTTTCTATCAGATTAGCATAGTATACCATAAATAGTTTCCTTTACCTCAGGTGTGAAGTGTTTCTTACAGACGACGGATGATTTTGTTGGCGTCCACATTTTCATGGTATTTTCATCAAGGCGTCGAACGGCCTTTCTTACAGGATCACTCGGGTATTCATGACCTCCTCGTTCGTGACACTCAGGTACGGAAAACAAGTTGACGGCATTTTAAGAAGTTTTAAATAATTATTTAAAACACGGAAGTAACTTTGCTTTGCTTTGTGTGGGATATCAATTGAAGTAATCCGAATGATGGACCGGGACACATTTCGCCACCTAGTTAGTAACTATAACGGAAACCGACAGTGTATAAAATAACTAGGGTACGAAACAACCGAAAATGACAGAATACAAACTAACTAGGGTACGATGTAACTGTCTCCCTTGACTCCCGCTCATTAGCGTAGAAAGTTTATAATAAGAATTACATACGGTTCTTAGACCATCAACATTAGGTAAATTCAAAATATAACATCTAGGTTGGTTTTCATTTGCTTTTATATTTTATAATAAAAACTTATTAGGTTGCGTAACTTGATATCTACACCGAATCAATACTCGCTATAAAAGGATATCAAAGCGATCCAATGTATTAATTTTATGACGTGAAACTATGCAGGAATACGATTGTCAAAAGTGGGTAGAATGATGTTCTCCCTTCAACTTGTTATAGGCTACCAAGATCAATAAATAACTTCAATTCCCTGTGATTATCCCGAACTACTTAATGAATTACTATGAAAAATATCCAAGAATTCCCAACGTTCCTTCAGTTTGGCAAATAGTCCTAGTAAATAGTCTGCCCTTATGCTTAACTAATAAGTCAACCGACCATCTCTACAGACAGGATGTTATAACCAAATACTCCGTCCATGCTATGTATGGCCACCTGGTACATTCTATAAGTAACACAAACAAGAAGGTTATGAGATTTAAGAACATAAGTAAAGTACGAGAGGAACAGACAGGAATACGAAGCGATCATCGGTGTGTGTCATTCTTGTCACAATACCCTGCGTTTTCAGGAAAATGTGAATGGGGCCAATCAAAGCAAGTGGGATAAGTGTCAGTCCGCCACGGGCCTACCACACCTCGAAAAAGGTGGACAGGTGCGTGACGAGACTGAGGCTAAAATTCAATCTCTTGACAGGGAGCATATGATATCGCATTTTGGGCGGCTCCTCGGTCTGCACAACGTGTGATTGTTCACAACACTACAGAACATTTCTTGATACATTGTCGCGGGTACAGTGAGGCAAGATATAAGCTCTCTGGAGCATTAAAACGGATAGGAGTTGCCCTGAACCTAAACAATTTATTGTTTCCATCTTGGGCGCTCCAAACATCCACCTTTCTCACTCTAGAGACTTACCTGCTAGAATGTCAGATGACAGATAAAATATAATCCGCAGTTGCTAGATCGTGGAGTGAATCTTTCCTATATAGTTCCAACGTTGATAATTGAAGATTTTAAACAAACACAAATTGAGACATGACTGGAGGGGACAATATAAAAAGTCCCAACTCTGATCATATCCCGGGTCGTGAAGGTTCATGGTGTCGGCAGGTCTTCTCTTCACCGATATTGACTAGTCAACATCCTTCGGATCTGGAATGTGGTCGGGGTATGCATGCGGATGGATGTCTTCTCCATATTGACCATACTCAAAATGTTCTTCATCAATCAGCCGTTTTATCCAATTTTAGGTCAGATGGAAGCAATTCATTTTCCATAGGCAACAATTGTAGCGTTTTGGGCTATGGCTATTTCCCAACAGTAGAACTAACCCAGAAACCTATATTCAATCAAAGTTCGATCATTATCAAAACTACCAAAGAAGCACAAAAAACTCACAATCATCCTATCCAACTTTTTTTTTAGCTATGACGTCAAATCAAAGGTCACCCTTATATCGCAGTGAATTTTACTTTCAATTTTGGAAAATACATGTTGTTCTAAAAATGTATCCTAAGCTGTCAATAAAGCTAAAAGCAAAAAATGATTTGTTCACAATCAGTCGGATGGTATTCAACTTTATTATAAACACTTTCAACTTTCAACAAAATCATTATTGTCTAATGGGAGACCACTTCAGTCTTATGAATTCATCTGAAATCCCCTGGCCAAATTGTCTGCCCGGCAAGCCGATCAGATTTACTTCCCTTTGACCTAAAGAGAAAGGTTTTTTTCGATTAACCCAAAGACCTAATAACACAGTGTTATTAGGTCTTTGATTAACCCAGGGTCTTTCAAATAGTACTATTGGAAAGACCCTGATTAACCGCATAACAAAACCAGTTTTGGGTTGATTTCGTTCAACGGTAAGCAAATTATAGCAATTACCCTTTGCCCAAGTACGGTGTTGTTTGCTGACATATTGAAAGCTTCCTTTGGTAAAGATTGAATGTTTTCAGCATTTAATTTGGTCTTGTTTTATCATACTGAAAAGTATTTTATGAGGTTTTTCACTTTGAATGAGTTCATTCAACAAGTCAATATGTAAATTTTATATAAAAAATAAATCTGTCTAATTTTACTTACTTTTTAAAGACATGAGCCCCTTTTTTTGCTTGAAAAATCAATATTTAGATGATATTTCTCACTTAAAATGCTGTTTTGGAATGATTTTGATTCAGAAAGAAGTTGAACTGTTTCATGGTACTATATATAACACTTTTATAGCCCAGATATACAGAACTAAACCCCTTTATGTTGTATATTCTATGCCTAAGAAATTAAAGTGTGCAGAGTCAAAATTACTTGAATGTGAAAATATAAGAGTGCTATGCTGTAATAATTATGAAAGCAGTAATGAAGTCTCTAGGATAAATTGAAGCATTTGAAATATGGGGACAAAACCCTTTTTCTTGGCAAAATTTGGGCTAAAACACTAAATTCTGGTTGATTTTTCTGAAACGACACAAGAAAAGGGGTATTTAGATAGGTGCAATTTGTGTGGATTTAGTGCATTTCTATTGCATGTCGGGGAACCTAATCATTCGCAGTCATTGAAATGATACAGAGGATTTGAAGGGTGCAGATTTTGATCAAAATGAACCCATCCGTGGATCCAGATTTGTTGTGGATGTCCGAAAGTCCCTTTTTTCCTCCCAGGCTTTAGTAAAAAATAAAACAATCCGAACAAAGAAATCTTGCTCATTAAGAGGAATTTAGCCCCTTTTCCCAAAATGTTCTGAAAGTTGATCTGCTGGAGGTGAAAGAAATTGCATGTATGTGAGAGAAAATTTAAGAACCTGGCAAAAATATGTTGCTGAAAATGTGGCTCGGTTGACATCCACAGAGTCCCAGGTAATCATTCTAGTATTCTACCCCCAGACTGACAGAGAACAACAACAACAGTAACATTTTTCCCAGCATTTTATTGCTGACTTGCCTGAAAGTTTGGTCTGCAATATGCTAGTCTAGATAACGAAAAGAAGAGTAACGAACAAGGACAATTAATACCGAAACTGGATTCTTACTTTAATAAAGATAAAAAAAAAAAAATTATTAACCGCATAACAAAACCATTTAAGTATACAAATGAATAACGCAGATATATTTTCAAAGTTTTCGGTTGATTTCATTCAACGGTTAGCAAATTGGGTCTTTTTTTATCATACTGAAAAGTATTTTATGATGTTTTTCACTTGGAATGAGTTCATTCAACAAGTCAATATGTAAATTTTATTTAAAAAATATATCTGTCTAATTTTACATACTTTTAAAGACATGAGCCCCTTGTTTTGCTTGAAAAATAAATATTTAGATGATATTTCTAACTTAAAATGCTGTTTTGGAATGATTTTGATTCCGAAAGAAGTTGAACTGTTTCATTAGTCGCCGGGCAGAAGCCCGCGACTTCTATTTTTAATAGGTTTTCGGAAATCACATGGGAGGGGGGATTAGTATTAGAAAGAAAAACATTTAGATGTCTTGAACATATTACAATTGTGTTTGTTTAAAA
This sequence comes from Serripes groenlandicus, assembly GCA_031761405.1. Classification (NCBI taxonomy): domain Eukaryota; kingdom Metazoa; phylum Mollusca; class Bivalvia; order Cardiida; family Cardiidae; genus Serripes; species Serripes groenlandicus. Next base: position 9,481,216 of record JASEVX010000005.1, read on the forward strand.
ACACTAAGTAATGACACATCTAAAATGAAATAAATATTCTGATGTTTTAGGTATTTTCAGTTTCTTTATTTTGACTCGCATTTATGTTTTTTGGTTTTATTTAAGAAGAAAAAACAGTCCTTATTAGCTAGACTGGTATACTTTATTTTACACTATATACTACATGTAATCAAAAGGCGATAACTACAAACCTTTACGTCGCACAGTCTAATATTTGTTTACATACTCGCGAATACCAACTGCGTAGATCAATCTCCTTTGCAGAGAGCCGCTCTTTACACTCACTTACAAATAGTACATCATAGGTGATTTAAAATGTTTATTTGGTTCGAAACAAATGAAGAAAAGAACAAACCGAGATAAAACTGGTTTTAATAGAAAAAAATACTTTGAACGAACACTCTCTGCCTATAAAGAGAGTTTCAAGAACGACACCTCTGCGAATAAGAAAGAATCGGATCTTTCGTACAAAATTATTTCGTCCTTGACAATTTTAAATGTGTCATTTAATTCTCTAAAGGCATATTGCTTCCGATCTGCATATTGTTATGCATCATTGACACAAGGGCGCTCATTATAATATAATTTTAAAACATGAGTAGTTTGTTATTTTCATTAAAAAAAGGAAGGAAAGAATTAAAATAAATTAAGATGTTGTAGGGCTCAGTTTATGTTCGAAATTAAGTTTAAATTATACAACAATTTCAATGAGATTTAACTGTTTAGTTGATATTATATTTCAAAGGTGGTCTAATTTATAAATATTGGACTACATTTCAACATTTGTTAAAGTATGATATAATTAGGATGGCAAGCTAATATCATTTTGAGAAAAAGAGAAAACTCATGTCTCCAGCGATTTAACCCTTATCTCATTGTTTTAAAAGTAGATTGCTGCAAAGGTGTCCAATGTTGACTTTAATAAGGGGAATGTAAAATGACATGCTATTGCATGCAAATCCTAAATTGTCTGTTTTGTAGTTTTATTGAAAAATAATAAAATTCAAATATTCTGACAAACATCTTGAAAAGTGTATGTGGAATTCATAAATCTTATAATTATTCCTTAATGAAAGCACTGTATACATACTAAGACTAATGATTGGCAAGATTACTCATTTCCATTACTGTTTATGATCAATAATTAGTTGGTTGTGTGTATGGTCAACCTACTTTGGAATGGAGATTGATCATAAACAATAAAAAGCTTCTATTATCATTCACTTCGTTGACAAAACAATGCAAGTTATGATACATTTTCACTTGACCCCTGATGTTCTAAAACACTTAATTCTGGTTGATTTTTCTGAAACGACACGAGAAAAGGTGTATTTGGATAGGTGCAATTTGTGTGAATTTAGTGCATTTCTATTACATGTCGGGGAACCTTATCATTCGCAGTCATTGAAATGCTACAGAGGATTTGAATGGTGCAGATTTTGATCAAAATGAACCCATCCGTGGATCCAGATTTGTCGTGGATGTCCGAAAGCCCCTTTTTTCCTTCCACAGCAGTTAAAACGCAAAGCACTGCAGTGCTGACAGCCTGGGGGCTGCTGGAAGGTTTGAAAAGTAGGGGAAATTTGAAAGGAAATAACAATAATTGCAGATTATGTTTATGTATTTATGGTCAAGAAGTTGAAAGATCATGTCAAAGAATAGTAAATGTTATGAAACTGCCAATTTTAAAACAAAAGGACCTTGTTGGCACTATATCGCTCACCTGAGTGCATGAGCTTACAAGTATACACATTTAAGGCATGAAGAATCAAAGGGAAATTTGACAGCAGGTTTAGGCAGAATATTTTGAAGTTTCTGCATTATTATATTGAGAAATATGTCAATGTTAAATCCCATTACATCAAGTTGAAATAGTTCTCTAAACCATTTACTAGACTAGGAGAAAGTGTTTGAAATATGCAAAACTCATCAAGACAATTCTTATGACAAAGATTCAAAATGCAACATCCAGTGTGTTATCAAGATTTTCCTTCATTTTTGTTTACCTGATATGACCCTTATTCGAACATGGATTAGATATCATTAAGATAAACATTCTGACCAAATTTTAAAAAACGTGGCTTTTACAGTGTTGACAATAATTTCCTACATATCATCAAGACAAACATTCTGATACAGTTTCAACATGCTCAAGTTAACAATGCAGCCTTCATTATGTTAACAAGATTTCCCTTCAATTTGGCCTAGTGACCTAGTTTCTGACCCAATATGACCCATATTCGAACTTGACTTAGATATCATTAGGCCACGCATTCTAACGAAATTTATGACAAGTGTGGAAAAAGATCTGACTGTAAAACCCCTATCTGATCCATATTAACACTGCTTGTTAGACTTTTCTTGGACGTTTCAATACGTAAGTTTCAACCAGTGTAGATCCAGAACAGATTAAGCGAAAATGCAGTTTTATTTGGGTGTACACGGATGTCACATGTTCTACTGTATGGTTTTCCCAGAGCAAATATCATATCTGATATATATTCACACTGTTCATTAGAAGATGGATGTTTCCTTTAAAAAGTTGCAATCAGTGTGCAGAACCAGATCAGATAACATGAAAGAGTAGTTTGAGCTGGGTCTACAGTGAAGACAAATATCCTTTTGGTTGGCTTTGATCAAGGATCCTATTTCTACAACAATCACTCAGTCTACTTTTAACATATTCACAAATTATCATAACAAATCTTACCACTTTTTGGTCTGTTATCAATACACAATAAGTAACCAAACTCGAAGAACACCATGATGTAGATTTACTGACTGGCTGAAAACATAGGAATAAAAGACAATTAAAGTTAAATCACATGGTTTTCAGTATTTTATTGAGAAATCATTTATATCCTGATTAACTCATTGTTTCACAGACAAACTGAGAATAATTAATCCATCAGGAGATGTTTGTTCAGGGTTTACTCTATTTTTACTCTATATAGATCCAGACACCTTAAAATATTGTATAAGTGAACTGTCAAAGAAACAGGGCTGGTAAGACAGTATATTTTATATTTCTATGTATTCTAAATTTGTTATGAAATCATCATGCAACAGTTAAAACTAGAGGCTGTTTTTGGGAAAAACGTATGTCTCCCCCAAGGGGTATTTGTCTGGCTGACTGTATTTTGTCAGTTAGAGATTTATTTTAAAAAAGGGCAATAACTCATCCAAAAGTAGGTCAAATTAAACGCCCTCGTAATATGCGCAACAAGACATTGTACCGATGACTCCTGTGAAGTTTCATAGAAATGTGGCAAAGGGGTTGTGAGATGAAGGCCGGACAAGAATGAAATGGCAATTTTAAAAAAAGGGCAATAACTCAACCAAAAGTAGGTCAAATTAAATGCCCTCGTAATATGCGCAACTAGAAGTTGTACCGATGACTCCTGTGAAGTTTCATAGAAATGTGGCCAAGGGGTTGTGAGATAAAGGCCGGACAAGAAATGTGGACGTACAGACAGACAGACGGCGCAGGCAAAATCAATATGTCTCCTCCGGAGGGGGGAGACATAATTAAAGGACTTTAAGTGTCTGACCTACCGTGTATATTGACATTTCTGATTTCAGGTTCAGATCACCCAGTTCCTTTATAAAATAAGTCTTATCTGAAATGACTCAAGTTGGCTGAATTTCCTAACAAACTTGTGTACGTAGTGTGTGAACTAGTTAGATCTTGATAAGACTGTGTGGATACACATAGTAATCTGGATCAACACTATTCGCAAAGGCAAACGAGTTACTTGTTTAGGGCACGGTCCATACAGATATTGTTGCTTAAAGCTATATTTTATGAAGAACATGCACACTTAGAGATCTATGATGTGTTTGATCTCGTGGTAAGTATCTTATAAAATTACCAATATCTTATAATCTATAGCTTTTTTAAATGTTTTAAAATTATTTTATAGAAAGATTTATATCAATAATTACAAAAAAGAAGAAAACGCAAATGCACTATAATTGACTTACTCTCGATTCTTTTCTTTAGACACAATTGCCCAAACACCACACACAGATCACTGGTTTATTTGCAGACTTTCTGAAATAAAATAAATGACCGAGTGAATAAAAAGGGTTCCAATAAGTGAGAAATACCATCACGTCTAACAAATACTCTTCAGTGTTTCACTGCTAACTTGAACTTGACGATTTACATGTAAGCGTTAGCGGACCGGTAAGTCAGAGACAAAAGTCACATGCAAATAAATGTATTACATTAAATGTATTTATAGGTTTCTGGGTTAGCTAACTGGGACGAGAATTCGTCCCTAAACCGAGATGTGTTCGAACCCAAAACTGCCTGCATTTCTATTTTGAGCCTTTCAGTGGGAAATGGTACTTATTAAACTGTTATGAACATTACTGATCCACCTAAACCCACATTGTTCAGAAATGCCAACTTGTACAATGCACGGGCTCAATATATTGAGTATTTAGCCATATCAGTTTTTATATTTATTGCATTGCAATACTGAAGTTAAAACCGGTGAGAGCATGAGCACGGCCTCATTCTCATCAAAGTATATTAATGAAGAAGAAAAAAGACCTTGGTCTCGGCTATGCTTTTAAAAATATGTTTTCGTATTTAAGAAATGCCTTTGGCTATCATACTGATGTTCCCCTATGCGTTTACAATGACACAAACGTTTTTCAAGCTTTCAAAGTTGCCTTCATTTTTATCATAATATTGATAAAAACACCGAAATATTTTGTTTTTACACAGTTTAATATGTTAGTTACTTCGTCAACCTTCATTTTAATTAATACAAGAGGGCCATGATGGCCCTGGAATCGCTCACCTGATTTTTTTTCACTTTAGCTATATAAGCCCTGCCATCTGGCGGGCATAGTTTCCAACCAATCAACTTGGCTTGAAGGAATCTGATAGAGAGTCACCCTAGGAACATTTCTAAAAATTATTTGAAAATCGGCCTGCCACTTATGGAGGAGAAGATTTTTTAAGTTTTCACTATAGCCATAAAAGGTAAAATAGCCCCGCCCCCTGGTGGCCATGTTTTTTGACCAATCAACATGGCTTGGAAGGAATCTGATAGAGGATAACCCAAGGAACATTTCTACAAAACTAGAGATTGCTTTTTTGTCTCCCCATTTGTGTGGTCGTAGGGGAGGAAAAGAAATGCTGGAGATGAATTTTTTTAGTGTTGGACTCGAGATGAAGAAACAGTGACAATCCTCATTTATTGAGCGGAAACCATTTTTCAGCTAAGGGTTACCATGACCTTGGTCTTTGACCTAGTGAGCTCAAAATCAATAGGGGTCATTTGCTGCTGGTGCCCAACCTGCACACCAAGTATAAAGTTCCTGGGCCCAAGCAATCTTCAGTTATTGAGCGGAAACCATTTTTCAGCCAAAGGTCACCGCGACCTTGACCTTTGACCTACTGACATCAAAATCAATAGGGGTCATCTACATGTTAGGACCAAGCTGCACACCAAGTATGAAGTTCCTGGGTATAAGCGTTCTTGAGTTATTCAGTAAAACACATTTTTCAGCTGAAGGTTACCGTGACTTTCGACATTTGACCTTGTGACCTCAAAATCAAAAAAATTCAATAAAGGTCATTTACTGGTTAGGACCAACCTGCACACCAGGTATGAAGTTCCTCAATAATAAGCATTCTTTAGTTATTGAGAGGAAACCATTTTTCAGCTGAAGGTTACCACGACCTTGACCTTTAAGCTAGTGACCTCAAAATCAATAGGGGTCATCTACTGATGGTGACCAACCTGCACACCAAGTATTAACTTCCATGGCCAAAGCATGGAAACCAGAATTCTGCATGGATCACAAGAATTCGTTACACGTCTTTGTTTACCCTGTCTCAAAATTCCACTTTTACAAACAATATGAGCAAAGAAGGGATTTCTTACAATGAGCAATGTTTTCATTTGTCTTTCATTCATAAAGATTTTCCTCATTTTCATAAATTCGCTTAAGTAGTCTGTTGCAGATTTTGTTGTATCAATTAAGATAAAGCTTAAAACAAGCACAACTCAAGGCACCGATATTTTCACTAAAGGAGTGACAGTTACTGAAATGCCCAGCGAATAACATGTTCTGGAAGTACATAATGTGCAATATATTCTGTCTTTCAAACACAAATAGAACTTTAAAGTTGATACCCATCATATTGACGCTTTTCATGCATAACTCGGCTTCGAGAGATGGCCGCTATATTCCCGTATTAAAACACAGTGGTGACCAATGAGAAGATAGGCTACCTTATTTTAAGCCCAAATACATTGTTTCAAGGTTAAAATGACACGAGTCCGAAAACGAAATGTAAAAACGTGATTTTATAGCTAAAAGCTATACTCTATTTGAACAGTTAAAAACTTCCTAGCAACGTTTCTATCAAGTTCATGTAAATCTTAACACACAGAACTAGCAGTACAGAATAACTTACAAGTGTAAAGTATGTCCAGCAACAGATGACATTTACATGACTTTTAAGACAAATAGACTAATGAGCTGTTTAAAGCTAAGGGTCCGCAAGTGATACTTTTAAGACAAATAGCCTAATGAGCTGTTTAAAGCTCAGGGTCCGCAAGATATACTTTTAAGACAAATAGCCTAATGAGCTGTTTAAAGCCCAGGGTCCGCAAGAGATACTTTTAAGACAAGCCTAATGATCTGTTTAAAGGATATGGGTCCGCAAGCGATACTTTTAAGACAAATAGCCTAATTAGCTGTTTAACGCACTTAGGTCCGCAAGCAATACTTTTAAGAAAAATAGCCTAATGAGCTGTTTAAAGGCCAGGGGTCCGCATGCGATACTTTTAAGACAAATAGCCTAATGAGCTGTTTAAAGCCTAGGGTTCGCAAGCGATACTTTTAAGACAAAAAGCCTAATGAACGATACTTTTATGACAAAAAGCTTAATGATCTGTTTTAAGTCCAGGGGTCCGCAAGCGATACTTTTAAGTCAAATAACCTGATGAGTTGTTTAAAGCCCAGGGTCCGCAAAGGATACTTTTAGAACAAATAGCCTTATGAGCTGTTTAAAGCTCAGGGTCCGCATGCGATACTTTTAAGACAAATAGCCTCATGAGCTGTTTAAAGGCCAGGGGTCCGCAAGCGATACTTTTAAGACAAAAAGCCTAATGAGATGTTTAAAGGCCAGGGGTCCGCAAGCGATACTTTTAAGACAAATAGCCGAATGAGTTGTTTAAAGCCCAGGGTCCGCAAGCGATTCTTTTAAGACAAATAGCTTAAAGAGTTGTTTAAAGCACAGGGTCCCCAGGCGATACTTTTAAGACAAATAGCCGAATGAGTTGTTTAAAGCACAGGGTCCCCAGGCGATACGTTTAAGACAAATAGCTTAATGAGCTGTTTAAAGGCCAGGGGTCCGCAAGCGATACTTTTAAGACAAATAGCCTAATGAGCTGTTTAAATGTATGGTTCCGCAAGCGATACTTTTAAGACAAAAAGTTTAATGAGCTGTTTAAAGGATATGGGTCCGCAAGCGATACTTTTAAGACAAATGGTTTAAAGTCCAGGTATCCACAAACGATACTTTTAAGACAACTAACCTGATGAACAGTTTAAAGCACAGGATGTGCAAGCGATACTTTTAAGACAAATAGTTTAATGAGCTGTTTAAAGCCCAGGGTCCGCAAGCGATACTTTTAAGACAAATAGTCTAATGAGCTGTTTAAAGCCCAGGATGGCAAGCGAACCTTTTAAGACAAATAGCCTAATGAGCTGTTTAATGGCCAGGGTCCCGCAAGCGATACTTTTAAGACAAATAGCCTAATGAGCTGTTTAAAGGCCAGGGGTCCGCAAGCGATACTTTCAAGACAAATAGCCTAATGAGCTGTTTAAAGGTCTGGTTCCGCAAGCAATACGTTTAAGACAAATAGCCTAATGAGCTGTTTAAAGGTATGGTTCCGCAAGCGATACTTTTAAGACAAATAGTTTAATGAGCTGTTTAAAGGATATGGGTCCGCAAGCGATACTTTTAAGACAAATAGCTTAACCCATTACTTCACACAGACGACATTTGACGCCTGCTGTTGCAGACGACTTTTGAAAACATTGCAATAAAAGGTGAAATTGCTCGAAATGATTGCTCACCTTTTATTGCAATATTCAACTCTTTACCAATATAAATCTTTCAGTTCTTTTAGATTGGTGAAATTGTTTGTCTGATGATTGTAAGCAGACGACCTATGAAAAGCCCTGTGAAGTAATGGGTTAATGAGCTGTTTAAAGTCCAGAGATCCACAAACGATACTTTTAAGACAACTAACCTGATGAACAGTTTAAAGCACAGGGTCCGCAAGCGATACTTTTAAGACAAATAGCCTAATGAGCTGTTTAAAGGCCAGGGGTCAGCAAGCGATACTTTTAAGACAAATAGTTTAATGAGCTGTTTAAAGGATATGGGTCCGCAAGCGATACTTTTAAGACAAATGGTTTAAAGTCCAGGTATCCACAAACGATACTTTTAAGACAACTAACCTGATGAACAGTTTAAAGCACAGGATGTGCAAGCGATACTTTTAAGACAAATAGTTTAATGAGCTGTTTAAAGCCCAGGGTCCGCAAGCGATACTTTTAAGACAAATAGTCTAATGAGCTGTTTAAAGCCCAGGATGGCAAGCGAACCTTTTAAGACAAATAGCCTAATGAGCTGTTTAATGGCCAGGGTCCCGCAAGCGATACTTTTAAGACAAATAGCCTAATGAGCTGTTTAAAGGCCAGGGGTCCGCAAGCGATACTTTCAAGACAAATAGCCTAATGAGCTGTTTAAAGGTATGGTTCCGCAAGCAATACTTTTAAGACAAATAGCCTAATGAGCTGTTTAAAGGTATGGTTCCGCAAGCGATACTTTTAAGACAAATAGTTTAATGAGCTGTTTAAAGGATATGGGTCCGCAAGCGATACTTTTAAGACAAATAGCTTAACCCATTACTTCACACAGACGACATTTGACGCCTGCTGTTGCAGACGACTTTTGAAAACATTGCAATAAAAGGTGAAATTGCTCGAAATGATTGCTCACCTTTTATTGCAATATTCAACTCTTTACCAATATAAATCTTTCAGTTCTTTTAGATTGGTGAAATTGTTTGTCTGATGATTGTAAGCAGACGACCTATGAAAAGCCCTGTGAAGTAATGGGTTAATGAGCTGTTTAAAGTCCAGAGATCCACAAACGATACTTTTAAGACAACTAACCTGATGAACAGTTTAAAGCACAGGGTCCGCAAGCGATACTTTTAAGACAAATAGCCTAATGAGCTGTTTAAAGGCCAAGGGTCAGCAAGCGATACTTTTAAGACAAATAGTTTAATGAGCTGTTTAAAGGGTATGGGTCCGCAAGCGATACTTTTAAGACAAATAGCTTAATGAGCTGTTTAAAGCTCAGAGTCCGCAAGCGATACTTTTAAGACAAATAGCCTCCTGAGTTGTTTAAAAGGTATGGGTCCGCAAGCGATACTTTTAAGATAAATAGCCTCCTGAGCTGTTTAAAGGCCAGGGGTAGGCAAGCGATACCTTTAAGATAAATAGCCGAATGAGCTGTTTAAAGGGACTGAATCCCATATTTGAAAAAAGCGGAAAAAAAAAGAAAATTGTTAAAAATTGCTATTACCTTGATGTTTTTGCATGTAAGGCATTGAGATTTGCTGACTGATGTACTACAATATATGCACACTATTAATATTGCGGAGATTGTTCGTTATTTTGCATTGTAAAATCTACCGGGTTAGTAACCCAGTAAATCTAAACATATCGCTGTACATTTATCACGTTATCACTACAACCGAATTGACAATCTCCTTCCCAGAGTTGTTATTCCTTACACTCACGCATAAATGAATGTAATGAGTCGATAGTGTTAGAGAATGCCGAATTGAATCCACAAATTCAGATGAGCAAGAGAAAATTCCACGGTATTTTTAAACTGGAAAACACGGAGCGGACGTTTTTTTAACTGCTTATTTCCTATGAAATAATGAAAAACAAGACTTGTACGACCTTCTACAACATTCCGTTACATATATATATAGACGTATTTTAGATTAATTAGTAAAAGTATAAAATATAACGATTTTGGACCATTATGGTGTTCAGTCCCTTTAAAGCCTAGGGTCCCGCAAGCGATACTTTTAAGACAACTAACCTGGTGAACAGTTTAAAGAACAAGGTCCGCAAGCGATACTTTTAAGACAAATAATTTAATGAGCTGTTTAAAGGGTATAGGTCCGCAAGCGATACTTTTAAGACAAAGAGCCTAATGAGCTGTTTAAAGGCCAGGGGTCTGCAAGCGATACTTTTAAGACAAATAGCCTAATGAGCTGTTTAAAGGCCAGGGGTCTGCAAGCGATACTTTTAAGACAAATAGCCTAATGAGCTGTTTAAAGGTATGGTTCCGCAAGCGATACTTTTAAGACCAAATAACGAGCCGTTTAAAGGGTATGGGTCCGCAAGCGATACTTTTAAGACAAATAGCCTAATGAGCTGTTTAAAGGCCAGGGGTCCACAAGCGATACTTTTAAGACACATAGCCTAATGAGCTGTTTAAAGGTATGGTTCCGCAAGCTATACTTTTAAGACAAAGAGTTTAATGAGCTGTTTAAAGACCTGGGTCCGCAAGCGATACTTTTAAGACAAATAGCCTCCTGAGCTGTTTAAAGGCCAGGGGTACGCAAGCGATACTTTTAAGACAAATAACCTACTGAGCTGTTTAAAGGCCAGGGGTCCGCAAGCGATATTTTTAAGACAAATAGCCGAATGAGCTGTTTAAAGCCTAGGGTCCGCAAGCGATACTTTTAAGACAAAAAGCCTAATGAGCTGTTAAAGTCCAGGGGTCCGCAAGCGATACTTTTAAGTCAAATAACCTGATGAGTTGTTTAAAGCCCAGGGTCCGCAAGCGATACTTTTAAGACAAATAGCCTCATGAGCTGTTTAAAGCTCAGAGTCCGCAAGCGATACTTTTAAGACAAATAGCTTCTTGAGCTGTTTAAAGGCCAGGGGTACGCAAGCGATACTTTTTAAGACAAATAGCCGAATGAGCTGTTTAAAGCCAGGGTCCCCAAGCGATACTTTTAAGACAAATAGCCGAATGAGCTGTTTGAAGCCTAGGGTCCCCAAGTGATACTGTTAAGACAAAAAGCTTAATGAGCTGTTTAAAGTCAAGGGGTCCGCAAGTGATACTTTTAAGACAAATAGCCTAATGAGCTGTTTAAAGACCAGGGTCCGTAAGCGATACTTTCAAGACAAATAGCCTAATGAGCTGTTTAAAGGGTATGGTTCCGCAAGCGATACTTTTAAGACAAGCCTAATGAGCTGTTTAAAGCCCAGGGTCCGTAAGCGATACTTTTAAGACAAATAGCCTAATGAGCTGTTTAAAGCCCAGGGTCCGCAAGTGATTCTTTTAAGACAAATATCCTAATGAGCTGTTTAATTTAAACATTCTTTATTTTACATCGATTGCGAAACAAGCTTCCAGCTTATATTAGTCATGCTCGATGTCTGCTTCCTGGAGATTTAACCAGTACTCGCGCCGTTTGTCTGGAAAATTCCCAAAGTCAGGACCGCTCATCCGGGACTGGAACCACGGACTTTTGATACGAGAGGCCGACGCTCTACCTCTGCACCACTGTCTTCCTGGCCTTTAATCAGCTCATCAGGCTATTTGTCATGGACGCGCAAAGTAAAACTGTTTCAAAACTATTAAACTTGTAACAGGTCTCCTAAAATGCCTCATTTTTGTGTTGTCTGCAAAGATAGACACATACATTAAATATGTTACAAACCTGAAACTAGTCGCCTAAAATGCCTCAATTTTGTGTTGTCTGCAAAGATGAACGCGTACAGTAAAACTGTTTCAAAACTGAAACTGAAAGCCTAAAATGCCTCAATTTTGTGTCGTCTACAAAGATGGACAGATACAATAAATCTGTTTAAACTATTTAACTGGTTGCCTAAAATCCCTATTTTTTGTGTTGACTGTAAAGATAGACACATGTAGAAAATTAAACTGTTACAAAACTGAATCTGGTCGCCTAAAATGCCTCATTTTTGTGTTGTATGCAAAGATTGACAAATACTTTAAAACTGTTACAAAACTGGAACTAGTCGCCTGAAATGCCTCAATGTTGTGTCCTCTGCAAAGATGGACGCGTACAGTAAAACTCTTTCAAAACTATGAAACTGATCACCTCGAATGCCTTGGTACAATGCCTCAACCTAGATGTTTGCCTATTTTTGTGTTGACTGTAAAGATGGACACATACAATTAAACTGTTACAAAACTGAATCTGGTCGCCTAAAATGCCTCATTTTTGTGTTGTATGCAAAGATTGACAAATACTTTAAAACTGTTACAAAACTGGAACTGGTCGCCTGAAATGCCTCAATTTTGTGTCCTCTGCAAAGATGGACGCGTACAGTAAAACTCTTTCAAAACTATGAAACTGATCACCTCGAATGCCTTGGTACAATGCCTCAACCTAGATGTTTGCCTATTTCAATGAACACTTGACACAGTAAAGCCTAAATGTATGATGCGACTCAAATTTCTTATAATATGTAATGCGTTCATTTTATTTTCTTGTTATCGAAGGACTTTAAGATGCGGGCTAGCACAAAAGAGGCCTGACACAATTTTCTGTTGTCTGCGAAGATGGACAGATGTATACAGTAAATCTGTTTAAAACTATTAAACTGGTCGCCTAAAATGCCTCATTTTTTTGTCGTCTGCAAAGATTAATAAGTACATTAAAAATGTTACAAAACTGAAACTGGTCACCTAAAATGCCTCATTTTTATGTCGTCTGCAAAGATGGACACATACAGTAAAACTGTTTCAAAACTAATAAACTGGTCTCCTAAAATGCCTCACTGTTGCGTTGTATGCAAAGATAGACAAGTACATTAAAACGGTTACAAAACTGAAATTGGTCACCTAAAATGCCTTATTTTTGTGTCGTCTGCAAAGATGAACGTGCACAGTAAAACTGCTATAAAACTGAAACTGGTCGCCTAAAAAAACTCAAGTTATGTGTTCTGTGCAAAAATGGACGTGAAAAGTAAAACTGTTTCAAAACTATTAAACTGGTCGCCTAAAATGCCTCACTTTTGTGTTGTCTGCAAAGAAAGACACGTACATTAAAACCGTTACAAAACTGAAACTGGTCACCTAAAATACCTATTTTTTGTGTCGTCTGCAAAGATGGACACATACAATAAACGTACAAAACTGAAACTGGTTGCCTAAAATGCCTCAATTCTGTGACGTCTGTAAAGATGTTCTCGCACAGTAAAACTGTTTTAAAACAATGAAACTGAAAGCCTAAAATGCCATGGTACAATGCCTAAACCTAGAAGTTTGACCATTTATATGTACACTTGACACAGTAAAGCCTCATAATGTATGATACGATTCAAATTTCTTACATTATGTAAAGCGTTCCATTTTGTTTCCTTGCTATCGAAGGACTATAAAATGCAGTAGCAAAAAAACGGGCCTCAGACTCAATTTTGTGTTCTTGGGGAAGATAGATCTATAGATACAGTAAATATGTTTCAAACTATTTAACTGGTTGCCTAAAATACCTTATTTTTGTGTCGTCTGCTATGATGGACACATACAGTAAAACTGTTACAAAACTGAAACTGGTCGCCTAAAATGCCTCAAATTTGTGTCCACTGCAAAGATGGACGTGCACAGTAAAACTGTTTAAAGACTGTTTAAAGACTGCAACTGAAAGCCCAAAATGCCTCGGTACAATGCCGTAACCTTGAAGTTTAACCATTAATTTTCTATGAACACTTGACACAGTAAAGCCTACATGAATGATGTGACTCAAATTTCTTATAATAGGTATTACTTGTTTTCGAAGGACTATAAGATGCGGGCAAGCATAAAAGGGGCCTGACTCAATTTTGTGTCGTCTGGGAAGATGGACAGATACAGTAAATATGTTAAAAACTCTAAAACTTATTGCCTAAAATGCCTCATTTTTGTGTCGTCTGCAAAGATGGACGCCCACAGTAAAACAGTTTCAACACTATTACACTGGTCGCTTAAAATACCTCATTTTTATGTCGTCTGCAAAGATGGACGTGCACAATCGAACTGTTATAAAACTGAAACTCGTTGCCTAAACAACTAAATTAACTGTTTCAATACTATGAAACTGATGGCCTAAAATGCCTTAAGTTTGTACAATGCCTAAACCTAGAAGTTTGACATTTTCTATGAACACTTGACATAGTAAAGCCTAAAGGTATGATGCGATTCAAATTCCTTACATTATGTAATGCGTTCATTTTATTTCCTTGTTATCGAAGGACTATAAAATACAGTAGCACAAAAGGGGCCTGACTCAATTTTGTGTTGTCTTGGAAGATACACAGATAGAGTAAATCTGTTTCAAACTTTTAAACTGGTCCCCTAAAATGCCTCATTTTTATGTCGTCTGCAAAGATGGACACATACAGTAAAGCAGTTACAAAACTGAAACTGGTCGCCTAAAAAAACTCATTTTTGTGTTGTACGCAAAGATTGACAAATACTTTAAAACTGTTACAAAACTGAAACTGGTCGCCTAAAATGCCTCAATTTTGTGTCGTCTGCAAAGGTGGATGCGCACAGTAAAACTGTTTTAAAACAAGGAAACTGACCGCCTAAAATGCCTTGTTACAATGCCTAAACCAAGAAGCTTGACCATTTCTATGAACACTTGACTCAATAAGGCCAAAATGAATGATGCGATTCAAATTTCTTATAATATATATGTACTGCGTTCATTTTATTTCCTTGTTATGGAAGGACTATAAAATGCGTCGGCACAAAAGAGGCCTGACTAATTTTGTGTCGTCTGGGAAAACGAAGGATACAGTAAATCTGTTAAATCTATTAAATTGGTTGCCTAAAATGCCTCATTTTTGTGCCGTCTGCAAAACGGACATATACAATAAAACTATTACAAAAGTGAAATTGGTCGCCTCAAATGCCTCAATTTTGTGTTGTCTGCAAAGATGGACGCGCACAGTAAAACTGTTTCAAAACTATAAAACTGAATGCCTAAAATGCCTTGGTACAATGCCTGTTAACCTAAAAGTTTGACCATTTCTATGAACACTTGACAAAGTAAAGCCTAAATGTATGATGCGATTCAAATGTCTTATTATATATAGTGCGTTCATTTTATTTTCTTGTTATTGAAGGACTTAATTTTGTGTCATCTGCAAAAATACTCAGATACAGTAAATCTGTTAAAAATTATTAAACTGTTTGCCTAAAATGCCTCATTTTTGTGTCGTCTGCAAAGATGGACGCGCACAATAAAACTGTTTCAAAACTATTAAACTGGTCTCCTAAAATGCCTCATTTTTATGTCGTCTGCAAAGATGGACGTGCACAATAAAACTTTTATAATACAGAAACTGGTCCCCTTAAAAAAAAAAAATTGTGTATCGTCTGCAAAGATGGTCACGCAAAGTAAAACTGTTTCAAAACTATTAAACTAGTCGCCTAAAATGCCTCACGTTTGTGTTGTCTGCAAAGATAGACACATACATTAAAACTTTTACAAAACTGAAACTGGTCACCTAAAATGCCTCAGTTTTGTGACGTCTGCAACGATGTTTTCGCACAGTAAAACTGTTTTAAAACTATGAAACTGAAAGCCTAAAATGCCTTGGTACAATGCCTAAACCTAGAAATTTGACCATTTCTATGATCACTTGACACAGTAAAGCCTAAATGTATGATGCGATTCAAAATTCTTATAATATGTAATGCGTTCATTTTATTTCCTTGTTATGTGCACTAGCACAAAAGGGGACTTTAAAACTCAATTTTGTGTCGTCTGGGATGATGTTGAAAACTATTAAACTGGTCGCCTAAAATGCCTTTTTTTTTGTATCGTCTGCAAAGATGGACGTGCACAATCAAACTGCTATGAAACTGAAACTGGTCGCCTAAAATAACTCAATTTTATGTCGTCTGCAAAGATGGACGCACACAATAAAACTGCTATAAAACTGAAACTGTTCTCCTAAAATGCCTCTTTTTTGTGTCGTCTGCAAGGATGGACGCGCGCAATAAAATTGCTATGAAACTGAAACTGGTCACCTAAAGTAACTAAATTTTATGTTGTCTGCAAAGATGGAGGCGAACAATAAAACTGCTATAAAACTGGTTGCCTAAAATAACTCAATTTTAGGTCGTCTGCAAAGATGGACGCGCACAATAAAACTGCTATAACACTAAAACTGGTAGCCTAAAATGTCTTTTTTGTTGTGTAATCTGCAAAGATGGACGTGCGCATTAAAACTGTTTCAAAACTATTCAACTAATCGTCCTAAAATGTCTGAATATTTTGTCGTCTGCAAAGATGGACAGATACAATAAATCTGTTCAGAAATATTTAACTGGTTGCCTAAATTGCATAATTTTGGTGTTGACTGTAAAGATGGACGCGCACAGTAAAACTGTTTCAAAACTATGAAACTGATCGCCTCAAATGCCTTGGTGCAATGCCTAAACCTAGAAGTTTGACCATTTCTATGAACACTTGACACAGTAAAGCCTAAATGTATGATGCGACTCAAATTTCTTATAATATGTAATGCGTTCATTTTATTTACTTGTTATCGAAGGACTATAAAATGCAGTAGCAAAAAAGGGGCCTGACTCAATTTTGTGGTCTGGGAAGATGCTCAGATACAGTAAATATGTTTAAAACTATTAAACTGGTCATCTAAAATGCCTCTTTTTTGTGTCGTCTGTGTGACGAACTAAGGCCGATCCGTTACGGAATTTCTGTTGATTATTTAGTCTAGGCCCAACTTTCGTTTTGAAAATCGCAAACTTCCGCAAGCAGAAAACAATATATAATAATTCATCTGCAAGTTGCATAATAAAGTCAGTACGTTCGTTCGTCGCCTACTTTCGTTTATTTTGTATACAATTGTTTGATGTTGTTTAAAAGTGATTAAATAATCGTACAACAAAGATATTGTTAGGCTACGGCTCATTAGGAAATGGTATACTGCGCATGTCCGGCAGTTGGATACTGTGTATATAAAAGGCGAACTCGCAATAATTTAGTCAGTTCTCCGCAGCTCTGCATGCTGTTCACATCGTTGAAATAAAAGAGAGAATATCACTGTGGCTAAATAATTAAATAATTATTGGGACTTTGGTCAGAGAGAGTTATTGTTTTGGACATACAACTTGCAACCCGGATTCATTGACTTGCAAACCAGGATCATGTGTATTGTCCACAAATAAAACTATAGCACCGGGTCGCATCATTAATTAGGCAATAAATACAAGTCTGAGTCCGTGACCGAGTCAAGCTGACTGGAGCAGTGAAGGAATCAGTCTGGACTGGAACTGTTCAGTAGATGTGCTACAGGCATACTGTGTCAGTGCGTTATAGACTGGACACAATCACCGAAATCATTGATTGGGTCCAGATAGGTTGAACCGTATACCAAGTAGCAGGGCTCTGCAAAACCGATAAATTGCCGGTTTAAACTGATTTTGAACTCGGCGGACCGATTTCAATCTTAAAACTAGTAACTAAATCGGTCCAGGAATTTTTATAAATTAAAACTAATATAAAATCGGTCCAGGAATTTCTATAAAGCTAACAATATAACACCTCCGCTACAGGTCCTCCGCTCATTTATGGAGAGTTTCTCTGCTTCAGATTTGTTGTATGTAGGAAAGGGTTAATATGCTGTATTACAGTAAGTAATTGAAATATGTCACTGCGTGTCACAAATAACACACATGCACATGTTGTCTTCCATTTCAAAGTTTGAACACAGTCTGTGTACTAGAGTTAATTGTCAAAGTCTTGCCGTCTGGCTCTCTGTCCCCCATGCCACCAGAGTTCCAGGGCTCGCTGGGCATTGTAATCCTCTGAAGGGGGTCCTTCAATTGATATTGCCATCAGGGTGTTAAGCATCTCTATGCCAAGACGAGCCCACCAGTCTGACTTGATCCTGGCCATGGCCGACAATCTGGAATGCACAGAATGATTTCGGCCAGCATAAGAATGTTTTTGAAGTTCTCCCTAAGGTTCTCATTTGAAACAAGAGGGCCAAGATGGCCCTAAATCGATCACCTAATTGATAGTAAATTAGTAGCAAATATTTAACTGCAAATATCTGGGAAAATTTTATCAGGGAGTGCAAATGAAACTGCAAAGGAGTGAACACTTCTCAAGAAACAGCTTATCAGTAAAGGCCTTTTATATCTTGAAATCTAACAATAACTTTAATAAGAATGGAATTATAAAGTTTTTGTCATTTTGCACCTTTCCTGATGCCGCCTTGCTGCCCTGTTTTTCAACGAAATCAATGCTTCAACAGTTTATTTAGTGGGTCACTTAAGGAACATTTCTACCAAATTATCTTGCAATCGCACAAGTATGTTATGGAGGAAAAGGATTTTAGTCTAATGGATTTTGGTTTATTGGAATGGTAGGAGTTGGTTGTCATTTGTAGCTAAAAGTTCAATTTACCCCTTTTGTGATGACACCTGGTTGATATGATTGTGTAACCAATCAAAACGGCTTAAACAAATTAAATAGAGGATCATTACAGTAAGATTCCTGTGATGTTTTGTGGAAATTGGTCTATTAGAATGGTAGGAGTTGGTTGTCATTTATAGCTAAAAGTTCAATTTACCCCTTTTGTGATGACGCCTGGTTGCTATGATTGTGCAACCAATCAAAACGGCTTAATCAAATTAAATAGAGGATCATTACAGTAAGATTCATATTATATTTTCTTAAAATCAGACAAGCACTTTCATAAAAATGGAATTTTCAAATTTTGTCATTTTGCCCCTTTTTTGATGCCGCCTGACTGCCATGTTTTTCGCCCAATCAGTATGGCTTGAACAATTTTTATAGAGGGTGTATATTTGAATCTGACAGGCAGATTCGGAGCAGAAGATTTTTAAAGTTTGGACATTTTGTCCCCTGTCTGATGCCGCAGCAACCAAAGTTCTCATTGGAATTTTAATCTTTGAACAATTTTAAAAAGAGGACCACCAAAGGAACATTCCTGTGATGTTTTGTGGAAATTGGTCTATTGGAATGGTAGGAGTTGGTTGTCATTTGTAGCTTAAAGTTCAATTTACCCCTTTTGTGATGACGCCTGGTTGCTATGATTGAGTAACCAGAGGAACAGTCCTGTGATGTTTCACGGAAATTGTCCTTGGAGTTTGGGAGGAGATGATGTTTAAAGCTAAAAGTTAACACCGGACGGACGCCGGACGCCGGACAAAAAGTGATCAGAATAGCTCACCTTGAGCCTTCGGCTCAGGTGATCTAAAAAGCCTGTTATAAAGATCTGGCACACTAACATCCCTGGTCTGGTGATTCATGTGAACCTTGAGTGCTGGCCACTCAACTGCTTGCATGTGTGGAATATCACATTCGATCCTCTGCAACACAACAGCATAGTGCTCACAAAGTGTTGTCAGGCTTTCCTCACCATAGACAGCCCTCTCAGCCTGTGTGTTTGGAAGATTGATGGGAAAGAATATTTGCATTGCCCTGAGTAGTCTGTCTGAGTCAATGTCTCCAACCCTGTTAGTGATATGATCCATCACCAAGTTATAAGAATGTCCTGCTTGGCTTTGAACTGGTCTTCATTCAATGTAGGGTGTCGCAGTTGGACATTTTTGGCATGTTCAACTGCTTTAATTTGGACAAACACGTTTCGTGACATCCCTTTGTCCACGAATCTGGCATACACTATTTCGTTTTCACTGACCGACACATCCGTGGCACCGTCAAACATGATAGATATCACTCTGGCATTTTTGACTGTTATTCTACTATGGTCCTGAATGTCATCATAGATGTACTTCATGAAGCGACGACATGCTTGATCAGTGCCATAGCTGTTAGGGATAATTACACCATTTTTCTTCTGGAGGGAAAGCAGGCTGGGATATAATGTAAATGGAAGTTCTTGCTTAGCCACAAAGTATGCTGTGTTGAAGCTTACTCGTAACTGCTCTACCTGGTCGTCATTAAGCCTTCCGATAGCAACATCCATAGGTCCCAAAATCCTAGCAGCAGGTCGGCAAGCTTGAAGACTGCTTGTTCCAGGGCTAGTGTCATCGGAATGACAGTCAACTTACGTGATTTCCCCAGATAACCCCAGTATGAGATGTAACAACAGTGGTCTGGGGGGGGGGGGGGGGGGGGGGGGGGGGGGGACAATATTTAATGCTATTAATTTCTTTGGTGGGTCTGATGGGAAGAAGATTCATTGTGTCCCTTAATGTTTTTTTCGGAAATTATTTGTTCCGTCAATGAATGGCCCACATTGTTCATAGTCTCTGCAAACTTTGCAGTACATAACGGTTTTTTTCAGCTTCGTAATCGAGCCATTTAAACTCATCTTTTCATTTACTACAAAATACTCATTTTCGTTTCGTCAGCTCATACAGCTTCTTAAGTCGTGACAATGTGTGCCATTTTGGTGCTACGCAGCGGAGCGTGAAGCTATGTTTGCGGACTGTTAGCGCACTGTACATGTATAAGTTACGCACTGTCTACGCAATGCGCGGCCAAAAATGGGCCGCATTGGCACACATTGACATGCAATGACACTACTTGTTTACGCATAGGTATTGTTCGCGCTTTGTTCATGTCTACCATACCGCATTATCCCGCAGAATTACACCCGACTTGTTCCAAGAGATGGTGGAGAAGTTAGCCCCTCATCTTCAGAAACAGACTACACCATTTAGACGACCGCTTGAAATTGGACCCAAGTTGGCTGCCACCCTCCGCTTCTTAGCCACTGGAAATTCCTATGCAAGTCTACAGTACAGCTTTAGAGTTGAAGGAAGTACAATCTGCAAGTTCTTACCAGAGGTGTGCAAAGCCATCATTGCGGTCTACAAGGACGAAGTGCTCAGCTGCCCCAAAGAAGAGAAGTTCAGCTCCAGATGGAACTACCACAACTGTCTGGGGGCACTGGACGGGAAGCACGTTGCTATGAAGAAGCCACCAAAAGGAGGCTCCTTCTATTATAAATACAAGGGCTTTAACAGCATTGTACTCATGGCAGTTGCAGATGCTGGGTATAAGTTCTTGTATGTTGATGTTGGGGCAGTGGGTGGTGCCTCAGATGGAGGAACATGGAAGAACTGCACGTTGCATGATGCCGTAGAAGAGAACAGAGCCGGACTGCCTGAACCAGCCCCGCTCCCTAATGATGACAAGCCCGTACCGTATCACTTAATAGGCGATGACGCATTCGCACTCAGAACTTGGCTGATGAAACCATTCTCTCATCGATCACAGGTCCAGCGAGAAATTATATACAGCTACAGGTTGTCTCGTGCCCATCGTGTCGTGGAGAATACATTTGGAATCTTGTCTCACAGGTACTTTTATAGATGTTGATTTAAATATGATGGCATCTGGTGCATTTTCATTCCTTCATATGAGCAAGATAATGTTTCTTACCATTGATTACAGATGTTACATATTCAGTTCTTTTTGAGTCGCCGAGCTCCGGTAGCTCAGTCGGTAGCGACGCGGGCTGTCAATCCAGGGGTTGTGAGTTCAAATCCCGGCTCGGCCAAAGTTCTTTCTTTCCGACGATTCACAAAAGTCAATACGACATGCGTCATTCATCTTCCACCAATGGGCTAAGTCTATGTGGAAAAGCAGCCAGTTGCTTGGGAAGATTGTTGTGTAGAGTACTGGTGTGAGAAAACCAGGAAATGCATGAGTAGGTGAACTGGCCGCCGTGATATAACTGAGAAATTGTTAAAAAACGGCATTAAACCCCAATCAATCAATCTTTTTGAGTCTCTGTTGTAACCAGGTAGCGTCTCTGAAACAACATCCACACTTGAGGAGGAGGAAGGAGAAGGAACATCCCTCTCTTTCTCTAGTATCTCTCTCTCTGGCCTGTCCTATTTTTGTATTTTCTGCACTGGTCTTTGCCTTCCCCTGGCATTCTTCTTGGTAGGCATATTGTCTGTTCGATGGCGAGTTGCATTGTAGCCACAATTCGCGATGGGCCCGCTTGTACACGCACTGACGTGAGCGCCGGCGTCTGTCATTGGTCGTGAACCATGCGTGAAAACTTCGTGAGCAGTTCGTCGCGAATTATGTGTGAACTGGGCGTAACAACACCGTCAAACGACCGCACAACCACTCCGCAACACGCTCAAATGCGTGAACGCGGCGCAGACTTGCGCATCCACAACGTGAACAGTTTGTGAACAGTGCGTGGCATGGCTTGTAGTGGATTCCGATGGCACGCATTGACACGCACCGTCGGCAGTGTTCGCGCCGAGTTCACGCATGGTTCACGCGAGTGGCACGCACATTGTAAGAAATTGATGGGTGCCATTTTTTTGAAAATTTCAAAATTCTCTCTACGACATGGCACGCACCCCCGCACCCTTCACACACTCCTCACACTCGTTCATGAAGACTTCAATCATTGGCACGACACATTGCGTGGCATTGCGTGAACAAAATTCGTACCAGTGTCAGGGTGGCTTTAGAATCTTCCTTTCCTTTTCTTTTATTGATACTACCACTGTCATTATTTTAATTGGAAGAAAATCCGAATTGAAACAATTTCTTCGACATTATGAAGATTTTATGATCGGCTGCTACGGTAAACCATGTAAATATACCGGAAATTGGTCTAAACTATTGTCGTAAATTTTGAGATGCCAAATCAATGAATCGGCTAAATATAAAGCTAGCATTCGTGTTTATATTTGAATCAAACACTTTAATTTACTATAAATAAGACTAATGTTGCGTTAACATGCAGAGAAAAAACGAGATTACAAATTGAAATTAAATTTTTACAACGAAAGTAACTGTTTAAAAGAGAATTCACAACCATGAGGCCTACACCGTGATACTGCTTGTTACTTTGCAGGATTTTCTATACGATCGCTACTACAGTGCCATCGGCGCTTTGATTATCCCTGGGTGACTAGGTGACTAACCAGTGCTAGACTAGGAGATGTGTCTAATGCCTTAGAATACTAAACAAGCGGTATCAAACCAGAAATATCGTGTCTCTTAATCCCATAGCCTAACCACTCTGCCACTACAGACTACTTAACAGTTCTGAACTCAAGAAAATATTAATCATAGACACTGGAGAAAGCATTGTGGAAAAAGCTGAAACTGCTCTTTATATTTATTTGTTAGTTTGCCAGAATGTTGTCTTGGGTTATGATGTGTTCAAAATTAGGCCATTCCGAATTTAAGAAAAATCTACCGGTAGTTGGAAATCGATAGACTACCGTTTTATCTCATTAGAATGTTTGTCTTGGTTATTTGTAATCTAAATTGTTTGGGTTATCACATGTTCATCACAAGGTCGCTAGGCCATATTAGGCTAAAATATTTTGTTGGAAGACGCCAGGAGGCGGCTTCCTGTAGGGATGCTTAGACATTTCGGACAAGGAGAATATTTAGACCTGCCAGCGTTACTGACTACATATCTGGATTTCTCTTTGTCCTTACTAAGTACATTAATTTAGGGTAATGACTTTTAAAATATCCCTTTTACAATCTATATACATGTGTGAGTTTTACAAATTAAAAACAAAAGACAAAGGCCAGTATATTAATTGAATGTATGTACATTTTTATTTAAGCGAAATTCATACAGTATCTAGTCTAAACAGTAAAATGAATTGATTACCTGCCTCATACGCTTTATTAGTTTGAGAGTATGTTAAACCGGCAACCATTAAACAAGAGGCACATGGTAAATGCAATCTGGTTCCTTACATGCTATCATATATTACGCAGTAATTAGATGAAGAAGCGCAGACATGAACATATATAAACCACAGAAACTTATTCATACGAATCACAAGAGAAAAATCCTGGTAGTACTTGAAAGGGAGGTAATTTGAAGTATATACGCACAATTTAACTAAGTGCAGCAAATATTTTTCCCATTTTGGTCTGACACTTTTGTCTAATAATACACATGTATGACGATTTAAATAAACAATTTAAAGGGACTACAAATATTTAACAGAGTTAAACATTTAAATACATGTTCAACAGCTAACCGTTTCCCACTGTAGATTTTCATTTTCACAATTGTCATCGCAAAGTGCAGAGATGGACATATACAAACCACAGAAATATCTGTTTCAAGATAAATTTTTCCGTCTAGTTGAAATGTTAATGTTTATCAAACTTATTCATATGAATCACAAGAAAAAAATCCTGGTAGTACCTAAAGGGAGGTAATTTGAAGTACACACAATTTAACTAAGTGCAGCAAATATTTTTCCCATTTGGTCTCCCCTGCGAAATTATGTTCTAGAAAATTGAACAGTTCTAGAACAGTTCTAAAACATTAAGAACAGTTCTAGAACAGTAACATATGCATGTTCTAGAACTTTTGTTCTAGACATCATTCTAGAATAAATCAAGAACATTTGTTGAACTTATTTTCATTCTGAAAGTGTTTTTGAAATATTCTAGAACATTTTTAGAACTTTTCAAGGACAAAATCAGTTAAATAAATTTTCTACAAATGTTTAATATTTGTTCTAAAAGTGTTCTAAAATGTTCCAAAATATGATCTTTTATAATCTGTGATTTACAAGTTCTACAAATGTTCTAGAACATTTTTAGAACATTTCAAGGAAATATCAAGTTCTTGCAATGTTCTACAAATGTTCTAAAACAACATTCTAGAAGATCATCATCATCATATCAAGTTCTACATATGTTCTAGAAATGATCTACAACATAATTCCAGTACACTTTTAGAATAATTTTACTCAGTAAATTTAATTAAATAATAATGACTTTGTATTTTTTAACTCAGTGTGAATGAATCACTTAAACTTGATCCATTCTGAAGAGAAACAAGGACACTTCTAGAACACTTCTAGGACCTTTTTTTTTTTAATAATTGCAACAACAACAACAGGAAGTTGAGATTTTAAATTTTCAAAATGGATGATAATGTGACATGTTTAAAATTCAGGCAATGTTTTCACAAAACACTCAGTTATAATGGATTGTCATCAAATATTATGTACAAAGTGATTTGTAAATAACTTTTCTTCTCATTCTAATGATAAAAGCAGATAGAAAAAACATAAAATGAAGCTTCACAGAATGTATTCAACTTGGCTTAGAAACACTTGACAGGTAAAACTTATGTTAATGAATGTTTATTCAGTGATTTAAAGTGAAATTCATCATCTTTTGACTGATAACTCTTGTAACATGATTACTTTTTGGAACACTTTTAGGCTTTAGGCAGTTCCAGGCCCTGGCATTTTCAGTTAATTTTGTAATTTACTACAATGTCTAGGATAACCCATTACAACATAGTCTATCTTAGACATGTACTAAATGCAAACATGATTGTAGTTTCTGTGAGTTTACTTTTAATTGAATATTTCTTGGATTGTTCTAGGTACATCCCACCCAAGCTCTAGAACAGATACAAGTATGATTCAGCTGTTTACTGAGCAGGTGTCCTGGAACTATTCTAGAACCATCCCACATCATTTCTGGAACAAACCTTCATTGTTCTGAAACCATTCTTGAACTATTCTAGAAAATTCTAGAATTGTTCTGGAACTCTGGTCTAGAACTGTTCTGGAATGTTTGTGGGACAGTTCTAGAATGTTTATGGGACAGTTCTAGAATGTTTATGGGACAGTTCTAGAACAGACACATTTTTCAGAAGAATTGTTCTGGAACTGTTCTAGAATTATTCTAGACTAGTCCAGAACAATAGAACAACTCCAGAACAATAGAAGGGGAACTGTTCTCAATCTATTCTAGAAGTGTTATAGAACTGTTCTTGAACAAGTGGTCAAAAAACAGTAACAGAACTGTTCTAGAACATCTGTCCCTGAAATTTGTCTCATTTAACGTAATAGAAATGTTCTTTAAATGTTCTAGAACGGATCTGGGCTTGTTCTAGAGCAGTTCTTGAACATTTATTCTGGAACAATGTTAGTATAATTCTGGAACTGTTCCAGAATATTTCGCAGAGGAATATTATGACACCTTTGTCTAATAATACACATGAATTTAAAGGGAATACAAATATTTAACAGAGTTAAACATTTAAAAACATGTTCAACAGCTAACCGTTTCCCACATACAACAACCAATTTGGTAGAGGAAGTCCACGTTGTGCCGGATTAGCTGGGCTCAATATAAAATCGCAAATATTGGAAATATACTTATACACAAACGGACGTTTCTAGTTTTGGTACATGCAGGGACATAGATAAGAGGGATAGGCAACTCCACCTGTACACCTGTTATCTGGTTAAAATATCACACATAGAAATAAAATTGTCCAAACTTTCACATTTTGTAGCAAATAAAACTTTGAAGTCACAATTGGCACATAAACGAAACATACATATTCTGAAAACTTTACATTTCAACTAAGGTTAGAGATATAATGAATAACTGGAATTTCTTTGTATTTTGAACGATGACTGGTTTAAAAGACACAGATATTGGGATTTCTGAATTATATTATTTTTTTCCAAAATTTAATAGACTGACATTTTTCATACGGATAACATATTATCAAAACCTGTAATATATTAAAATATTTTTATCTACTGCAATAGAAGAATGTTTAAACTTCCAGAAAATATTTCATATCTTCAATAGTTTTTGAGTTTTACTTGCTACAAATGTCGGCACTGGTGATATTTTTGTATACAATTTCGTTACTTAACCCTCTTATCTACGTCCCTGGTACATGCAAGAACAGTTCATACTTAAATTTGCTTTAACATGTTTGGTATATTGAAATGGGTGTTCCTGCGAGATTCACAGTCAGCAGCCAAGTAATAGATGAAAACATTAGGAATGTTGAAATGAATCATTTGTTTATAAACCTATAAATTTTATATTCATACCTATACATTAGGGTATCTATAACAAGAGGCCCAAGAGGGCCAGTATCGCTCCACGGCCATAAGGCAAAAATCAAATCTCCAAACAGCCCTGCCCCCTAGTGGCCATATTTTTTACCAACCACCATGGCTTAAAGGAATCTTGTAGAGTGTCACCCAAGGAATGTTTCTGCAAAATTATTTGAAAATCTGCCTGACACTTTCGGAGGAGAAGATTTTTTAAGTTTTCACAATAGCCATATAAGGCAAAATAGCCCCACCCCATGGCGGCCATATTTTTGAACCAATCAACATGGCTTGAAGGAATCTGATAGAGAACCCAAAGAACATTTCTACAAAATTATTTGAAAATCTGCTCAACACTTTCGGAGAAGAAGATTTTTTAAATTTTCACTATGGTCATATAGAGCAAAATAGCCCCGCCCTCTGGCGGCCATATTTTTCGACCAATCAACATGGCTTGAAGGAATCTGATAGAGGGTCACCCAATGAACAGATTCTACAAAATTATTTGAAAATCGGCTGAACACTTTCTGAGAAGAAGATTTTTTAAGTTTTCACTATGGTCATATAAGGCAAAATAGCCCCGCCCTCTGGCGACCATGTTTTTCGATTAATCAACATTTCTTGAAGGAATCTAATAAAGGGTCACCCAAGGAACATTTCTACAAAATTATTTGAAAATCGGCCTCACCCTTTCAGAGAAGAAGATTTTTTAAGTTTTCACTATTTTTTTCTTTTGGCTGCCATGGAAACCAGAATTATGGATGGATAACAAAAAATTGAAGGAATTTAAGAGAGGACATTGAGAGGATGCTTCCTATGAAGTTTCAACCAAATTGGCCAAGTGGTTAGTGAGAAGAAGTCGTTTAAAGAAAAAGTTTACGCACGCACGCACGCACGCACGCACGCACGACGGACAATTCGCCATGACATAAGCTCGACTGGCTTTCAGCCAGTGGAGCTAAAAATTAACGAAATGTGTACACATTTATCTTGGCTTAAATTTAATTTTGATGTTGTTACTAATTTACATAATAGTTTTCATTCAAATAATTTTAATGTTTGTCAATCTTATTCATACGAATCACAAGGTAAAACTCCTGGTATTGTTTAAAGGGAGGTAATTTGAAGTTACAACAGTCTTCAAAAGGATAAATACCAGCATTACCGTCTTGATTTAAATGTTCTTTTTTCTTATTTCTACATATACAACAAAATATTGCGGCTTCTCTTTGACGCTTTGCGTCAAACATTCATCTTGTACACTTTATAAATGACTAAATTATCATAGAAAGGAGAGAAAACAGTATCCATTAGTTTGGTGTTTGTTTCAATGACGTCCGATACTGAAAAGGTCTGTTCAATTTAGATCCTTTACATTGAGGGTTTTCTCCCTAGAAAACTGCTTTGAAAAATTTGAGAGCTGCAAAAAACAAACACAAAAAATGCTCATAAAGTACAATTCCTCTATTTGCCAAACTGTTCAATTGACACAAATATAGGCATATATGATAATGCTTGATCTCCAACTAAATTAGGCTACATGTTTAGCATTGATTGCTAATTGACTCTAGAACATACTGAGGGTTACGCTCAAACGTGTACACACTGACATTGTGTCATTTAAACCTTTGTAAACCAGTCTTATCATCTCGACGCTTTAATATATTGCAACAAGAGCGCCAAATGTCACAAAATACGCCCGTCCTGTTTTTTTTGAGACCAAGTATAGTGGTAATAGGTTGTACGTCAGCCAAACTTGAGGGACATAATTGTGTAGTGACTAAGATAACGTTGTAAGTTATCAAACCTGACCAAGATATTCTGCCCATCAACATCTCCATCTGCATCACTGACGGAACTATATATTTGGCGGTTTAACCCTTTCCCACATACAACAAATCTGCAGCAGACAACTTTGGAAACATGTGGACAAAAACGTTTGTTTGTTTGTTTGTTTGTTTGGAGTTTAACGCCGCTTTCAACAGCTTTGGTCATATCACGGCGGTCAGTGCACCTACCCATGTTTTCCTGGCTTTCCCACACCAGTACTTGCACAACATTCTTTCGAAGCCACTGACTACTTTCTCACATAAATCAGGTGAGAGGCAATGGGAAAAATCGCCCGAAAGAATGTTCGCCTCAACCGGGTATCGAACCCGTGACCTACAGATCACAAGTCAGATACGCTACCAACTGAGCTACCCGGCCGGGTTGGACAAAAACGTATAAAATCGCCAGATATGAGAGTTAAATCATTAAACAAGAGGGCCAAGATGGCCCTAAAATCGATCACCTGAATGACAGTTAATTAGAAGCAAATATTTAACTGCAAATATCTGTGAACATTTGATCAGGAGTTCAAATGAAACTGCAAGGAGTGGACACTCAGTTAAAGAAATAGTTTATCAGTAAAAGCCATCTTTATCTTGAAATCTAACAAGAGCTTTCTCAATTTCTGATGCTGCAGCAACAAAGGTTCTACACAGAATGCAAGTATTTGAACAATTTTGAAAGAGGACCATCAAAGGAACATTCCTGTGAAGTAACGTTGAAATTGGTCAAGTGGAATAGTAGGAGTTGTCATTTGTAGCTAAAAGTTCAATTTACCCCTTTTGTGATGTCGCGAGGTTGCTATGATTTTGTAACTAATCAAAACAGCTTGAACAAATTAATTGTAGAGGATCACTGAAGTAGGATTTATATTCAATTTCCTTAATATATCAGACAAGAACTTAAAAACAAGAGGGCCATGATGGCCCTATATCGCTCACCTGATTTAATAGAACTTCAATAGTTTTCAAAGTTTTTACTCTTTTTAGGCCAATACTTTTGGACAAGAAGATTTTTAAAGTTTTAACAATGCACATATAAGGAAAACAAGCTCCGCCCCCTGGCGACCATGTTTTTCAACGGATCAAAAATATTTGAACAATCTTCGTAATGGGTGCCCCCAGGAACATTTCTGCAAAATAATTTTTAAATCGGGCCAGTACTTTTGGACAAGAAGATTTTTAAAGTTTTAACAATGCACATATAAGGAAAACAAGCTCCACCACTGGCCGCCATGTTTTTCAACGGATTGGAAATATTTGTACAATCTTGGTAAAGGGTGCCCCAAGGAACATTTGTGCAAAATAATTTTTAAATCGGGCCAGTTCTTTTGGACAAGAAGATTTTTAAGTTTTAACAATGCACATATAAGGAAAACTAGCTCCGCCCCATGGCGGCCATGCTTTTCAACGGATCAGAAATATTTGAACAATCTTGGTAAAGGGTGCCCTAAGGAACATTTGTGCAAAATAATTTTCAAATTGTGCCAGTACTTTTGGACAAGAAGATTTTTAAAGTTTTAACAATGCACATATAAGGAAAACAAGCTCCGCCCCCTGGTGGCCATGTTTTTCAACGGATCAAAAATATTTGAACAATCTTGGTAAATGGTGGACCAAGGAACATTTGTGCAAAATAATTTTCAAATCGGCCCAGTACTTTTGGACAAGAAGATTTTTCAAAGTTTAAACCATGCACATATAAGGAAAACAGGCTCCGCCCCCTGGCGGCCATGTTTTTCAACGGATTGGAAATATTTGAACAATCTTGGTTAAGAGTGTCCCAAGGAACATTTGTGAAAAATAATTTTCAAATCGAGCCAGTACTTTTGGACAAGAAGATTTTTAAAGTTTTAACAATGCACATATAAGGAAAATAAGCTCCGCCCCGTGGTGGCCATGTTTTTTAACGGATCGGAAATATTTGAACAATCTTGGTAGAGGGTACCCTAAGGAACATTTGTGCAAAATAATTTTCAAATCGGGCCAGTACTTTTGGACAAGAAGATTTTTTAAGATTTGGCAATTTTCCCCTTTTCTAATGCCGCAGCAACCAAAGTTCTACTTGGAATTAATTTCTTTGAACAACTTTGAAAGAGGACTACCTAAGGACCATTCCTGTGAAGTTATTTTGAAATCTGTCCATTGGTTTAGTAGGAGAAGTAATTTGTAGGAAATTGTTAACAGACGCCGACGACGACGACGACGACGACGACGGACGCCGGACGGTGAGTGATCACAAAAGCTCACCTTGCACTTCGTGCTTAGGTGAGCTAAAAATGGAATTTCCAAATTTTGTCATTTTGCCCCTTTTCTGATGCCTCCTGACTGCCATGTTTTACAACCAAACAGTATGCCTTGAACGATCTTTGTAGCGGCTCACCTAAGGAACATTTCTACCAAACTATAATGGAATCAGACATGCAGATTCAAAGAAGAAGATTTTTAAAGCTTGGACATTTTGCCCCCTTTCTGGTGCTGCAGCAACCCTGGCGGCCATGTTTTTCAACGGATCGGAAATATTTGAACAATCTTGGTAAAAGGTGCCCCAAGGAACATTTGTGCAAAATAATTTTCAAATCGGGCCAGTACTTTTGGACAAGAAGATTTTTTAAGTTTTAACAATGCACATATAAGGAAAACAAGCTTCGCCCCCTGGCAGCCATGTTTTTCAACCGATCGGAAATATTTGAACAATCTTGGTAAAGGGTGCCCAAAGGAACATTTGTGCAAAATAATTTTCAAATTGGGCCAGTACTTTTGGACAAGAAGATTTTTAAAATTTTAACAATGCACATATAAGGAAAACAGGGTCTGCCCCCTGGCGGCCATGTTTTTCAACCGATCGGAAATATTTGAACAATCTTGGTAAAGGGTGCCCCAATGAACATGTGTGCAAAATAATGTTCAAATCGGGCCAGTACTTTTAGTTTTGGACAAGATGATTTTTTAAGTTTTAACAATGCACATATAAGGAAAACAAGCTCCGCCCCCTGGCGGCCATGTTTTTGAACGGATCGGAAATATTTGAACAATCTTGGTAAAGGGTGCCCCAATGTACATTTGTGCAAAATAATTTTCAAATCGGGCAAGTACTTTTGGACAAGAAGATTTTTAAAGTTTTAACAATGCACATATAAGGAAAATAAGCTCCGCCCCCTGGCGGCCATGTTTTTCAACGGATCGGAAATATTTGAACAATCTTGGTAGAGGGTAGGTACCCCAAGGAACATTTGTGTAAAATAGTTTTTAAATCGGGCCAGTACTTTAGGACAAGAAGATTTTTTAAGATTTGGCAATTTTCCCCTTTTCTGTTGCCGCAGCAACCAATTTTCCCCTTTTCTGTTGCCGCAGCAACCAAAGTTCTCGATGGAATTTAAATCTTTGAACAATTTTGAAAGAAGTTCACCAAAGGAACATTCCTGTGAAGTTTGGTTGAAATTGGTCAAGTGGTTAAGGAGGAGATGATCTAAATGTCTAAATGTTAACGACGGACGGACGACGGACGACGACGACGGACGACGCCGGACGGACAAAAAGTAATCAGAATAGCTCACCTTGAGCCTTTGGCTCTAGGTGATCTAAAAATAGTTGAAAACATTGTGGCAAAAGGAGAAATTGCTCATTTGAGCAATTTCTTCTTTGGCCACAATGTTTTCAAAAGTTCAAAAAACAGATGTAGGTTAATTTGTTTGCAGAAATGAATAAAAGTCAACGGGCTGTTCAAAACTGACTATGTAATTTTTTTCGTTGTTGTTTCTGTTAGCATTGCGGCGATTGTCAAACCAATCGACACAAAAACTACATAAAAACTCTTAGAGTCTTGGGATTAAATTTTCGTTCTTTTTTTCAATTTTGAAAATTCAAAATACAGGTACATGTATATTTATATCAATTGCTTGATTGATTTGAATTTATCATATTTTTCAATGGTATATATCATAACTGCCAGTTCACATTATGATTGTTTCCTGATTTTCTCACACCTGTATTACGCGCAACATTCTTCCCACATGGACTTCAGACCATTGGTGAAGACAAGTAAAGACCTTTTGTCACTCATTTGAAAGAATGTATGACCATGCAAGCCAAAGTTCAAATTAAAGACCCCTAGATTGATGTTACTGAATGAGCTAGCGCTGCATGAGGCATTATACATATATCAGATAATGGGTCGAGTTTTGATCCTCAAAGGTCCAGTATAAGTCAACAATTTGTTACTAAATTTACACCCCACACCCCACTCCCATCCCCCCGATAAACCGGTATATTCCAATACAGTTGTCAACCAGTACGTACCGCGATACAAAAAACACGTACCGGTATTTTGCGATATTTTCTTTCCAGTTCATCCGTAATTATTTCCGTCATTCAATCGATAAAATGAAGCTTCAGTGTCAAATTTTGCGTCAATCAGACGCTTGATAATAAGTTGATATCAAGTGCGCGTGACAATGGCTTCGTTCGTTCGCTAACTATGGTCTATTCTAAGATCGAGTGTATTTCGCGAAAACTTAAAATTTAGAATTTCAACGAACTTCGATTTAAATTATTATGGAAAAGTTCAATTGCTTAATACAGGTTTTTTTTGTGCAACTCTCCTGACTATAAATGCGCACAAGTCTAAAACCAAAACTTAACTATAAAATACGAACTCACCGGTTGTCATGTAGGACCTACTTGATTCACACGTCAATATTTCATAACGAATAATCGAACATCCTTGTCTGAATATTTAGTGAATAAACACTAAACGGCATCAAACAAATAACAATAATATTACGGTATTATATTTCATAATTAAATCACATCTTCCTTACAAAATGGAGAGTCGTAACTTCTGAAGAACATATTTTTTGAAATTATAATTATTTAAAAAATCAAGGAAATTGAAACAAGTACGATCATATACAATAATAGCTGCGCTTATTGAACAGATGGAGTGTTGATAAACTTATATTTTTAAAAAAAAAAAATGGCATATAAACTGTGTCTAGTGTGCCAGTTAGGCCAAATACACTCATGCTGAATTACTCATAAACAGTGAACACTCACTCTAGTCGGTTTATTAAACTTTATTATTGTTTTGACTACTTAGTCAATAAGCCTAGTCATGTTCCTACAGTTCTCAAGTTTTCTTTATTTTGTTTATTTTTTCACTAAAATCAAGTGATTTCATCTTTTACATGTGCTGTTATTTGTGTTATTAAAATGAAAATACATTTTTAAAAAGGGTTCCAAGATAAAATAATCATAGAATCCAATCAATCCATAAATAAAGCAATATATTGTAGTACGTATCGCGATCATACGGTTCCACTGTATTGCAATATATCGTGGTACGCTTCAAGCGTATCGTGACAGCCCTAATGAAAACTAGTGTTCTTTTATAAAAACAAAATATAGAACTTATTTATTACTTAATAATCTGCCATTTGTTTCTTTTAAA
Source organism: Serripes groenlandicus (assembly GCA_031761405.1). Taxonomy (NCBI): domain Eukaryota; kingdom Metazoa; phylum Mollusca; class Bivalvia; order Cardiida; family Cardiidae; genus Serripes; species Serripes groenlandicus. The sequence continues at coordinate 9,515,450 of JASEVX010000005.1, forward strand.
CTGCCTGTCAGACTTTTGTACAAATTGGTCTGTTGTTTTCGGTTTACTTTTTTCTTAAAAATGAAAGTAAGTTCTGAGTTTTAACGGAAATTCTTCAATTTAATATGATTACAATATTTGAAAAAAGATTGTGGCAAAACAGAAACAAATTGATTGCTAGTAGTCAGTCTAACTTCAAAATATCTATTTAATTTTTCTCTCTTTTTTTTTTTAAATTTTAAGTTTTGTATGCTTTAAAGCGACTGAACTCCAGATACCCAACTGTCGAAAAAAAATAAAATATCCAATTTTAAGAAAATAAGTGTTATTTTTGTATTTGGGGCATCAAAATATGATAACTGACATATTACATACCCCTATAATCGGTGAGATTTTCTTGTTTTCGATACTTTTTCCATCGCAAATTCTACCCTGTCAGTAACGGGGTAAGTAAGTTTAAATAGGAAACCCCTTCATCGGGACAATGGAAAACGACTCAAGTTCACTTTATTGATAAAAAACGATACATTTTCTACCCTGGTTTTACTTGGATAACATAAAGAATAACATTTAGAGCGAATTCAATTTTATTTGTTTTTTTTTTCGTTCCATCTGGATTTCAGTCGCTTTAAACCATTTTCTCATTGCTATTTCATTCAAATTCTTTGAAAAGATTTAAAGAATAAATGAGCTCATGATGTTAATTTACAGGTTTATTTTAGGCAGTATAATACATTTAGGGAAAAGATGATATTGATCATCTCCTTTTTCCATAATACTTTCAACAATTGTTTGCAGCAAAGGCATCAAATGTTGTCTGCAATAGAGTAAGGGTTTAACTTTTGTTATTTAGCTGAGAAGGGCCTCTGTATTATTTCTCCTGTGCAACAATAGCAATATCATAATTATTATGTATGTATTATATACATGTATGAAATCATAATTCAAATGATGACATCATATTTTAAAAATTGTTGTGTTCTAATCATAGCACACATTTGCACTTGATACAGTTTCCACCTGAAACATATTAGGATTTGGATGTTTTTTTACATACGAAACTGTATCAAGTAATTATTTATTTAAAATTCATATGAAATGTTAGTTGTTCCTATAGTATTCATTCATGACTAGTATTTGTTAAAGACATGGAAGAATTTCAATTGGAATAACCTTTTTTTTAAATTTAAGTACATTAAAAACTTTCCCTCAAACTAAAATTATTTAGTGCGAAACAGTGTTAACTGCACTCATACACATGATATAGTTTCGCATTCACTTGTTTGATGTTAGTTAGTGCACAGACAATTGCTATATATATCTTTTTTATAAAATATGCATCAAATTCAATAATTTAACTGCAGATGTATACATGTATAATTATTCATTTTATGATAAAAAAAATGTTTTGACCAAAATGTTAGTTGATACAGTTTCGCACTAACCCCTCGAGCTGTTTTATCCAATATAAGATGAAAGGGGGTGTTTAATCTTAAAACAAATAATTTTAATATATAACTATATATTGCACTCTTTAATTGATCGTTGTGATGGGTCCACTCGGACATGTCTGTTTGGAACAACAGGCTTGTCTCGGTGGAAACATTTCCAGAAAAAAAGTTATTTGAAAACGTGACGAAAAAGTGTGACGACAGACAGCGAACAGACAGACAGACGTCGGACAAAAAAAAAAGTAATCCCTAAGTGCCTACCATGCTACGCAGGTGACACAAAAAGGGGGAAAATTGTAAACTAGTATAATGTGCATGTTTAACTTTTATCATTACAAGGCATTTTTTCGCAAGTGCTATTTTTTGTTACTTCCTAAATGAGAAAACAATTTTAATTTTTGAGAACCTATTAGAACTTTAATTTTAAGCAACACAATGTGAACTACAATAGTGCAATACACTGTTATGGTCAATCATGAATGTAATGTAAACATGGTCCAAAACATGCTGTGAAAAGAACCTTCTGAGACTGTCAGATATACAGCATAGTCTAGAAACTGTGTTTCAATTTCTGGCTCCATATGGCAAAGTATGGGGTCTGTTCTGTCTTAGTCAACCATCTTGTCTCAGCAGTTTTTGGGTCATATTCTCTAAGGGCAACCACAGGTGTTTGGCGCGCTGGCCAGGTCGGACTAAATTTTTTTTATCATTTTTCTAGTCCGACCTGGCCAGCGCGCCAAACACCTGTGAGGGCAACATCAGCAACTTTAATTCTCATCAAAATATCAAGTATTTCAGCACCAAGCCTACATCTCAAGTCAAATGTTATTCTGTGTATTGTGGAAAGATAAATGAGATTTAAGCTAATGTTCAAAAGTTAAATATAAAAAAAAAAAAAAAAAAAAAAATGTTTTTTTAACGGAGGGGAATTTATATTTTAAGGGGAAAAAGTATGCTTATTTTCCAAGGGGAAGGGGCCGAACGGCCCTACTTTTATATAAGGTAAAAAAAACCTGATTGGTCAAAAGGAAGTAAATCGGATCGGCTTGCCGGGCAGACAATTTTGTCCAGGGCATTTCAGATGAATATATAAGACTGAGGTTGGCTCCCATTGGACAACAATAATTTTGTTGAAAGTTGAAAGTGATTATCATAAAGTTGAATACTACGGATAAGCAGCGTATTTGCGTATATACCCAATTAAAAATAGCAAAAACCCAATAAAAATAAAACTTACGCGTACAAAAAAGCATACAAAAATCCAGTTACGCAAAACTTTTTTTCGGCCTGCGTATGCGACAAAAGGTTGAAATGATAATAGAAACTGGAAATTCCGTGATTAAAAATAGATTTCTCCCAGAGGGGGATAGCTCTTATTGATCAAATTTTGGGATAATGAAATCTGTATCAGTCGAGAGATTGGTTCGCATTTCAAACTCTTTTCAATTTTTGTACCGCGGAAACAAGCGTCAAGTGATAAAAATAGATTTCGTCCAGGTATCCTGTATCAGTCGAGAGATTGGTTCGCATTTCAAACTGTTTTGTACTGCGGAAAGAAGCGCCCAGTGATTAGTATACAAAATGTCGAAACGGGGAAGAAAAAAGTTTGCTGTGACAAATCTTTCACAGAAAAACGATATATTTAAGTATTTTACAGTCCCCAAATCTACTTCTGACGCCGAAAAATACGCAAATGTATCATTGATGACATTATTACCGTGTGACGTAACTGATAGTGATAGCAATAACATTGCACGATCAATCGTGAATGAAATTGCAGACGATGTTTTGACTCGTGTGCAGAAGCCTACGGCGCATTCAGGCAGTCGCGTTTCGAAAAAACGTTGAGGGATTGGATTGATAAGTATCCTTTTTACGATTAAAAATGAAGATGAAAAAATAAGACTATTGTAAAACATGCCTAGAATTTAAAGACAAACTAAAGTTAAGCAATGTATTTGCTCATTAAGTCATTCATATACATATCATTGTCAGAAAATATCCAATTGTTAAAAAATTGTTGGGTTTTAAAAATGGTGTTAGTATACCCAATTAAAAACCCAAATACCCAATTCTTGAAAAATGGTTGGGTACGGACCCAATTGATCCAAAAAGTTATCTGTAGCTCTGAATTTATTATAACCTCTGACTGATTTATAACCAAAATAGCGGTATAGCTAGATAGCGAAAACAACTTTAAATATGACTATAAAATACATATAACCATATGTCTTCTTTTGTATTAACATAATAGCACATTCACGAACATATTACAATACATTTGAACAGTTTGTAATAGTGTTTTGTACTTATTATCGCGAAATAGAAAAATTACAGGGTGGCCTAGGCTGAAACGAATATAAACTAGAATTGTTTTGACAAAAACATATGTCTCCCCCTCAAATATCTGTCAAAATCTCTCAAAACATTCCAACCTATAAAGCAGACAAACAAAAATTTGACCAAGTTGGACAGTACTCAATTTTTAATTACTAATGTTTTGTCTTGACCTGGTAAAAAGTGGACATGATTTCAAATGGTTTACAGAAACACATATTTTTACTGCAGCTGTAACATTCAAGACTGAAGTATTCTTCAAAACAGTTAACAACTGTTGCTAAACATAAGCAATGGCAAATAAAAACTAAAATTGTTGCTTATGATAAATATCATCAATTATCATTATGATATTTCACAAACCATACCAAGTTGGCTACCTACATATCGTGGGCTTCATGCAAAACGGTTGTAACTACATCTTGTTACAAGATGTAGTTACAACCGTTTTGCATGAAGCCATCGATATGTAAAAGGTTTGAAATATTATGTACAATGTTTCAAAATGTACTTGTATGTGCTGTAGATAAATGTTTGCTACAGGAGATTCCAATCAGTCTGATCAGATGTAAAGGGGTTGCACTGTTCCAGTCTTGGTTCTGCATACTGACTAAAGTTACATTCTAATTACAATAGTTGAGAGTTAACTTAACATTGGTTTTTTTTCTCCGACAAAACTTTATAAAGTTCACAGTTAACTTATCATGGTTTTCTCTCTTAGGTAGGCCAAGATTCTATTGTTGACAATTAACTTAGCACCGGTTTTTTTCTCTGACAATACATTATATAGTTGACAGTTAACTTTACACTGTTTTTTCTCCAAGGTAAGGTTCTATAGTTGACAATGAACACTATATAGAAGGCATGAGCAATACATGATAACCCTTTCCCGAATATAGCAAATATGCAGCAGACGACTTTGAAAACCTATGTACAAAAACGTGAACAATCTTGATAAATGAAGTTTGATTATTAAACTTATTATCTTAGAGATATGGAGCGGACACGAAATTAAGCCTCAAACCTTTGACCTTCAAGCGTGACCTTGACCTTGAACCTATATTGTCGAGACGCCAGTTGTGCACGTCGCCTTGGTGAGGTGAACATGTGATCCAAGTTTCATGAACATCCTTCAAGCCGTCTTGGAGATATTGAGTGGACAGGAAATAAAGCCTAAAACCATTGAGCTTCAAGCGTGACCTTGACCTTGAACCGGTATGGTCGAGACGCGGGTTCTGCACGTCGCCTTGATGAGGTGAACATGTGACCCAAGTTTCATGAAAATTCTTTAAGCTGTTTTGGAGATATGGAGCGGCACAAAATAAAGCCTCAAACCTTTGACCTTCAAGCGTGACCTTGACCCAGTATGTTCGAGACGCGGGTTCTGCACGTCGCCTTGATGAGGTGAACATGTGACCAAATTTTCATGAAAATCCTTCAAGCCGTCTTGGAGATATTGACTGGACACGAAATAAACCCTAAAACCTTTGACCTTCAAGCGTGACCTTGACCTTTAACCGGTATGGTGGAGACGCGGGTTCTGCACGTCGCCTTGATGAGGTGAACATGTGACCCAAGTTTCATGAAAATCATTTAAGGAGATATGGAGCGGACACAAAATAAAGCCTCAAACATTTGACCTTCAAGCGTGACCTTGACCCAGTTTGGTCGAGACGTGGGTTCTGCACGTCGCCTTGACAAGGTGAACATCTGACCCAAGTTTCATGAAAATCCTTCAAGCCGTCTTGGAGATATTGAGTGGACACGAAATAAAGCCTAAAACCTTTGACCTTCAAGCGTGACCTTGACCTTGAACCGGTATGGTCGAGACGCGGGTTCTGCACGTCGCCTTGATGAGGTGAACATGTGACCCATGTATCATGAAAATCCTTTAAGGAGATATGGAGTGGACACAAAATAAAGCCTCAAACCTTTGACCTTCAAGCGTGACCTTGACCCAGTATGGTCGAGATGCGGGTTCTGCACGTCGCCTTGATGAGGTGAACATCTGACCCAAGTTTCATGAAAATACTTCAAACCGTCTTGGAGATATGGAGTTGACACAAAATAAAGCCTCAAACCTTTGACCTTCAAACGTGACCTTGACCTTGACCCGGTATGGTCGAGACGCGGGTTATGCACGTCGCCTTGATGAGGTGAACATGTGACCCAAGTTTCATGAAAATCTTTCAAGCCGTCTTGGAGATATGGAGCGGACACGAAATAAAGCCTCAAACCTTTGACCTTCAAGCGTGACCTTGACCTTGACCCTATATTGTCGAGACACGGGTTCTGCACGTTGCCTTGATGAGGTGAACATGTGACCAAAGTTTCATTAAAATCCTTCAAGCCGTCTGGGAGATATGGAGCGGACACAAAATAAAGCCTCAAACCTTTGACCTTCAAGCGTGACCTTGACATTGACCCTATATTGTCGAGACGCAAGTTTTGCACGTCACCTTGATGAGGTGAACATGTGACCCAAGTTTCATGAAAATCCTTCAAGCCGTCTGGGAGATATGGAGCGGACACGAAATAAAGCCTCAAACCTTTGACCTTCAAGCGTGACCTTGACATTGACCCTATATTGTCGAGACGCAGGTTCTGCACGTCGCCTTGATAAGGTGAACATGTGACCCAAGTTTCATGAAAATCCTTCAAGCCGTCTCGGAGATATGGAGCTGCACAAAATAAAGCCTCAAACCTTTGACCTTCAAGCGTGACCTTGACCTTGACCCTATATTGTCGAAACGCAGGTTTTGCACGTCGCTTGATGAGGTGAACATGTGACCTAAGTTTCATGAAAATCCTTCAAGCCGTCTCGGAGATATGGAGCGGACACGAAATAAAGCCTCAAACCTTTGACCTTCAAGCTTGACCTTGACCTTGACCCTATATTGTCGAGACGCGGGTTCTGCACGTCGCCTTGATGAGGTGAACATGTGACCCAAGTTTCATGAAAATCCTTCAAGCCGTCTGGGAGATATGGAGCGGACACGAAATAAAGCCTCAAACCTTTGACCTTCAAGCGTGACCTTGACCTTGACCCTATATTGTCGAGACGCGGGTTCTGCACGTCGCCTTGCTGAGGTGAACATGTGACCCAAGTTTCATGAAAATCCTTTAAGCCGTCTGGGAGATATGGATCGGACAAGATTTTGGGGACGAACAGACAGACAGACAGACAGACAGACAGACAGACAGACAGACATCAAGGACAAAAACAATATATCTCCCCTGTATACAGGGGGAGACATAATAAATAGAACCGGCTCACGAAAACAACTTGGCTGCCACGAAAACAACTTTTTATATGACTATAAAACCAATATAACCCTAATTTTTCATAATTATTAACTTAATAGTACATGCACGAACATATATTACAATACATTTTAACAGTTTGTAATAGTGTTTTTGTATTTGCTATCGCGAAATAGAAATATTACAGAGTGGCATTGGCTAAAACGCATATAAATAAATATAATCGGCTCATGAAAACAACTTAGCCGTCACAAAAACAACTTTTTATAGTTGTATAACGGCCATATAACCAGGGCTGTCCCTGAGATAACCATATGTGTTCATAATTTTTAATTCAATAGCCCATGCACGAACATATTATTACAATACAGTTTGAAATAGTGTTTATGTACTTAATTTTTATCACAATGTAAGAGTTGAAAACATTGTGAGAACATGTAATAAAATTAAATAGAACATATTAAGATTTCAAACAAGAGCGCCAAATGTCACAAAATACGCCTGTACTGTTTTTTGTATGTATAGCGATGATTGGTTGTACAACAGACAAACTTACAGAGCAGACACTGTTAGTACAGTTTTGGCCATTTCGATGGACATAATTTTGTAGTGACTAAGATAATGTTGTAAGTTATCAAACCTGACCAAGATATTCTGCCCATCAACATATTGTCTAAATTTGGTGATGATCGGATAAAGGCTTCACAAGATATTTAGGTGACAATACCAATTTTAGGGAATTTCTATAATTAAAGGGGTATAACTCTATATCGACTAGAGCAATATGGCTAGTTATCGAACTTATCCGAGATATTACGCCAATAAACATTCTGACCAAATTTGGTGATGATTGGACAAAGGCTCCTAAAGTTATTGAGCTGACAAGACCAATTTTAGGTAATTTCTATAATTAAAGAGCAATAACTCTCGATTGACTAAAGCGATATGGCTAGTTATCTAACTTGTTCGAGATATAATGCCAATACACATTCTGACCAAATTTGGTGATGATTGGATAAAGGCTTCTGAAGTTATTGAGCTGACAAGACCAATTTAGGTAATTTCTATAATTAAAGGGTGATAACTCTTTATTGACTAAAGCGATATGGCTAGTTATCGAACTTGTCCGAGATATTATGCCAATACACATTCTGACTAAATTGATGGTGATGATTGGACAAAGGCTTCTTCAGTTCAGTTATTGAGCTGACAAGACCAATTTTGGATAATTTCTATAATTAAAGGGCGATAACTCTTGATTGACTAAAGCGATATGGCTAGTTATCGAACTTGTTTGAGATATTATCCCAATACACATTCGGACCAAATTTGGTGATGATTGGACAAAGGCTTCTAAAGTTATTGAGCTGACAACATACTGGACGCAGCACACCCGCCCACATGCCGCCAACCTGCCCGCCCGCCCGTACGCCGCAGGTAAAACTATAATACGATCCGTTTTTTTTTCAAAACGGGCGTATAAAAAGCATACATGTAAGAAAAGATTTTCTTAATAATATTCGCAAAAGTCGTTTTTATTTTGACATTTTATGAAAGACAAATACATTCACCTATTGAAATGTAACCAGAATCATTCTCATTTGTCTTTGCATGTTTACACTTAAGCGATAATAGAATAGCTAGGTAAGTTACCATTAGCGGATCCCAATTTTGTTTCCATGATTGAGTCTGAGGGGTTTTCTCAAAATATATTTTCGACAATTTAGGCTAGCCATTAGCAGAAATCTATCAATAAAAATCTGCAGTTAAATAAAATATAAATTGTACAATAACAGTAGAATTTTGACAGCTAAAATGTTGCTTGAGATGACCCCCCTGATATCAGAAAGTCATGTGATCCCCTATTGCTACAATTGATCCGTTAATGCATCAATTTATCTCAAACTGGTAAACAACGGTCTGTACAGCTGTTTCTGCACTAAAACTGAAAAAGTGTTTGTCAATTTAAAGGAAAATGATTTTACTTGTGGACAATAAACAAAAAAGTTCCGAAACATTGACCGTTTCTTTTATGCACTACGTTGTTTCGTTACTGATCCGTAACTTGACTGTATACTTAAAGGGTACCAAGAGTCAAAAAATAAAATTTGACTATCAAAAAATTAATGCTTAAATAATAACATAAGAAAAAAAAAACAAGAGGCCCAAGAGGGCCAGTATCGCTCCACGGCCATAAGGCAAAAATAAAATCTCCAAACAGCCCTGCCCCCTGGTGGCTATTTTTTTTACCAACCACCATGGCTTAAATGAATGTTTCTGCAAAATTATTTGAAAATCGGCCTGACACTTTCGGAGGAGAGGATATTTTAAGTTTTCACTATAGCCATATAAGGCAAAATAGCCCCACCCCCTGGCAGCCATGTTTTTCGACCAATCAACATGGCTTGAAGGAATCTAATAGAGGGTCACCCAATGAACATTTCTACAAAATTATTTAAAATTCGGCTGAACACTTTCGGAGAAGAAGATTTTTTAAGTTTTCACTATAGCTATATGAGGCAAAATAGCCCCGCCCCCTGGCGGCCATGTTTTTCAACCAATCAACATGGCTTGAAGGAATCTGATAGAGGGTCACCCATGGAACATTTCTACAAAAAATTTTGAAAATCTGCTGAACACTTTAAGATTTTTTAAGTTTTCTCTATAGCTATATAAGGCAAAATAGCCCCGTCCCCTGGCGGCCATGTTTTTCGCCCAATCAACATTTCTTGAAGGAATCTAATAAAGGGTCACCCAAGAAACATTTCTACAAAATTATTTGAAAATCGGCCTGACACTTTCGGAGAAGAAGATTTTTTAAGTTTTCACTATTTTTTTCTTTTGGTTGCCATAGAAACCAGAATGATGGATGGATAAAAAAAAATTGAAGGAATTTAAGAGAGGACATTGAGAGGATGCTTCCTATGAAGTTTCAACTAAATTGGCCAAGTGGTTAGGGAGAAGAAGTGGTTTAAAGGAAAAAGTTAACGCACGCACAGACGCACGCACGACGGACAATTCGCCACGACATTAAGCTCGACTGGCTTTCAGCCAGTGGAGCTAAAAATTAAGAAATGTTTTTAAGTATGAAAAGATAAATTTTGTGCGATAAAATTACGCTTTCACGGAAATTGCCGAGTGCGAAAAGTGAAATTAAACTGACTTCCGGTTTACCTTGATGTCAGACGTAGTGATGGACCCGTATTGGTGGGGAGTTGTTTAGATTTCAATAATGGCGGATGAGTTGAATTATGGAGCTGTAGATGAAGAATTATACTGTTCGTTGTCTTCTTTCGAAGAAAACAGCAATGAGTCAGCTATTTACAGTGAGACAGATGACCTAGGCAACGGTCTAGCACCTTTAGGGATCAGACCATACCAGTTTGAGTCAGTAAAACGATCTGAAACAAGCAGCGAGTCTGAAGACGAAGCAGGACGTGAAATTGTTCGTGATGAATGATTCGTGCTGTTTTCAGCTTTATAAAAGTATCAATTGATAACATGCGAGAATATTTTTTTTTGTAAAAGGTTATTTTAAGAAGCATTAAATTTTAAACTTTAATTATTTATATCTAGAACTACTTTTAGTTTGATATCTGTTCGTTTTGACAGGGATTTTTGTTTCTACTCCATATGTCAAATTTAAACACATGTTTGCGTATTTACCCGATTCTCAAGGACGATTAAGTTCTTTTTTTATTTACCCTTGGTTGTTGAAACTCATTATTCCAAGCGCCTACAGAGACAACATCGTTGTCGGAAGAATAACAATCATCAAAAACGACTTCCAGATCAGAAATATCTTATTGAATGTCAGACGGGGTGAAGCCAGAAAAAACCCAGATTCAGACTCGAAAAATCGGCCATAATGAACAATGCAATGTACAGACTATAATTAATCAAAGCGCTGAAGGCACTTAATTTGTTTGGGTACATAAAACTGTTCCAACATTTGCCTTTGCATAGATGTGTGATTTATAAACTATGCATTGTTTATAAATATTACAACTTAGGATTAAAAGAATAAATGACGCATCCGTTAAAATTAAATGCCATTTTAGTTGTCTATAAAAATAAATCATGAGACATACATGTCAATATTAAATTTAATTTCAAAGTTTCAAAAGACATGTAAAACAAATGGATAACCATTATGGCCCCGACTCACTCATCTAAGTATTTACCAATTTTTGTTACAAAAAAAAATCACAATTGACCAAAGGTTTTCTAAAATCTTACTCAAAAGCTTTCTGTTTAACAAGAGATTTTTCAAGTTTTCACTATAGCCATATAATGCCAAATAGCCCTGTCCCCTGGCGGCCATGTTTTTCGACCAATCAACATGGCTTGGAGGAATCTGATAGATGGTCTCTCCCAATGAACATTTCTACAAAAAGAATTGAAAATTGGCCAAACACTTTCGGAAGAATAACCACGTATGTCAGCTGTTCATCCCTTTCCCCCTTACAACAAATCACAGCAAACGATTGTGAAAATGTCGAGACAAAAATAAAGAAAATCTATAAAAAATGAAAATATAATTACTGAATTAATTCAAATTATTGTGGCAAAGTTATCTATTAAATTTAATGCATTTAGGCTTTCTCATGTTGCTGCAATGTTTACCAAACTCGTCAGCTTTAGTTGCGTCAAAATGAATCTACATAGATGAAAGGGGTAGCTTACTTGATTGTCAAAACCGGTATACACCGGATATATATCACGAGAATCCTGATCGGTCAAACAAAGAACCGACTTTGCATGTGTGCGTAACCCTTTCCTCTTTCAACAAAATTGCAGACGAAATTAAAAACATCTTGACAAAGAATTAGAAGCTCTTTAACTCTTTCCCACGTACAGACAATTTCTACAACAGAAGAATATATTCATACAGGGTTGCTTCATTGTGTTAAAGTGGGATCATTACGCTGGGAGCAATTTCTCTTGTTTTCAAATGTCGTCTGCTTCAGACTTTTTTATATGAAGAAAGGGATAAATGATCTACAAAGCACTGTTGTCAAGGTCATTTTTATTGCATGCATCAGTAATTTTCCATTTGATCTGGGTGACTAAGTTGCACGTGGTTCATAATAATAATACCGTGTCAAATGAAAACCGGCCTTCCGATATTTGGAAATATTCAGATAAATATGCTCTTCTGTTAAGACTGATCAGGATAATCACTGTTCGTAATATCGTCACACAACAATTATCGAAGTATTTGGAGAACAGTTATGAACAAAAGCCGGCATTGCAAATTTGCAATTATGTAAATAAATACAAACTGCCTTAAAATTTGGAAACAAAACTGATTGTCTATTTTTATGTGTTATGACTATCTTTATATATATGATGCAAAGTGATGAAATGTTATAAAACCCTTGTGAAATAATTACATTAAACAATTACAAATGGATTCAGATATTTTTTATAGGAATAAGGTAATTTTCAAGCCTATCAGTTCCCGACGCATTTCATTTTCACACGAAAAAATGTGCTTGTCGGAACAAACCACGGTAAGTTTTGTCGAGTGTAGGACAAAACACCTGTGGGACATAAACCCTGTGGCACAAAACCCCGTCGGACAATACACCCATGGGATAATACCCCCCTAGGATTTTAACCCATTGGACAAAAAACCCATGAACATTATAGAATAATCTTTTATTAAGTTTTTATATTTGATGAATTGATTATTTCGGTCTGAATTTGGATATTTACTTATTTAAAAATAAATGTCTGTATCTATAAGCAAATTAATTGTTTCCATTATCAAAACATGGCATAATATATAGTAGCATAGGTGTGATATGTCAACTTTATCATAATAGGAAGTGGAATTTGAGTATTTCTCGCATTTATTGTTTATTGGAGTATAATTTCCTTTTCCTATAATGTTTTTTGTATCAATTAATTATATTTTTAATCAAGACCAATTTATATAAGTTAACTTAAAACATATGCATTTATTGTATCAAACAAGCATTTATTTTGATTGCACAAACTAATTAAAACATACTTTCATAGGAATGAATTATCTTTGATGCATTGAATTAATCAAAATAGAGTGTAGATAATACCCCCTCAAAAATTCAAACTAATTAAAACACTCTTAATTATCTTCAATCAAAACCTGTAAACAAAACACAATTTCAAATCAAATATCAAAAACACTCTAATAAATACTAAAACACAAAAATAATTATATACCCACAGGGGTATTGTCCACTATTTATTTTAAAGCGACTGAAATCCAGATGGCACAAAAAAAAAAAAAAAAAAAAAAAAAAAATCGAATTCGCCCTAAATGTTATTCTTTATGTTATCCAAGTAAAACCAGGGTAGAAAATATATCGTTTTTTATCAATAAAGTGAACTTGAGTCGTTTTCAATTATCCCGATGAAGGGGTTTCCTATTTAAAAATACCACGGAATCCTTCAGACGGGCATATTGCAACGATCACGTGATATAGCTATATAACGGTTCACTCTGACAGGCGTGTACAATTATACACAATTTTGGCGGAGTCGAACGGCAGTAATCATAGAGATTTGTTTGTGATTGCATGAGCTCCTCGTGATTTTGCATAAAACCTTCATGGTATAAAAATGTTCCATTTAATGCGCATGCGTCCTATCGGTCATGTGACGACTCTTCAATTCACGTGACGACTTTTCAAGTCACGTGATGAATGAGATTAAAAGCATCGAAAGCTATTTATAAACTTACCCCGTTACTGACAGGGTAGAATTTGCGATGGAAAAAGTATCGAAAACAAGAAAATCTCACCGATTATAGGGGTATGTAATATGTCAGTTATCATATTTTAATGCCCCAAATACAAAAATAACACTTATTTTCTTAAAATTGGAAATTTTATTTTTTTTCGACAGTCGGGTATCTGGAGTTCAGTCGCTTTAAGGGACGGGGTTTTTGTCCACAGGGTTTTTGTCCACCGGGGTTTTGTCCTATAGGGTTTTTGTCCCACTGGGGTATTGTCCGTACCCCGTTTTGTCGGACCTTTCCAAAGTTTTCGCGTCGAGTCCACCGCCTTTATCCACATTTTCCTTACTGTGTCGTCCTTGGGGAAGCTATAAAAGCTAACACCGTCCTTCGGCATGTATAAACACTCCCTACCACACACTCTCTGGGCAGTTACACGTTTTATTTCTCTTTAATTATTCCAAATATATTGATGCGTTCATGATTTACACTGTCAACATAATGAGAGCCTGCATTGAATTCCCCGTGAGGCTAAAAAAAATAATATGTGTGGTTCAGGTAACATTGGTCAAAGAAAAAGGGTAGGTAGCTAGGTAGGCTTTTCTTTTCTTTTTTTTTTTTTCTTTTTTTTCTCTTCAGAAGCAAGTTGTCTGCTGCAAGTTGTTACATACGTAAGTGGTTACAAATGTGTGCTATATGCACATTCAAGACATCCCATCAATATATGGAATAATTCTTGCAAAAACTTCCCCGACGGTAGATGAGTTGATGACTGCCTTCATAATTCGTTTTGAAGGACCATGGACGCGTTTTCTACCGTCACGGCGAACACTGTGGCCGCCGCCATGTTTGTTTTATTACGATCGATAAACGCTTTCCAAGCGTTTCAGTTTTGTACTCAATTATTTTAGTTCCCAAAATCGATAAAAAGTTCTAGGGTTGGCCCCAAAAAATAGGGAAGGTAGGGTTAGAAGATTTTTTAAGTTTTCACTATGGTCATATAAGGCAAAATAGCCCCACCCTCTGCCAGACTGGCGACCATGTTTTTCGACCAATCAACATTTCTTGAAGGAATCTAATAAAGGGTCACCCAAGGAACATTTCTACAAAATTATTTGAAAATCGGCCTGACACTTTCAGAGAAGAAGATTTTTTTCTTTTGGTTGCCATGGAAACCAGAATTATGGATGGATCAAAAACAAGAGGCCCAAGAGGGCCAGTATCGCTCAACGGCCATAAGGCAAAAATAAAATCTGACGGCTATGTTTTTTTACCAATCAACATGGCTTGAAGGAATCTGATAGAGGGTCGGTCACCCATGGAACATTTCTACAAAATTATTTGAAAAACTGTTGAACACTTTTGGAGAGAAGATTTTTTAAGTTTTCACTATTGCAATATAAGGCAAAATAGCCCCGCCCCCCTTGCGGCCATGTTTTTCAACCAATCAACATTTCTTGAAGGAATCTAATAAAGAGTCACCCAAGGAACATTTCTACAAAATTATTTGAAAATCGGCCTGACACTTTTGGAGAAGAAGATTTTTTAAGTTCTCACTATTTTTTTCTTTCGGTTGCCATGGAAACCAGAATTTCGAATGGATCAAAGAAATTTGAAGGAATTTAGTAGAGGACATTGAGAGGATGCTTCCCATGAAGTTTCAACCAAATTAGCCAAGTGGTTAGGGAGAAGAAGTTGTTTAAATGAAAAAGTTAACGCACGCACGCCACACGCACGCACGCACGACGGACAATTCGCCATGACATAAGCTCGACTGGCTTTCAACCAGTGGAGCTAAAAATTGAAGGAATTTAAGAGAGGACATTGAGAGGATGCTTCCTATGAAGTTTCAACCAAATTCGCCAAGTGGTTAGTGAGAAGAAGTCGTTTAAAGGAAAATGTTAACGCACGCACAGACGCACGCACGACGGACAATTCGCCACGACATTAAGCTCGACTGGCTTTCAGCCAGTGGAGCTAAAAATTAAGAAATGTTTTTAAGTATGAAAAGATAAATTTTGTGCGGACAAATCGCCATGACATAAGCTCGACTGGCTTAAATAAAAATCAGCCAGTGGAGCTAAAAAAAGATTTAATTTGTTATAAATCCATTTAACATGTGTTCAAAGTGATATTTTATGAAAAAATATGGTTACATGGGTTTTAAAGTCATATAAAAAGTTGTTTTCGTGACAGATAAGTTATTTTCCCCAACTAGCTATATACCCCCAAAATAGTGTTTGCTTTGAGCTATGTTGACACTCTAAAAGCCATTTTCAGAACATACTGTATTTCTGAAATTGAAAGTAAAATTCGGTGCGGTATAAGGATCACCTTTGATTTGACCTCCTAGCTCTGTCAAAAAACGGTGAACATGTGGGTTTGTTTTGCTTTTTTGGTAGTTCTAAGTATGAACTTTAGTTTGATATAGGTATTTGTGTTAATTCATTTGCTAGTAATGAACCATAACCCATAATGCTATAATGGTCGCCTATGGAAAATGAATTCCTTCCCTTTGACCTAAAGTTTACATTTTTAAGCCGTGGGAAAATCACATTCCAAAGTGATGACGTCAAACGACCCATTCCCTCTTAGTGTTTTTTACTACAATACTATCTTTGGTCATAACCCTTATTTATATATCGTTGATTACATACTTATTTAGTGGGATTCACTCTGTGATTGAAGCTCTATTCCAGTATACCCTAATACGACTCTACAACATATTTTCTGTCTATTTTTACCGTTGTTATCACAGGTGCCAGACGCGTTGATTGGACTCCCATGGGATACAACCCTAAAAACCCACACAATTACACCAAAATATCTTAAACACTTACAAATAACAACAATTCAAACAGAAAATAACTTTTTTTTGAGTCCAATCATTTTTCATTTTTCCTTCCTTTATATAAAGGATATAAAGGAAGGAAAAATGAAAAATTATTGGACTCAAAAAAAAGTTATTTTCTGTTTGAATTGTTGTTATTTCTGATGGGTTTTTAGGGTTGTATCCCATGGGAGTCCAATCAACGCGTCTGGCACCTGTGGTTGTTATATTCCCCCGTCTGCAGACAATCTGTAAAATCACAATATACTGTCTTACAATATCAAGACACCTGCAATCAATGCATTGTATGGGGTCAAAGTATATTTAATTACCTACCTCTACAGTAATTTTATTCCTGATGTGATTTTAATTCCATTTATATACATTTAGAAATCCATTATTTTAAAACGGCAACACGCACATTGTGAAAAATCTATTTTTAGACCTATTTCCCAACATCACATTTACAGAGTGTTCTCCCTTTGACCATACATTAATTTATTGCCTTATCGTGGTTTCCACGAGAAAACCAACATTATGCCTCTGCGTAATGTACCGACACAGATCAGCATGCGCAGTCCGCGCAGGCTAATCTAGGCCGACACATTCCATCTCAGGGGATAGAAGTATAGAGTAATGACCCAGGGTTATAATTTGAACAATCTTGGTAGAGGTTCACTAGATGATGCTACATGCCAAATATCAAAGGCATGGGCCTTCTACTTTTAGACAAAAAGATTTTTAAAGTTTTTCCCCTATATGAGTCTATGTAAAACAAGTGACCCCCGGGAGGGGTCATCTTTGACCCCAAAGCTATAATTTGAACAATCTTGGTAGAGGTTCACTAGATGATGCTACATGCCAAATATCAAACTCAGAAAGGCATGGGCCTTCTACTTTTAGACAAAAAGATTTTTAAAGTTGTTCCCCTATATGAGTCTATGTTAAACAAGTGACCCCCGGGGAGGGGTCATTTTTGACCCCACGGCTATAATTTGAACAAAATTAATAGAGGTCTACTAGATGATGCTACATGCCAAATATCAAAGGCATGGGCCTTCTACCTTTAGACAAAAAGATTTTTAAAGTTTTTCCCCTATATGAGTCTATGTTAAACAAGTGACCCCCGGGAAGGGGTCATTTTTGACCCCAGGGCTATAATTTGAACAATATTGATAGAGGTTTACTAGATGATGCTACATGCCAAATATCAAAGGCATGGGCCGTCTTGTAACTTTTAGACAAAAATATTTTTAAATTTTGTCCCCTATATGAGTCTATGTTAAACAAGTGATCCCCCGGGAGGGGTCATTTTTGACCCCAGGGCTATAATTTGAACACAATTGATAGAGGTCTACTAGATGATGCTACATACCTAATCTCAAAGGCCTGGGGCCTCTACTTTTAGACAAGAACTTTTTTAAGTTTTTCCCCTATATGAGTCTATGTTAAACAAGTGACCCCCGGGGAGGGGTCATTTTTGACCCCAGGGCTATAATTTGAACAATCTTGGTAGAGGTTCACTAGATGATGCTACATGCCAAATAGCAAAGGCATGGGCCTTCTACTTTTAGACAAGAAGATTTTTAAAGTGTTTCCCCTATATGAGTCTATGTTAAACAAGTGACCCCCGGGGAGGGGTCATTTTTGACCCCAGGGCTATAATTTGAACAATCTTGGTAGAGGTTCACTAGATGATACTACATACCAAATATCAAAGGCATGGGCCTTCTACTTTTAGACAAGAAGATTTGTTAAGTTTTTCCCCTATATGGCGCGACTCTATGTTAAACAAGTGACCCCCGGGGAGGGGTCATTTTTGACCCCAGGGCTATAATTTGAACAATCTTGGTAAAGGTTCACTAGATGATGCTACATACCAAATATCAAAGGCATGGGCCTTCTACTTTTAGACAAGAAGATTTTTTAAGTTTTTCCCCTATATGAGTCCATGTTAAACAAGTGACCCCCGGGAAGGGGTCAATTTTGACCCAAAGGCTATAATTTGAACAATCTTGGTAGAGGTTCACTAGATGATGCTACATACCAAATATCAAAGGCATGGGTCTTCTACTTTCAGACAAGAAGATTTTTTAAGTTTTGGTTAATTTCCCCTTTTTTGTTGCCGTGGCAGCCAAAGTTCTGCATGGAATAGAATGTGTTGAACAAGTTTGAAAGAGATCCACCCAAGGAACATTCCTGCAAAATTATTTTGAATTTGGTTAATTGGTGTAGGAGGAGAAGTCGTTTGTAGGAAAATGTGAATGGACGGACGACGACGACGACGGACGACGGACGGTGAGCGATCACAAAAGCTCACCTTGCACTTTGTGCATTGGTGAGCTAAAAAGTCAGCGACAGGAAGAAACTACTGATTAAATATACTTCAATTAATCTAAATCCGTTTAGCTTTTTAAAATCCATTTGATAGTAGTGGAATAAATCAGTTTGTTTACAATATTCGCAAGTGACAAAAGATTGACAAGGGAAGTAACTCCTTACAAACCAAGCGACAAGAAACTCCATTATATGGCCAAGAAGAGACAAAAAAGTAACTTTTTCAAAACCAAGCGTCAAGAAACTATGGAAAGTACATAGTATTACATGGTCAAGAAATTAACTTATCATAAACCTAGTGTCAAGAAACTCCATACATGTTGACCAAGAAGCGACAAGAAATATTCTTGATATTTTTTAAGATGCAGCTACAAGAAAGAAAGGAAGTCATTCCTTACTTAGGGATTATGCCTAGATTTGAACAAACACAATCATATAATAAAAATAATAGTATACTTATAAATTCAGTTGTATTAAAAATGCATTCAAACACATTAAATATATTGCGCACTGTCAGAAAAACATGTATACACCAACTTTATTAAAATTAATATAAAAACTGTTCCATGAATGCGCTTGCACTGGTCTTGAGTTGTATGTTTGGTTGTTAATTGCTTGATTGCTTTAAGAAACAGACAATCAGTTAAATATCTGTCTCACTAATTTAAATAATTAGTGGCAAATACGATCGCAAACAGCAATCCAATTAATGGAGGTAATCAATGTAAATAACAATCGGGATCAGCTTGCTTGTTGAGTTAAAGTCATTAAAGAACAACTATAAAAAAGATTTTGAGTTGGCAACCGCGGTCCGCCGTCTACAGATATCCCTCCTCAGTTATAAACAGAAAACGGAAATTGAAAAGACAACTCTATATCGTAATTTTTTTAAATTTCGGAGAAAACGAACGGTTCATGCTCATTTAAAGTCAACAGATGCCAGTGGGCTGGTAATTTTGAAAACCACAGCAATATCAAAACAAGAGGCCCATGAGGGCCTATGCTCTACTGGCATTGATCTGGCTTTCAAAAGGAACCAATATGTCATCAATATTCAAATACCATCTAAGTTTGGTGAAGATTAGATAGTAAATGGAAGCTCTATTGTGTTCACAAGCTGTATTATAGCAATTTTGACAATTTCAAGGGCCATAATCCAGCCATGCATGGGTAGATCTGGCCGTTTTTTAGAAATGAACCAAACTCTCATGGATATCTAACTACTGTATAAGTTTAATTGAGATACAATCATATTATAGCAATTTTGACAATTTTAAGGGCCATAATACAGTCATACATAGGGTGGATCTGGCTTGTTTTCAAAAGGAATCAAGCTCTCATGGATATCTAACTACTGTATAAGTTTGGTTGAAATACAATCAAAAGTGAAGACTGTATCGTGTTAACAAAGTCTATTATAGCAATTTTGACCATTTCAAGGGCCATAATCCAGTCATGCATGGGCAGATCTGTGGCTGGTTTTTGAAAGGATCCGAGCTCTCATGGATTTCTAACTACTGTATAAGTTTGGTTGAGATACAATCAAAAGTGAAGACTGTATCATGTTAACAAGCTCCATTATAGCAATTTTGACCATTTCAAGGGCCATAATCCAGTCATGCATGGGCAGATCTGTGGCTGGTTTTCGAAAGGATCCGAGCTCTCATGGATTTCTAACTACTGTATAAGTTTGGTTGAGATATAATCAAAAGTGAAGACTGTATCGTGTTAACAAGAAATTGTTTACGGACGGACGGACGCACGCACGCCCGGACGACGGACGAATCGCCAGGACATAAGCCCTTCTGGCCTTTGGCCAGTAGAGCTAAAAAAAACAGGCCAACAAAAAAGAGTCAAAAGTTCAAAAACAGTTACAATAATTCCAAAGAGACAGCGGACCGAGGTAGATGTTTTCAAAATGTTTTCAACACCAAATTAACGTGTTAAACAAATTTTCTTTCAGCAAAATACGATGATATTATCTGTTTTCAAACAAAAAATCAACACCCAATTGATAAACTCACAATAATCTTATGAAACAATAGTACTGTTTTCAACAATATTTCAGTTGATCTAAACAGTCAACCTCTGGTAACCTATGGCGCGGTCTAACAGCCCGTAAGTTAATACTAGGACCGTTGAACTTTTCATCAATATTTCAGTTGATTTTAACAGTATGGTAACCTATGGCGTGGTCTAACAGCCCGTAAGTTAGTACTAGGACCGTTGAACTTTTCATCAATATTTCAGTTGATTTTAACAGTATGGTAACCTCTGGCGCAGTCTTACAGCCCGTAAGTTAATACTAGGACTGTTGAACTTTTCACCAATATTTATGTTGATCTTAACAGTCTGGCAACCTCTGGCACGGTCTAACAGCCCGTAAGTTAATACTATGACGGTAAAACATTTCAACAATACTTCTATTTAATCGTAACAGTCTGGTAACCTCTGGCGCGGTCTAACAGCCCGTAAGTTAATAATTAGGACAGTTAAACAGTTTTAATACTAAGTATTACTGCTTTATTGTGGTATGGAGAACCAAGAAGGGTCGAATTATTTTCTTTTATTACAATTTTTATTTAATTTATGTATATATTGAAATTCATGAGTATCAACATCAGCCTGATATTAATATAGTTAATACATGTTTCTTCCAAAGGGAGCTTCATAATCAAATAAATATATTATTATTGAACTCTTGATATCAATCTACATTTCATGTCGCTTCTTGTCGATTGGTTCGTGAGGAGTTACTTCCCTTGTCAATAAAACAAAATTGCGACGATCTCTTGTCGCTGGCGAATATCGTAAACACAGTTGATTTATTCCACTAATATCAAATGGATTTTAAAAAACTAAACAGATTTAGATTAATTTAGATTTAGATTTAATCAATAGTTTCTTCCTGTCGCTGACTTTTTGTTATAATAAACCCCCTGACGCTTCTTGTCGCTAAATAGTGAGACCCCCCCCCCCCCCCCCAAAAAAAATAGTGTTTGCTTTTAGCTATGTGTCATGTTGACACTCTAATAGCTTTTTTCAGAACAAATCAAATCAAATCAAATATTGTTTATTGGCATAAAATCCCATGACAGGATTGTCACCATACATACAATACAGAACATGATACAATACATAGGAAATCAATATATGTATTTAAATGAATTGTCTAACCTTAAAGTGTTCTAAACTTTCAGAATTCCTTGTCTTAACTCATACATTTTAAAAATAAATGTTATCCACATCTTAAGTTATGTATATCATAGTCATGACTACTCATTATAAATGCAAACTTATCATCATTATTCATTACGTGAAAATCTGGATAAATGGAAGTCATTTCAGCATAAAATTCAGAACATACTGTATTTTTGAAATTGAAATTCAGTGCGGGATAAGGATCACCTTTGATTTGACCTCGTTAGCTCTGTCAAAAAACGGTGAACATGTGGGTTTGTTATGCTTTTTTGGTAGTTCTAAGAATGAACTTTAGTTTGATATAGGTATATGTGTTAATTCATTTGCTAATAAGGAACCATAACCCATAATGCTATAATGGTCGCCTATGGAACATGAATTCCTTCCCTTTGACCTACAGTTTACATCTTTAAGCCGTGGGAAAATCACATTCCAAAGTGATGACGTCAAACGACCCATTCCCTCTTAGTGTTTTTACTACAATACTATCTTTGGTCATAACCCTTATTATATATCATAAATTACATACTTATTTGGTCGGATTCACTCTGTGATTGAAGCTCTATTCCAGTTTACCCTAATACGACTCTCCAACATATGTTCTGTCTATTTTTACCGCTGTTATATTCACCCGTCTGCAGTCAATCTGTAAAATCACAATCTACGTATACTGTCTTACAATACCAAGACACCTGCAATCAATACATTGTATAGGGTCAAAGTATATTTAATTACCTACCTCTAGAGTAATTTTATTCCTGATGTGTTTTTTTATTCCATTTATATACATTTAGAAATCCATTATTTTAAAACAGCAACACGCACATTGTGAAAAATCTATTTTTAGACCTATTTCCCAACATCACATTTACAGAGTGTTCTCCCTTTGACCATACATTAATTTTCATTGCGTGTCGGGGGAAGGTGATATCTGGGTCATTAACGAAGGATCCTCCTCAACGCGCCCCGACATGTTCTGTTTGGGGTGCATGCGGGTAGGGGTATACATCTTGAGGTGGGGCATCTCTACTGAATCCCATTTTCAGCCCAACACAAATTTTACTTTTCGTAAATGTATACGCTATTTTAGGAACTTGTCCAAGATTTGATGGTGATGAATGTTCTGATAAACTTTCATGAATATCAGATGCAAAATGTAGCCTGTAGTGTTAACACGGCAATTGTTGACGCCGGGCGAAAGGTGATCACAATAGTGAGCTAAAAACGTGGTTGAAACAATTTGTGTTGTTCTCAAGGATATCCTTCGCCTGTGTCCAAATATGCATACACGGTCGCTACTTAAGTTATGGAGCATTAACCCATATCATTTGATAATCGACGACTTGTGAAAACGCTGTGACAAAGGGGAAACACTGGTCACAATTAATGAGCTTTGTCTCGATTTGCCACAATGTTTTGAATTTTGTGATTTAATATTTATACTTTCACTTCTAAAGATCTTCCACATTTTTTCAAGATGTTTCCAAAGTCATCTACTGCAAATTGATTGAGAGACGCTCAGGAACAATTGGGTATTCGCTAATAAATCCTAGAAGCTTTCTAGAAACTTCCGAAAATTACAGTTTCCTTTTTAACAGAATTTCGTCTAGATGACCCCTTCGTGTATAAGTGTCACATAACGCCTAGGTTTGTTTTCCTGGATCAGCGTTCAATTGTATGTTGGATTGAAGATCAGGGCTCTGTGTTCGATTCCTGCCCAGCGAGTTTGCTTGACTGCAGACACATTGTCTTTACTTGTACAAGCAGTAACGAATTACTGGACTGTTGCCGTGATATCATCGACGTCTGTCGATTCAGCTTATGTTTTTCAATGTTTTCAAAAGGACGAAGATATTTTAATAACAATAACTCAATAATAGTGATACTGACAGTGATAAGTTGGGCTACTTTTCGAACAATGTTTTCAAACTGTTGACTTTCTATGATTTACGCCAGACTCTTCAGTACATCTTCATGTGATGCTCAAAGTTGAGATCTGTTTTCGCCTGACACGATATCTATACTTAATCCATTAATGTGTATAAATAAAAAACACAGCAAGTCAAAACTTTATAGGATATTATAAAACATTTAATAATTGCATTGTCTTTAAAACATAGTAACTACATGCATAATACAATAATATAAAATAAGGTAAAAGAAATTCACTAGAATAACATATCTATGCAAATATATTTCTCCCTCTCTCTTTCTTTTAACAAAATGCAAATCTCTCTCCTCTCTCTCTCTCTCTCTCTCTCTCTCTCTCTCTCTCTCTCTCTCTCTCTCTCTCTCTCTCTCTCTCTCTCTCTCTCTCTCTCTCTCTCTCTCTCTCTCTCTCTCTCTCTCTCTCTCTCTCTCTCTCTCTCTCTCTCTCTCTCTCTCTCTCTCTCTCTCTTACAGACTGTCTGTCTCCCTCTATGTGTGTGTACATGCATGTGTGTCTGTTTCTCTCCCCCCTCCGGTTTCTGTGTGACCCCCCCACCCCACCCCAACGCGCGATATCTCTCTCTCTCATTTAAGTGTAAAACACGAATTGAATTATCAAATATAAAACATCAATTATCAAGTTTTAAGTGGATTATACTTACTGAATTACACAAGGTAGGCTTGCTAATAAGTACAGTAAACCAGTTTAAACATTAAAGAAAAAGAGAAAAAAAAGATCTGAATGACGCACGGAAACAGTTGTCGGATAAACACTGCTAGATAATTGTCATCAAAAGTGTTAAATATGTGGGTCTGGTCATCATAAATGAAACAAATATAGATCAATTCCTGAATTAATGAATTTTAAATCATAAATAGAAATATATATATGAATTAACTAATTTAAAAAATAAATGACGGAAACCAAAAACAAATTGATAAGATTTCTATCGACTGAGTGTACAAAACAACACGGCAGACTAAATAATGTAAACAAAGCAATGAATATTACTGAGAGAAGGTAATCTCGTGACTCGGTAACCATGGTAACAAAAGAACATTTATGGAACACGTTCATGTTAGATTAGTGTTACTATGTAACAGTGTATACATTAACCAAGGATGGGATATTATAAAACTCTGACTACAGTTACGTGTGGATGAGTAGACCCGCCATGACCGACATAGAGTCTATCTCTGTATACACAAATAGCGTAGAACCTCTCCGACTTTACCGACTTGAACTCTACGAGAGTCTCGAAATTCTCTAAACGAGAATCGAGTCGGTAAACTTTGTGGTGACGCCAGGCACAAATATAAATATTGTTGTTGTCTGGGTCTACACTGATCCCTACTGGCCATGACCCTTCTATTGTTTTGTGATAGACTACTTCTCCCTCATCGTTCATACAAAGTACTTTGTGGTTGTCCGAGTCAGTTAAATAGAACCTTCCGTGACAAACAGCGAGAAAAGGAAGATACGCACGTGCTAAAGGAGTGTTTATGGTTTTTATCGTGACTCCGTCTGTGGACATCACGAATAGAAACCAGGGACCATAACCATAACCATCAATGTACTTATCACTACAGAGGACAAAAAACTGATCTCCACTAGACTCTATAGAATGACAGTGTTTCTCCGTTTTTATAGATTTAGTGATTACGGCAGGATTTTGTGTTAAATTAATAATCAATATTATACGTTCCCTTGGTAACGTAACAGCTACCATACATTGTTTATTCGGCTCTGCTGGGTTCGTCACGGACATATCGGCCATTACGACCTGCTCAGTGGGTTCTCGTTTATCCTTTATTTCTGTAACACAGAAAGGTGCAGACGCAAACCGTATATAGCGTTGTAATATGTGCGAACCAACACTGAATACTTTAATACAATGATTACGATAATCACAAACAACCCACCTTGTGTGATCCAGTCCACATAATCCAGTTATCCAATATCTATCACTTTTATCCAATTCATGTTTAACATTAACTGTATCGACCACATACACTTCCTCTCTATCAAACATTTCCTTTCTCTCATTTTTTCTCTCGTTCTTACGTTCCTTCCTCATTTCCCCCAGAAAATCTCTTCTTCTCGGTTCTCTCTCGCCCCTCTTACTCTCTAGTTCTATCATACGATGGGATTTATCATGACTCTCACTACATTTACCACACATATATGTTTGACATAAATAACATAAATATACAACAGGGATTTTAGTAAAATTTAACTGAGAGCAAATATCACAAAAAGCGTTCAATTTGGTTTGTTCATTCCACACTTGTTTTTCAGTTTGTAATGTCTCCTCTCTTATTTCATCATAACGGTTTACATCGAGTTCATCTTGGCCGACCTCTTTGTTTCAGCCATTTTGGTGTGAGCCTTTCCCATTTTACTGTAAAAGAAAGTGCATGCAGTTAATTGACCATTTATAAAGAAAAAGGTAACATAATATTTCTGGGAAAAAAATGATTTACCAGTATATCTTATTCATGATCTTGGTCTTAACTAGTCTAATAGTTTTATTTGAAATTCTAATACAATTTGTTCATGATGTTAACCCTGTGCAAATTGTAGTAAGGTGATACTGTATGACTGTTAACGGAATTTAACTTATTAACCTTTCCCCCATACGACAATTCTGCAGCAGACGACTTTGAACATATTTTGTCAAAAAATAGAAAATCTCTTTAATTGAATGAATAACCAATGACTAAACGTGGAAAACATTGTGGCAAAAGGAGAAATTGCACGTTTTGAGCAATTTCTTCTTTTGTCACTGTTTTCAAATAGCCGTCTGCTGCAGAGGCGTCAGAAAGCGTCTATATGAGGGAAAGGGTTAATGCCGATTATGATAGTATATGCCATGATGAAAGGAATGAACCCTTCGGTATTGATGACAAGTGTGGAAAAAGATCGGACTGTAAAACCCCTATCTGATCCATATTCACACTGCTTGTTAGACTTTTCTTGGACGTTTCAATACGTTAGTTTCAACCAGTATAGACCCAGAACAGATTAAGCGAAAATGCAGTTTTATTTGGGTGTACACAGATGTCACATATCTTACTTTATTACATGCCTGTTTATTTTCCGGTGGAAATACACACAGATTGACATGCGCAAATACACCACGACAGATTAAAATTCCGTATCTATATGCGGTGTAAATACAAGATTGTGACGTCATACAGTGACGTCACCGGTTTGATGACGATATTGGGCGGGGCATACGTATTGGAATGCATTATGGGGCGTGGCGTAATCATTGAAGCGATATCCATCCGCCCTTCATAATCTTAATTTTACGGATAATAAAATGTAAACTCAATACATTTTCGCTGCTCATAGATTGTAGGTATGTAATAAAAGGAATATTACGTTGCGGGAGCGATAAATGTGTTCGTATTGCACGACTCGTAGCGTGGGAAAATCCATATCTTACTCGACCTTCGGTCTCGTAAGATATCGATTTTTCCACGCTACTTGTAGTGCAATACAAACCCTTGTATCGCTCCCGCAACGTAATATTCCGTATGTATGGTTTTCCCCGAGCAAATATCATATCTGATATATATTCACACTGTTCATTAGAAGATGGATGTTTCCTTTCATAGTAAGTTGCAATCTGTGCAAAACAAGATCAGATAACATGAAAGATTAGTTTGAGCTGGGTCTACAGTGAAGACAAATATCCTTTCGGTTGACTTTGATCAAGGATCCTATTTCTACAACAATCACTCAGTCTACTGTTAACATATTCACAAATTATAATAACAAATCTTACCACTTTTTGGTCTGTTATCAATACACAATAAATAACCAAACTCGAAGACCACCACGATGTAGATTTACAGACTGGCTGAAAACATAGGAATAAAAGACAATTAAAGTTAAATCACATGCTTTTCAGTATTTTATTGAGAAATATATCATTTATATCCTGATTAACTCATTGTTTCACAGACAAACTGAGAATAATTAATTCATCAGATGTTTGTTCAGGGTTTACTATGTTTTTACTCTATATAGATCCAGACACCTTAAAATATTGTATAAGTGAACTGTCAAAGAAACGGGGCTGGTAAGACAGTATATTTTATATTTCTATGTATTCTAAATTTGATATGAAATCATCATGCAACAGTTAAAATTAAAGGACTTTAAGTGTCTGACCTACCGTGTATAATGACATTTCTGATTTCAGGTTCAGATCACCCAGTCCCTTTATTAAATAAGTCTTATCTGAAACGACTCAAGTTGGCTGAATTTCCTAACAAACTTGTGTACGTAGTGTGTGAACTAGTTAGATCTTGATAAGATAGTAATCTGGATCAACACTATTCGCAAAGGCAAACGAGTTACTTGTTTAGGGCACGGTCCCTATACAGATAGTGTTGCTTAAAGCTATATTTTATGAAGAACATGCACACTTAGAGATCTATGATGTGTTTGATCTAGTGGTAAGTATCTTATAAAATTACCAATATCTTATAATCTATAGCTTTTAATGTTTTAAAATTATTTCATAGAAAGATTTATATCAATTATTGCAAAAAAGAAGAAAACGCAAAAATGCACTATAATTGACTTACTCTCGATTCTTTTCTTTAGACACAATTGATCACAATTGCCCCAACACCACACACAGATCACTGGTTTATTTGCAGACTTTCTGAAATAAAATAAATGACCGAGTAATAATTTAATAAATGACAACAATGTAAGACTAAACGAATGAATATGAATATAAATAAATAATATCTTTTAAATGAGGCGTGCTTTAGGACAATATACTACATGGTCATCTTAACATGTTTTAACAAGCAATTATCAAAAATCCATTTGGATCTATCTGCGAGTATCTGATCAAACCATCCACTGTCTAACGGTCTAATCTTCAATCTTGATCGTCTCTCTGACGTATAAGGGACCAGTGAAAACCAGATCAAACTCCTTGGATTCTCAGGGTGATCAGGGTATACACATATAATGAATAAACTGAAGAATGCCATAAAAATATTAACATGCACTAAAAACACAATACCTTTTTTCTATTGGAAATCGAGCTAAGTAAACCAAGTAGATAAGCGTAACAATTTCAAAACAATGAATCTGCAGTCAACACGTCTAGATGCTCGTGTCTAAAAGAACGCTACAGTCGGGTTTCAAAATGACGTCATTATTCTAATGACATCAGTAATGACGATTCATATCATGCGCAAGTTTGTACTTTACTGGCCTTAGTCAATATGAGCCATTCCACGAGAAAACCAACATTATGGCCTCTGCGTAATGTACCGACACAGATTAGCATGCGCAGTCCGCGCAGGCTAATCTAGGCCGACACATTCCATCTCAGGGGATAGAGGTATAGAGTAAGGACTCCTGAAGTAGAAAATTCACAGGAGGCGAAAAGTGTCTGCCCAGATTAGCCTGGGCGGCTAGCTTAAACTGATCCGGGTCGATACTTTACGCAGAGTCCACAATGTTGGTTTTCTCGTGGGACGGCTCATATATTGATCCTCTTACACATTTCCAGGCTAGTTATTCATAAGCAATGTTGTAGAATTTGATCAGATTGCATATAAGTGCGGCACATTGTGAGTTTCCTGAACACATAGCGAGGCTTAATAACAGTTCGATCTATATTATAGTCAAAGTAGCCTATGTCTACATATGTGTAGTGAGTAATCTTCGTCTTCACATTATATTCAAACCTCTGCTAACGATCGATTGTAAATTCCCTTAAATAACATATATTAAACAAGAGGGCAACATTGGCCCGGGAACGCTCACCTAGAATATTAATACCTATCATTTTGTTAGAGAATTAATAATGAGTTGGGTTTTACGTCATTGCAACACAGATATATAAATTAGTACACACCATATATCTTTAAGCTCTATGCATTTCTTTTTCAGACAAGAACATTTTCAAATTTTCTCCCTATTTTAAAGGTGACCCCCGGGGTGGTGTAAATTTTGAATCCAGGGCTAATTGCCGCTTAATTTAAACATTTTTTGTAGAGGATCACTAGAAAATGTTACACAACAATTATCTATGCTTTAGGCCTTTCGGTTTCAGACATGTGGTTTTGTAAAGTTTTTCCTTTCGGCTACCATAGCAACAAAGTTCTGCATGGAATTAATTTCTTTCAACATCACAGAAAGAGGGCCACCCAAGGATCATTCCTACCATGTTTTGTCAACATCCAAATAGTGGTTAAGGAGGAGATTTCGTTGAAAGAAATTGTTGACGACGGACATAGACCATCACAATAGCTCAGGTGAGCTAAAAGTCAAAACATTATTTAGATCTAGTAGCAAAGTTCGATGAAACTCTTTAACTCGTTTTTAATCTACGAAAAATGCAAAAAGAGATGTGTGACGGAAGCGACACTTTTAAATATTGGCCATCATTAATTCATTATTTGTCATCATATACTACAGAAACCCAAACAAACACTTAAGTTATACGATAACTGAATATAACAATAAATGTTATTTTGCAACGTTATCCAAATGTTAGAGGACCAGGCACAGGAAATTGAAATTCTATATTTATTGAGCGCTTTTTCATGAAGGTGATTAAAAACAGGAACTGAATATCATGGATTTTTATTATGTTCAGCTTTTTTTTTTAATACATTTGTTTTAAAATAGGTGTTGTTTACATCAGTTTTAACTGTCAAATAGGCTATTTTTTAAAGACGTCATTAGATAAACCCTCCAAAACTATAGATTATAATAAACAGATAATATGTATTTTTAGTTGACATTACGCGATATATGTACGTCGCACTGGAACTCGTTCTCACATATTATACATTTGCAGCAGACGACTTTGAAAACCTTTAGGAGAAGGAAAAGATATGGAAACTCACCATATATATGAATATACAGTTATTGAAAAGGATAATTACTCAAATGTAATTACCTTCTCGTTTTGTTAAATTGATTGCAAATGGTATCTGCTTCATATGCATCTGGTGATGCATATATGTTCCAAATAGACGAAAAGTATGTGTTGATAATTTGTATTAGCCAAAGCCGTATAAATGCGGATTTTGCCACAAATTCTTAAATTAAGGTTACTCCAGTAAACCATTGATCGCTTGTTATAATTGATAGGCTGTAAGAAGTAAATTGGAGATAATCGGCATTGGTCGTTGATGTAAGTGTGTCCGCGTGTAGCGATTGATGGTTTTGCGTACAATGACGACTCATTCCAAAAATCTCACCAGAGTATACATCTGTGTGCCACGAAGACTTATACCCACAGTCTCACCAGAGTATACATCTGCTCTCACCAGAGTATTCATCTGCATACAGAGAAGAATCATTCCCACAGTCGGACAAGAGTATTCATCTGCGTACAACGAAGACTCATTCACACTGTCTCGACAGAGTATTCATCTGCAAACAGTGAAGACTCATTCCCACAGTCTACCAGAGTATTCATCTGCGTAAAGATTGCTTAATAATTGTGTTTTTCTAATCATAAGTTTAGAATTGAGACTGGTGACCATAGTAAAATTACTCGGGAAAATAGGATATGATTGTAGTGTTTTCAAAAATGTAATCATAACATTACTGAGTGTGACTATCATAAACATTTCCAGTGTCAAATGTTCCACGAAATCAGACAGTATTTCCTTTTCACCTGGTATAAATCTGGTACTAGCATTACTAGTTTCTACGCGTTATTACAATCTAGTAACACATTGCTAATAACGAAATTAGCACACTACGTCTATATGCTGTTGAAAGAGATTTAGTCGTAGGGACATTTTTCAGAATGTAAAAAAATGTATTTATAATATGTTATGTATTATGGGCCGGTGACCTAAGTACTTTTGAATAACAATTGGCATTGTCATTGTCACTCTATGCTACTACTACTATTTCTACTACTACTACTACTACTACTACTACTACAACTACTACTACTACTACTACTACTACTACTAATACTACTACTACTACTACTACTACTACTACTACTACTACTACTACTACTACTACTACAACTACTACTACTACTTCTTCTCCTTCTCAGTGTCACTTCGCTTTCTCTTTTTCAAATGTCAATCACGGGCTTTACACAAACTCTATTCTTATTCACCTCCTTCTTGATACATACTTAAAAACACTTATTTAAATTGATAATGTCCCGGTAGATATTAGATGTACGTGAGGTGTACTTTGAATATCACATGGAAACAACGACACTCTGTTTCCTGTTGAAACAATAGATAAACGAAACCGGACAAAATAGACAAAAGTCAAGAGTTGATTTGTATGTATATATGCGCTATATCCGTGCTGACATAGTACTTGTATTGCTATCTTAAAATTGTCATCCTTCTGCTATGTTTTTTTATTATTTGCAGGTTCGTCGTTATTTACGTTTTCATTTCATGCCATAAAAATCATAAAAATCGTCTAGATAATTATTTATTTTTGCCATTTATGATATTCCAATGTTGTTTCTGATCTGCAATTTCAGCTTTCTTAATAGTTTTATTTTATTTAGATTAAAGTTGTTATGTTCTTTACGCAATATAATTTGAGCCGCCCCGCAAGAAAACCAACATTGTGGACTCTGCATAAAGTATCGACCCGGATCAGCCTAAGCATACCGCGCAGGCTAATCCGAACAGACAATTTTCACCTCCTGTGGATTTTCTGTTTCAGGAATCATTACTATATACTTCTATCCCCCTGGGACGGAATGTTCGACCCGGACTGCGCAGGCTGATCTTGGTCGATACATTACGCAGAGTCCATGATGTTGGTTTTCTTGTGGAACGGCTCATTTCAGTTTTTGTAAAAATACGGCGTCTTATATTAATGGTATGTTTTTTTTATTTTATGATATATATCTCTCATATAATACCTTGTTCGATTAAACCAGAGATAATTCGTCTTAAGCGTGCAGTTTTTAACACTTTACCACCAGTCAGAGTGGCAAATGATGTTTTAGATCAATAACTAAATAAAGTCGAAATGTCTGAGACAATGTCATCTAGTTCATGGTGTGAACCTGTACTGTATTCTATTATATGGTCGAGGTTTGTTTCAATTTATTAATAATTTTAATAATGTCAATATTTTCAATGAATAAGTCAGCTGTTTTGCTATCCCAAGTTTTTGTTTTTATATCACTGTCGCTTTTATTTTCAGACATGTGATTATCATGTACAGAGTTTTTAATTTTTATAATAACATATAACTGTGAGTGAACATCTGAATATAAGTTACATAATTCGTCGACTTTAAAATGAACAACATTTTCAAAAACTAAATTAGAAGCTAAAAAAATAATCTACAGTACTACAATGTTTACGTGTTATCATTGGGGTACAATAGTCTCCCTTCATGCTACCGTTCCACAGGAACAAGTAATTGTTACGACATGACTTAACAGTGTTTGTTATTTGAAAAATATCTGAATATTTCATTTTGAATTTCAAAATATGGTTTGACATGAGCAAATCTAGAACCAACAGACGGGACATAAACATTCTACATTTTAAATATTTGAAAATGCTAAAGTTTCTCTAACAAATAAGGCTATTCCGCCTGCTAATATTATTTGATATTTTTTTCTATTGTACAAATATACTATATAGCCTGGAACAAATATACCTCATCGGTTTTCATCGGTTTTCGATTTTTGTAAATCAATAACATCAAACTTACATAAATATGACAAAAAGTCGGGACACTTAAGGTAAGATACAATACCACAAACATTCAAGGACAATATTTTTGAATCCCTGTTTGCAGACGAATTTATATCAGTTTTATGACAGTTTGTCGGACAGTGGCCATTTCCCTGTGTCCGTTAATCATTCTCGCCATTGTCACAGTTGGGCATCAGAATTGTTATTGTCTGAAAGTGTATTAGTGAAGTCTTCTGTATATATATAATTTGTAAGATGCCATCAAATTATTGTGTAAAAGATTTAAAAACATGCGTAAAAGATAAAAGAAATTGTCAAACGTCTTAATAAATGTTGACCGAGCTGGGGTTCGAATTCATAACCTTGATCGACGGCCTGCGTCGCTTCCGACTGAGCTACAGGGGCTCGTCTTACGCCGAACGAATAAAAATAACCGCGTTTGATTGGTCGAAAGAAACAACTGACTAAGGGGAGAAATAATTGTTCATGAACCAAGAAATAATTAGAAAGATAACTATCTAACATAAATAACAATCTTAGATGTAAAGATATCTCTCTAACGTAGCTCTCTCTCTCTCTCTCTCTCTCTCTCTCTCTCTCTCTCTCTCTCTCTCAAAGAAGAAAGAGTTCATTTGATTGGTTTATAAACATCATGTGATCTTAAACTGGTTCACTGATTAGTCCATGCTAACAACGCAACAACAAAATAGCACCACAACAACAATTTAGATCAAATCACTTCTATAACTTAACCTATTGCAGAATAAATCAAAGTACCTAAACCATCTATGCAATGGGAAAGTGCAGAGGAAAGGCATAAATGTGTTTATGTATCATACAACTTATTTATCGAGATATCTCTCAAATATGAGCAAAGTTAGAGCGATATCTTTCAAAGTTAGAGAGATATCTCTATATCTAACAGAGATATCTCTTTAGTTTAGAAAGATATCTTTAAATCGAACTATTTGTAAAACGGCTTGCCATAGTACGTCAGGTGCAGGACGGTAACCAGTTAACCTACCATTGTAAAGTGTTGACCCAACATACCTGTAAACTAACATTCATAAACGACAACTGGAAACAGTTACGCATTTACAGTTTAGTGGACAAGAAACCTGACGTCGATCGCAATGCATGTTATGAATTGTTGGAAGTACGGAAAAGCAGAACTGCAATTCAATCTCATGACCGCATGCATGAAAAGTTACCAAATGCGCTATCGCAGCTCGACCTGTCGCCATTTCTAAGAAAACATTTCTCAACGCACATCATACGAATTCAGAATAATGCAATTAGAATGAGAAAAAAGTAATAGGTCAACACAACTCCTTTTATTCTGTATAAAGCATCCACGTGTGTTACCCCGGTTATGTATAATATGTTTGTTATATGCCTGATTGGAGTACCCATCGTTATACTTTGTCTGTGGATCTAGAATCACGGTTACTATTTACGTTGGCAATGGACTTGACATTTAACCCTTTTCCAACTGAATTCCGGCGGTAAGTACCACCACAATCAATTTTGAAAACGTTCTCACGCATTTACGGTGCAGTACTTATATCCTATAAAGAAATTAGTAACGACAAATGCAAACCAAGATTAAGCTGCAAGGTTGTTCAGAATGATCTTGACTGCAGTGTTAGTAGAAGTATTTTCAAAAAGTCGCACGTATGAGGCGCCGTTTTACTATTTATTCCTTAATTTTTGATATCAGGAATTCGATTTTTGATATCAGAAAATCATTTTTTGATATCAGGAAATCAATTTCATGATATCAGGAAATCCATTTTCTGATATAAAAAATCGGATTCCTGATATCAAAAAATAAGGAATAAATATTAAAACGGCGCCTCATACGCACGTGTTTCATTTTTGTAAGTCTATTAACTTGTGAGTGACAAGTTCAACGTCATATTGTAAACAATATTGTCGATTGTATATTTTCAGGGGACAGGCGCGCGATTTCATCCGAAAGCTTTTCAAATTTGATTTTAATCATATTTAAACCGGTCGACCTTTTTGATGACCTAGCTCTGATAGTATCGTCATTCTTTATCGTGTGAAATTTTATTAATCTTTATACTTCTATAGGCAAACAATTTGCGACGTTTTATACCGTTGACGATGTAAACAATTTAGAAATGTCCCGTTCTATCATACTCAATGGATACGCAACGGATGGGATAGCCTCAATCCCCAAAATGGTCTACGTAATATAAAAAAATAATTGGATTTCTAAAATGAAAATCTTCAGTCGATTGAATTTTCATACTACATTCAATAATAACTTAAACATTAAACCCCCCCCCCCCCCCCCCCCCCCAAACAAAAAACAACAACACTTTATTGTGCATTTATTGGTTTTGAGAATTTCTTTGACAAGATTGATTGCATGGAATTGATACATACTAAATTTCTAAGACAGATTCTGAATGTTAAAAAATCTACTTATCTTGTTGGACTATATGGCAAGTTAGGTCGCTAACCCAATGCATATTAAACTAACAATTTCAATTATAAAGTATTGGATTAAAAAAGTTAATCAACCAGATCATTCCTTAATGAAACAAGTCTATAACATGTTGCAGCTAGATTCAGATATAAATATCAATTACTTTTAACTTCATTGGGCCCATAACGTTAAAAACATAATTTCTGGA
Organism: Serripes groenlandicus; assembly: GCA_031761405.1. Lineage (NCBI taxonomy): Eukaryota > Metazoa > Mollusca > Bivalvia > Cardiida > Cardiidae > Serripes > Serripes groenlandicus. The sequence continues at coordinate 9,551,867 of JASEVX010000005.1, forward strand.
TAGACCAAAATGCACAATCTATTGACTTTCGATTCAAATTTAATAGTGTCACAATTTAGCAATTGAATCGGGCAGATATTTGAACACTCCTAGATCAGAGAGAATATTCACACATATTGCAACACGAACTTCATTGAATTGGAATATCATGTCTTTTTAGTGTGCCCCAAATTTTAGGAAATACGCAAGAAATATCTAAAAATTAATTATTGTCATTCGTCAAGTTTACTTTAATTTACTGCATTAATGTCTTCAAATTTTACGAAAATTATAAATAGTTTAACTAAATACGTATTCGTTGCAATGAAACATAGAGAACAAGTAGTAAGGCTAGATTGTTACACCTAATGATGTGTTGGTCTAGCTATGATAACCGTTCTACTATCAACGTTTTATCGAAATGTACATTTGATGTTTCTAGAACAGATCGGTTTTTTTCATGAACACTTACAATGTTAATTTTTTGCAAATTCTTCTGAAAAATCCGTTTCTCCCTTTGTACTTTTTATAATATCTTTATTTGCTATAAACATACTGTTAGTTGTTTTATGCAATAAAATATATTGAATTGAATTATTATTTGCCGAGATTTCGGCAATGAGGAAAGGGTTGTGTACACGGACAATAGACGACTAACAACAACTATAACTGTCCATAAACTATTCACACGCAATAATACGAGGGTGACGAGTATTCCAAGTCACATTTAACTCTTTCCCACATACATACACGGTCTAGATAAAAGTAGAATTATTGAAAATAGTTGGAAATATTGGGAGAAATTTGTCCTTTGGTCGCAATGTTTTCAAAAGTCGTCTACTGCAGACGTTAGAAAGCCGCTATATAAGGGGAAAGGGTTAACCCGATTTAAGGATGTAAATTGATGACAATCACTATCACATTGATGGCAATCACTATCACATTGATGACAATCACTATCACATTGCCTAGTTATATGGTCCGTTCTTGACACAGCCGTTCTTCAGAAGTTTCCGAGATGCTTGTTCAACTACATAGCAAGCAAGGAAGTACCTGATCATACTGCACCTAGTATGAAGCTGGTCTGGCTCCTTATTGCTTGCTAATCTAAGGTCTTAACCCTTTCCCTCATACAGCCAAACTGAAGCAGACGACTTTGAAATAATCTAGTCAAAACATGGACAATCTTATAAATGAAGGTATAATTACTGTAAAAAAGGTTAAAAACATTGTGGTAAAAGGTAAATTGCTCAATTTGAGCAATTTTTCATTTCGTCACAATGCTTTCACAAGCCGTCTGCTACAAAGAAAGCGCCTGTACATGTGTATGTGGCAACGGGTTAAGTAGGAGCAGTAGGTCTTTCATTTCATTGGAAATTGGCAATATATATGATATCAAAGTAATCGTATAGCAACTGTTATAATGTTATAGTGTTTGGGCATTTATATAAGTACATTGCTTTGAAATTAATTTCAGTATTTCCAAAATACGATACAAATATATGCATGGTAATACATATTTTAAAGCAAAAGTTCCGCATAATTTCGTAGGATTTACCCTTTCCCATATACGGCAAAATCTGCCATTGAAAATATCTCGATAACAATCGGGAAACTCTATATGAATAAATGAACAATTATTGATTAAAGTTGAAAACATTCTGACAGAATGCATTTTTTAAAATTATGTTATGTCGTCTGCTGCAGAAACGATGAGAACAACAACACAGTTCACTACCACCCTAAATTGTATTGATGTGCTATATATTTATATTACGTGCGTATACATTAGCAAGGATCGCGGTAGAAATAAGGGAATTTATTCCACGTTGTGTCATCCTTAGTATTTGTTGGCTTGAGTGGTGTTTATTGTTTTCAACATTCTTTCAGTTACATTACGGTGTTTCCCGTGTAAATTACCGTTACTGACACTAGTGCAACGGTTAGTGTTATAAGTATTTAGGGGTGATTCTTTATGAACACTTGGACTATACTACACATTGTGAGGCGATATCGAAGGGTGTCGGGAGAGCTTTGGGAGGAATTATTTTAAAATTCTACAACATGAAAGACTTTGGTTCAAGACATATAAAAAACTTTACTACAACTGCGTAGTTCCGATTCTTGAATACGGGTCATCTTCGTGGGGGTTTAAAACTTATAAATGTTTAGATAACATATATAACAGAAGTATGAGATACTATCTTGGAGTACACAGATTCGCACCTGTGACCGCACCCAATGGGGACACTGGGTGGCTGCCGTGTGTTTATTGACAATGGTTGTCTATAGTCCGATTCTGGAATAGACTTAGCATGACCGAACAAAATAGGCTTATCAAAACTGTCTTTAATCTAGATTACAATGTTTGTGAAAATAATTGGTGTAGTGAGTTGAAAAGCATCTTGTGTAGAATCGGCTTAACGGATTATTATAACAACAAACGTGTAATTAACATGAACCTAGCAGAGTGAATATTAAACAGAACTATGGGTCGAAGTGGTCAACACGTGTTCAGCAATCAACAAAGCTAAGACTTATAAGCTGTTTAAAGATAGTTTTACCACAGAATATTACATCAAACCGAACTTACGTGAAAACGAGCGCTTTTTTTTTTTTTTTTTAGCTCAGCTAAGATGCGGGAGTTTGCCTTTAAGAATTGTGACAGACCGATACAATGGCAAACAAATCAACGATCGGTTATGTTTATTCTGTGATAGCTCACACATAGAGTCGGAAACACAGTTTGTGGTTTCATACGACTTTTATACAAGAATAAAATCTGACATATTCGGTGAAATATTTAATACAGAGGCATTTATGCAATTATCACTTAATCATAAATTGTGTTACTTAATGATAAATCATGTGCTAAAATTAGCAAAATTTATAGTTAAAGCTTATGTTGTAAAACGGAGAGCGTTGTATCCGCAGAACTGATTGTTCTTTCTTTTTAGCATACAGGCGACTTTTGACTCGATTATGGTAGGCATCGTTTTTGATAATACGTATGACTACATGTTCTTTACATTTCGTTTCTATAAAGGATTTTAGTCATATATTATTACTTAACATTACGATATCTTTATTGTTATGTGATTTGGTGGACAGCATAACTTCCGCTTTTTTTCAACAACAAAAAAAGAGCATAGCCTAGCTGTTAAACAAAAACACTCATATTGTACATTTATTCTTTAGACACAGTAGGAAATGTTTTAGTTAACGTTTTATTTCTTTTGCTGACGAGATCTCATTCATAATTGTACGTACTTATATTGATTGTTAATATCTACCCTTTTTTTCCTTTGAATATAAAGTTTCTAGGATGAATGTTTTCGAATGGTACTGCCCATGTCTGCTTATCTAACATTGTCGTTATGAGATAGAACGATACCAACACAAAACGTTTTCCATATAATGTTTTTTTGTTTTCTTAATTATTTTTCTTTTGAAAGTGACATATATATAGGCCCATGGGGCCGGATGTTATTTATTACTTTTTGTACCATTGTTTTGTTGATTTACATACACATGTCACTATATAGAGGATATTACATGAGTGGTCTCATTCAATACGAAATTTTATTAAACGAATTTTTTAAAATTGATAAAAACGAGCCTTAGCGAGTTTTTAGTAATTTTAGAAAACGAGTTTAATAAAATGTTTTATTTAATGCCTATCGATGGATTATAGAGATATCTCAGTGAAATAGAAACTGGTAATCCACTTTTTCAAACAGTGAAATTACCATTTTCAAACAGTGAAATTACCACTTTTCAAGCAGTGAAATTACCATTTTTTGCCGGAACTACTTTCTTTCATGATTTATATTTGTTTAATTATGGAGTTTACTTATATTTTTTTGTTTCATGCCCACTGATGAATTATAGAAATTTCTCATAAAATAATAATCCTATAATTTCACTTGTGAAACCAGTGAGATTATGACTTTTTAATTGACGGTACAACATTTTTTCTCCATGTTGTTGACAGAATTTATGAAAAAAATGAGTCTCAAAACGAGTGGAAATTAATTTGTCGACACAATAAAGATGGTCTGTGCATCTAAATATGTGATAACACATTGAATATGCCCCATAAGGCCTACATTTAATGACGTGAATCAACACAAGTCACTGTTTATATGTAAATGATAGTTGTAGCAGGAACGTATATAAGATATCTTATCTACGTTCCGGGTGGTAGTGATTTTAAAATCGTATTGTGTCACTGGTATTAGAATAAGTATGTCATATCTAAAAGAGTTACACATAATACAACAAGGGAAACAAGATATGATTGAAAGTACGTAGATTGGCAAGCTTTACTTCCCTTTACCAGTGACGTCATTCAATGAATACACACATTGACATATTCTTCTACATGTATGCAAGAACCTGTACCTTACTGTAGATCAATTGTTGCTTAGATAGTATATGCAATATAGTTCCGTAGCTCGAATGGTTTTGATATTAATTACTATTGTGGATAGTTGTACTTAGATGGCTATAATGAGGAGTGTTTCAATAAGGTTTACACGGGAGGAACACGGGAATGAAGCTAGATTTTCATATTTACACATCGTCCTATTCGTGTTTATATGTTTGCAGGCATAGTATAAACATATATGCGAAATATAACGAGTAACAGGCATCGAATAAATCAGATGTATCGTGATCGTAAGAATAGAGCTTTAGAGTAGGCATATTCCTATGATATATGAATAATGAACGTCGCTTGTTTTCATTATCAATAAAGATCTAGCCATCTTGGTCGATCGAGTCGACCCGTTTTGACTTGGGTTTTTTACTTCGCCGATAAGCGATATAAAACATAATTTCCTTCGCAAAAGACTTCCATCCAAGAAATCTCCGTGATTATTTGACAATTGAAATAATTAATATCCTTTACATTTAAAAGAAATGGTTAAAATAGACACTTTTTTTTTTTTAGCGAGACCTGCTTAACAATTTCAATGGCCGCCGCATTGTTTTTAATTCTGCACCTGGAGATTACTACGCTAGTGTAAATCGGTTTGGGGCTCTCAACGGGGAATGCATTACCAAGTCATCGACTTTTTACACCTCCGTACTTTCAAAAATCTTTATTTGAAGCATAAAATAAATAGAATAATTATTTGTTTCAGTGTATTATCGAAATTTCTTTCATCTCGTGAAAAGCAAAGGGTTATATTTTCACTCGTGGCTACGCCACTCTTGAAAATATCACCTTTGCTTTTCACTCGATGAAAGAAATTTCGATAATACACTGAAACAAACAATTATCCTCTATTTATCACATGACCATGCTTGTATCCCATGTAATATACCCATTACGTATTTCTTTATATACAACGTGTGTAATATAACATGACCTAATACTAGGAAAACATGACGTCACGTCATCATTTTGACGTCATACGTTAGTCAGTTTGGCGCCAAAACCTGTAAATTTCATCTAGAAATATTGTAAACGTTAAGTACTTTTTTATCGAAATACGCCTCACAAGTCACTTTATGTGATAAATATCATATCTCACGAGTGTTATTTATTATACCTTTTAATAAACTAAGCTGAATATCACCTCGGAATAATTATTTGTGGCATTGTTATACGGTTTACTGACGAAATTAAAATAGCTTTGGAAAACCCGATTTTCTGTGTGTGTTTCGTCATGTGATAAAAAGAATCTGACATTCGTTGTCATTTCATAAACAGTTTTATATGAAATGACAACTCATGTCAGATCCTATATGTATTGAATGACCACGAATGTTATATTCTATTTATATCATAAATTCCAATTCGACGATTATTAGCGCAAAATACATATAACGTCGCTATATAGCGCGGTTATTTTCAATGCTTTTCATTATGACGTTACGTATAGCATTGTTATTACACTAGTTATATACCGAAAATTCTAACACTATTGACAATTTCTCTTCTATACACAAAGAAGGATTTGAGCGTGATCTAAATGCAGTATATCACTCTAAATTTCCGGAACTATTTTTGGCTGTTGAAATTCACCCCCACCCCCCCCCCCCCCCCCCGAGTATTTTTCATACAACGTTTTCAGAGCGCATGCGTTACTACGTTGGGCTTGACATTTTATTAATGAAGTCACGAGCTTTTGTTGTAAATGCCGTTTGGAAATTTGAATTGTAACGGCGACGTAACTGTCTTAAATAACGTCATTCACGTGTTTTACCAATATTTTTGGCGCGGTCGAAAATGTTGTGTTAGAATGAGACAGTAACAAATTGCCCATGATGAGTTTAGAACAATTGAAAAGGGTATAATAAAAATAAAATGTCCGTAGACTGTTAATAAAACTGATTTCAAAATGTTTTGTTAGTTGAAAAAATCCAATATTGCCAAAACAAATACAATGGGGAGTAAAGATAGAATAGCCTACACGTGATTTTATCAAGGAAAACAACGTCATGTCAAAACCTAGTTCCCCCTTAATTTGTATCCCTTTAAATTGTAAACAAGTGCTAGAATTGAAATAGATCTCATTTTGAGTGATATACCGGCTCGTATATCACGATGTGTCGTTCAGGTGTGTATAAATTAATCACTCAGGCCATTCGGCCTTCGTGATTAATTACTACACACCTGAACTCCCAATCGTGATATACGAGCCGGTATATCACTCAAAATGAGATCTATTTCCTAAATATAGAATGACGTTATTTCATGCTGGCGACGTCATTTATGATATAAAATAAAATATTTACTTACTTTACTACCCCGCAATCACGAGAGCAAATGTAATCAAATGTTACTATTACACTTTTAAGAGTCGTTGGTTTGACACGACCGGAATTCGAACCATATAGGCCAGGTTCCGAAACTATAACAGTCTGAAAACGTTCTCAGAAATTAACTCCATGCTCCAAATAAGGCTTCTAATTAGTCAATTTGGAGAACGATTTGTTTTCCGACCAATCAGATACTTGGGCACAAATTTTGAGCACGGTCTAAACTTTTATAGTCTTGGAGCCTGCTGATCTATCGCTTACACGGAGGAAGCTATACCCACTAAATGACCGTGGCGGTCCATTAGTAGTCTATAGAACAGTATGATTGACTGTCATCCTAATTTGTATATTTTTTTCTCGTTCATAATATGAGCCGTCCCACGAGAAAACCAACGTTGTGGTATCTGCGTAATGTATCGACCAAGTTCAGCCCAAGCATGCCGTGCAGGCTAACCATGACAGACACTTTTCGCTTTCTGTGTTTTTTTTTCTCTTTCAGGAATCATTACTCTATACCTCTATCCCATTGAGCCTGCGCAGGCTAATCTGGTTCGATACATTACGCATAGTCCATAATGTTGGTTTTTCTCGCAGGACGGCTTATATCATATTTTTTTATAACCATTGCCACATCTTATGTACAAATTAACTCAAGAAATTGTTCTTTCTTTCTCTTATGTTTGTGTTAGCCCAACTGCAATACCGACACTTGTGTTTAAATTCCATACCCATATTACCCTGCACATACGCGTCGCCTGATCTTTGACTAAGGCATTCTCATCTCATTCGTCAATCGCTGACATGATAGTAACTTGGCTAGTTTGCAGGAAATGATCAGGGTTGATTAAAACAGTAGAATGAATTAAACAGTAGAAACATTCCAAAGATACGAGTTTACAAGTGTTTCTTATAAATTCTCATAATTTAAATAAATAACCAATCCGTCGGAGGACAAGCGTATGACTGAGTTATCCAAATGACATTCGTCTTAATCCAATTAATATTTAAAGTTAAAAGTCATGTTAGAGATAGCCTGTATGTGCTATGCCACATCCGTAGTAAAAATAATAAATATTCAGTTTTAGTATTAGTTAATGCCTTAAATTTATATATAAATGTTGCTGATAAACGTGGCATGAAAGCAACACAATTTAGGCACTAAAGACGCCGACATTTGATTGCAGAAGATTTTCAAAATTACTCAAAATACATTCAATAAAAAGAATATAAGTAAAGAATATTCGATTTCCACACAATATTAAATGACGTTGCGCACGGTATTGTTTCTTTTTTCGCGTTACTGAAGTTGTTCTGATAAATATTTCGTTTCAACGATTTTAAATGTCACATCCGAACTTATAGTACCAATGATAGATGATATTCTATCAATGATGTCATTATTTGTTTTTGATGATCTTTCGCAAGATGATGTCAGATAGGTTGAATCTGTTACACACGACTTTTTAATGACGCTACTTCAAGACAAACAAAGAAAGATCCATAATTAAGATTAAATACGGATACGTCAGATTTACATTTTAACGAGTGTTTCACGCTTTTTAAATGTATAATCGATTTTACTGCAGTAAAATGTTTCTTTTTTATTCGTTTAAAGCACTTAAGAAAATCTTTATGCTTTTTCGTTACTTTTCCCCCACTGTTATTACTTATCAAGTACTCAAATTTCGGAATGTAGTGTATTAATGGTGTGTTCCCCGAACGCCTACTCGACTTACAATGTATAAGGGGATTAGGGGGCATTGTAAATGGTGAATGATACATTTATTTTGTAGATGACTTTGTGGAAAACTTTACTTTAAACGTTTGATAATAATACAAAATAGTTTAAAACATCTTAAATTAATTTATTTAAGTTAAGGCATATTGTTCTTACAAATTAAAAGTTATGAATTAAATTCAGACTGGCACAATCTTCTGGTTTTAAGGGAAATGATGAAGATGTGAAAATCAATTCTCATGTTCGACAATATTCAAAAATAGCTGAATGTTAAATTCATCATTAACAGAAGTAGAGGCCATGGCACTAACTGGATTATTACGCAGAGTATATCGTAGAGGAGAAGTCAACATTCACCAACATACCAACATGCTTTCGAAAACGGAACCATTACCAGCAGCAGACCTGGCCAACGTTGTCGCCAGGCAGATTATGAAAAATGTTTCTAAGCGCTGCATCGGATAAGTCTGGGTCTTACTGATTTGGAAATGGTAAATGTATATACCAAAGTACAGCGAAACACTTATAAATGCAGACGATACACAAACTCATGCCTACCGGATAAACACCCTATAACATGTGGCAACCCTTATCCCCAAATTTAACCAGGTTGAGATTAAATCCAGTAGACGTTCGGGGACCAAACCGTATTAATATACTTAATGTATGTGAATTGTATCAGTATATTCAAAGTAGTTTGTTGTAACACAAGTTTTGATTCGATTATCAGTCAAATATACGGTGTCTTTTTTCTCTGAATCTTTAAAAAAAAAAATGTTTTGCAACGTTGCGTTATTTATAATTCATGATGTCTGTGCGGAATGTTCTTAATCTACACATCCGTACACAGTAATATGAGCCGTCCCGCGAGAAAACCAACATTGTGGACTCGTAAAGTATCGACCCGGATCAGCATAAGCATGCCGCACAGGCTTTACCCGGAAAGACACTTTTCGCCTCCTGTGGATTTTCTGTTTCAGGGATCATTACTCTATACCTCAATCCCCCTGAGACGGAATGTGTCGGCCCGGATCAGTCTGCGCGGACAGCGCAGGCTGATCTGGTCGATACATTTCGCAGAAGGCATAATGTTGATTTTCTCGCGGGACGGCTCATATATATTTAAAGCATCACTTACTGACAAAGGGCCAATAATGAAACACTTAGCAAATACAGAATAATCCGTTTTAGAGGACATGAAATTCGCTATTGAACCCATAAATTAGTAAAGAAATGACATCGCTCGATCGGTCCTTAATGTTGTGACTGCCTTATATATTGGAGAAATGTTGAACATAACAGATGATGAAACCTATCTGTACCATTATTTCTAAGTGTTACTCTTTCGTGCGGCAGTAAGATCGGTCGGGGATCTTCTCTTTGATTGAAATAAAAAAAAACACATGACATCACACACAATTTTTCCGGGAGAACAGACTATGGCCCCAGCAACTCTTGTTAAATATATAATCAGAATTTAGAAAAATAATAAAATAGACGTATTATGCATATTTCTGAATCCTTGCATTTGGAAATATTCAAAAATGTAACCTTCTGAATAATTAGTACAGATATTGCCTTATACGACCACATTTGACCATTTGTGCATGTGTGTAATTAAAAAAATGGATATGTAGCGTTTTAGTGGTATTTTTTGTAATGGAAATATTCTAATTTTCCTTTGCTCGACGATAAGTTGGAGTTATGAAAATGAATTTATTAAAAACTGTCAAAAGAATAAGACAACTATATATCTGCGCACAAACTAATTAAGTAAAGAAACGGAAGGTCACACTTAATGTACAGATACGCCATGCGGAATTAAAATGAAACAAATTCTAATTAACGAGACGCGACTGATTTTGAGGTTTACCTCTTTCAGCGCCAAAGGCAATATTGAACTTTTTGCAAACAATGCAGATTCAGGTGAGCCCGCTCGTAACGAGCTGTCTCACCTGAAATATGCATTGTTTGGCTGTGAGTTATAAAAATATTCCAAAAATCCTATAACATGAAAATAGAGTCGTCCGAGTTTGAACATGGAAGAGTCTACTTTAAACAATTCGGCGCTGAAAGGGTTAAACAAACGAAGGGAGCAACAACGTGCGCAACGTCACTGAATGACAGAACAGAACATACATGTTGAACATACTGCAAAATTACTTTGGACACAAGTTGCAATAAATGACCTCTTTTAGCTAACATAAACTCAGTGTTTAAGATGAGCTAATGTGATCACCATGTGGCAGTCAGCTTACACCTTACATTCTAACCAACATTTCCATCTAAAGCACTGTGTGAACTAAACTTCGAAGGAATGAAGTGTTCAAATAATTCGATTCGATCAGGGACATAGATAAGAGGGATAGGCAACTCCACCTACATGTACACCTGTTATCTGGTTAAAATGTCCAAATGTTCACATTTTGTAGCAAATAAAGCTTTGAAGTCACACTTGGCACATAAACAAAACATACATATTCTGAAAGCTTAACATTTCAACTAAGGTTAGATATACAATGAATAACTGGAATTTCTTTGTATTTTGAACAATGACTGGTTTAAAAGACACAGATATTGGGATTTCTGAATTATATTATTTTTTTTCCAAAAATTAATAAATTGACATTTTTCATACGGATAACATATTATCAAAACCTGTAATATATTAAAATATGTTTATCAACTGCAATAGAAGAATGCTTAAACTTCCAGAAAATATTTTTTTTATTTTCATATCTGGAATAGTTTTTGAGATTTACTTGCTACAAATGTCGGCACGGGTGATATTTTAGTATATAATTTAGTTACTTATCCCTCTTATCTACGTCCCTGATTCGATACTGAACTCATGGTGTACATGGTATCACAACTGGAGAAAGCAAACAATCTTTTTCCTCTGAAACTATTAGCTTGATTTCGGAATATTTTTTACTCAAATGTTCTTTCCATGAGTAATCAAAATATGTTGATAGGTTATAACACATGATCCTTAGGGATGGGGCCTGTTATCACTATATGCCTATAAGGCAAACGTGTGAAAGTGATAATAAGGTTTCGAAGTAGGTTTCGGATGGTTGTGGTAACCCCCTCAGTCTTTGTTCTAGCAAGTTTTATTTAAAAAAGAAAACACCACCCCTACGGGATGGGGATTGTTTCAATTAAGTGCACATACTTTCAACCTTTTGAAACTAGGGGGCTTATTTCAAAGTAAGTTCATAAACATATAAATGCTCTTTACACGGCCCTCTAACAACATTTTTCGAAATAGTTTGATCAGTCAAAAAGCATTGCCGCTGTGGTAGAGCTTGGTTCAATTTATATGCGTATAGTGCAAACAGGCTCTTAAAACAAGTTACTCTTAAACTAGATCTACTGACTTCATTCAAATTAGTCTAAGACAAATGTACCATTAAATAAGTCTGCTGCAGATTTGTTGCTTGTGAGAATGTGATAAATATCATGGATCAGAATACTGTATTGTCCTGTAAACATGAATATTCATGTGAGCGATCCGCTACATCATAGATAAAATTCTTTTAGGGTTGGCAAACATTAGAGGCAGATTTATATTCGATCGAAATAGTTTCAAAAATTAGGATAAGTGATCACGGCAATATATATATGAGCCGTTCCACGAGAAAACCAACATTATTGGATCTGCGTAATGTATCGACCAAGATCAGCCTGCGCAATCCGCGCAGGCTAATCCGGGCCGACACATTCCGTCTCAGGGCGATAGAGGTAAAGAGTAATGATTCCTGAAACAGAAAATCCACAGGAGGTGAAAAGTATATATCCGGGTAAACCTGCGCGGTATGCTTAGGCTGATCCGTGTCGATACATTACGCAGAGTCAATAATGTTGGTTTTCTCGTGGAATGGCTCATATATATATATTTATACATGCAATGTGTCTTTTCAAAAGAAAACAATAATAACATAAATGGATTATTTTTTAACTCAATCTATGCAGTATATACCCCCAAAGCCTTACGGATATGATGTCAACTGTATTAAAAGTAAATGCGAAAGGGGAGAAAATACCTTTTTGAATAACATTCTTGGAAACGGAGAGAGTGTGCATCATTTAAGTAATTGATTAAAATATCTCACGTACGATTGAACATGCGTATATATGTGACCGTCCATGCGATAAGGTACACGTTTGGTTTTGTGAAGAGTGTAGATTCAGATCAGCCAGTGCATCGGCACAGTCTGTTAAATATCTACTCTGTTCAAATATTACTTACACAAGGGTAATAGAAGTTTCTGTCAAATTGTATAGATTATGATAAGATGTAAAGGCGATCCGAACCTACACTGCTCAGAAATGTAAACTTGTACCTTTTCCCGTGAAAACAAGTTGAAGAAATAGTATGTGAAAATCATTTACATAGAATACTCTTCAATAAAAGAATTTTAGACTTAGATGTTTTACAAAAACGTGAAAAGTGAAGTCGCAATATAAACTGAAACATTTCCTTAACAGTTTGCTGCATTTCGAATTGTATATATTTTACAAATACATGAAAAGTGAAGTCTTAAAAGTTAGCTGCCCTGCCAAATGTATATATTTACAAATACGTGAAGTCGCAATATTAAATGTAACATTTCCTTCAAATTTAGCCTGATAGCAGGAAACTGGGCAAAAAGAAACAGTTGTAATATTTTTATATCTTTTTCAGTATTAATTATTTTTTTTCTTGGATTTTATGCGTTGACAACATGAAATAGACCAATTTCAATCAACTTAATTATATTGTGTCTTATTATATATGCGCATATATTTTGCATGAAACTCAAAATAAAATCATATCTCAATTAATTTATTATTTGACTTGAACAAGAAATGTTCCACGTCATTTCAAATGTACATGGATTACAATATACAATACTATACAATACTATACAATACTATACAATACTATACAATACTATACAATAAACGCCAACAAAAAAAACCATACAAAAACAGAAATATAAAAAATAGAGAAAACAGAATTATACTATGCTGAAGAAGCATTCCATATATTTTTAATAGAAGTCATGTACAAAATTAACTTATGTCACTAAATTTGCTGTATTATTATTAGTTATTTAATGAAATAATAATAATGAAAAACCTACACAAAAGACTGAAGCAGAAAAAAAAAGAAAACAGGAAAATCGCACAATATATACTATGCGAAAGAAGCTTTTAACCATCAAATTATTTTCTGCAAAGTTATTTTCCCCCCAAAATTAGAGTTAGTATGTTAGGTTCGGTATCATTGGATAAACGAGGAAAAAAATATAATGTTCAAACTAAAAGTCAAAAATTATAACTTACCGAATTCTCGAAGTTCACCAATTCAATCCTCTATCCTTTTTGCGCACCGCTCTTTTCCCCCAATATAATATGTTAGACACGTCAGAACTCTATTAAAGTCAAACGCGTAATGCCGGGCCCAGACGACTATGCAGTCTTTACAAGCAACAATCACTTGATATTGCGCTTAGATAACGTATTCTACTTAGACACGAAATGCGGTTATTACCTTATATGGTAATGAAACAATGTACAAATATGAAGTGCTATACTTAGAAGTAACCCGATATGGTATGTTAGGATCGTCTGCTCTGGAAACGTCTCAAAAGTCCTTTTTTGTTTAAGTTTAAATACATCCCTTTCCACAAATGTTTTCATTAGATTTTACTGATTTTCAACAATAATTTAGTCACATACAGTTAAGACCAGGATGAAAGTGACACTCTGATTGAATCGTGATTGAAAAATACAATAACATAAAAGCTTCGCTCACTGAATGGTTGCAACAATAGAGTTGAAAATATTGTGGCAAAAGAGGAAATTGCTCATTTTAACCAATTTCTTTAATTTAAACATTGTTTTCAAAAGCCGTCAGAAAGCGTCTGTATGTGGGAAAGCGTTAAATAAGAAAGAATCTATAAATTATTTACATTCATAACATAACTAAATTTGACGTAACAGATTAAATTAAAATATTCGTGTTTGTCTGCAGTAATGCCAGACTGGTGTTTTGTATGCAGTATTCACTGACTGGTATTTGTCAGCAATATTCACTGACTGGTATTTTTCTGCAGTATTTACTGACTGGTGCTTGTGTATAGTATTCGCTGATTGGTGTTTGTCTACAATATTCGCTGAATGGTATTTACTGACTGGTGTTTGAATACAGTATTCACTGACTGATATGTGTCTGCAGTATTTACTGACTGGTGCTCGTGTATAGTATTCGCTGATTGGTGTTTTTCGGCAGTATTCACTTACTGGTGCTTGTCTACAATATTCGTTGACTGGGACTTGTCTACAATATTCACTGACTGGTGCTTGTCTACAATATTCACTGACTGGTGCTTGTCTACAATATTCACTGACTGGTGCTTCCCTACACTATTAATTGACTGGTGTTTGTCTACAATGTTAATTGACTGGGACTTGTCTACAATATTCACTGACTGATGCTTGTGTACAGTATTCACTGACTGGTGCTTGTCTACAATGTTAATTGACTGGGACTTGTCTACAATATTCACTGACTGGTGCTTGTGTACAGTATTCACTGACTGGTGCTTGTCTGCAGTATTCACTGACTGGTGATTGTCTACGGTATTTACTGACTGGTGTTTGTCTGCAGTATTTTGTGACTGGTGATTGTCTACAGTATTTACTGACTGGTGCTTGTCTGCAGTATTCACTGACTGGTGATTGTCTACAGTATTTACTGACTGGTGTTTGTCTGCAGTATTTTCTGATTGGTGTTTATCTGCAGTATTTTTTGACTGGCATAGTTTTGCAGTATTCCTTGACTAGTGTTTTGTGCAGTATTCACTGACTAATGTCTGTCTGCAGTACTCACAGACTGTTGCTTGTCTGGAATATTCTCTGATTGGTATTTGTCAACAGTATTCACTGACTGGTGTTTACCTGCAGTATTTACTGACTGGTATGTGTCTGTAGTATTCTCTGACAGTTGTATATTTGCAGTGACCACTGACTGGTGTTTATCTGCAGTATTCACTGACTGGTTTTGTCTGCAGTTCGCAATGACCGATACTCTACTTCAGTTTTCACTGATTGGTGTTTGTCTGCAGTATTCACTGATGGATGTTTTTCTGCAGTATTCATTACCTTGGGTTTGCCTGCAGTATTCACTGATGGATGTTTGTCTGCAGTATTCATTACCCTGTGTATGCCTGCAGTCTTCACTGAAAGATGTTTGTCTGCAGTATTCACTAACATATGTACTATAGTATGGTCTATGGACCGCTCCCACTCTTTAGAATTTACGCTTTCGTTGAAACAGATAATTTTTCATACCGATAAGAGAAAATGCAGATATTGCTCAAAGCGATGTTTTGTCAATTTGTTCAACTAAGTACTGAATACATTGTACATGAGTCTTGTTTTCCATGTTTCTAATATTCTTAAATGCTTCTTTTAGTTCAATGTTTTTAAATACGTCTGCTGCATAGGCGTCAGAAAGCGTCTGTTATTGGGAAAAGGTTTACACCTGGATAAGAACTAAGGACAATAACTGTCTTAACCAGCTTTAGATGCCTCCGGTCTGTTTTACTCAAAAAACACTCATGTTGAGGATGTTGGAAGAAGGTAAAGGTTGACCTGAAATTAACCCTTTCCCATATGTAGACGCTTTCTGACGCTTTCTGACGCTTTCTGCCGCCTGTGCAGCAGACAACCATTGAAAACATTTTGGGAAAAAGGAGAAATTGTTATTTAAGAGCAATGTTTCATTTTGCCACAATGTTTTCAACTCTATTTTGCGATTGCTCGGTTCTATTGGGAATTTGCTGCGGCATCAGAAAGGGTGAAATTTGCTCATTTTTTAGAAATATTCTACTCTGAATTAGCTTCTCTGATACCAATATAATGTGGTTTAATGTTATCATTGGATAACTCTCTACAAATATAGCTATATTGATTGGTTGTTAAAACACGGAAATCAGGCGGTATAAGAAAAGGGGCTAAATGACAATTTTTTAAAACTACATTCTTATTAAAGTGCTTGTCTGATTTCAAGATAATTTAGCAGAACAGTTCAAGACTCTCTATAAAAATTGTTGAAGCCATATCAGTTGGTTGAAAAAAGAGGAGTGACGCGGCATCAGAAAACGGCAAAATGACAACATTCTGAAATGCCATTCTTATGAAAGTGCTTGTCTTATGTGTTCCCTCGGTGACCCTCTTCATAATTAGTTAAGCCACATTGACTTGTTGGAAGACATAGTTACAAGGCGGCATCAGAAAAGGGGTAAATTGAACTTTTAGCTTCAAATGATACCTCATCCTAATCCACTGAGAAATTTTATTAAAACTTCACAGAAAGTTCGTTTGGTGGTCCCTCTTTCAAATTTGTTCAAATATATAAATAATAAACACTACTGTTGTTGCTGCGGCAGAAGGAAGGGATAACAATGCATAATTTGTAAAAATTCTTCTTCTCAGAATTCTCCGCTTGTCAGATTCCAAGATAATTTAGTACAAATGTTCCTTTTTTGACCCTCTACAAGATTTACATAAGCTGTATTAATTGGTTGAAAAACGAGGCAGCCATATGGTATCAGAATAGGTGCAAAATAACAACACTTAATAGTTCTTTCCAGTTTTTGTCTGATTTCAAGAAACATTTGTAATTTGTAATTTGTTCAAGTCATATTGATTGGTTTGAAAAGATAGCTGCCATGCTGCATCAGAATATGGAAAAAAATAACTTTTAGCTTTAAACAAAAATCTCCTCCCAAACCATTGGACTGATATCAACCAAACTTCACGGGAATGATCCTTTATTGATGAGGTTCATTTACAGTGTCCACTCCTATTTAAATTTTCTCTAATATTAGGAGTTACACATATGCTACATAGCTATCACTAAGGTGATCGAGTCAGGGCCACACTTGCCCTCTGTTTTGGAGATGCAAACATTAATAAATTATATTAATAGAGTGCATACTCTGAATGCATCAGTTGGTTCAGTACAGTCAATAAATAGGAAGACAATGTACTGTCATGAATCTTGGAAATATTTCATTCTGGCCTGATGCATCATTACTTGTCTGTCATGGTGGGGCTTTGTTTTAGATAAATATTTATATATGCACTTCTGCATCTGCTCTTAACCGATCACAAATCTACTTTTAGTACTTTCAGGACTTTGATTTTTTCTGGTTTGTTTGTCTATTTTTTTTTTTTTTTTTTACGCAATTTCAACTTCATTTCAGTTATACTAAGACGACAGTTCACTTATTCATAATCCCTTGGTAAACAAACCAGTACTAGACTAGGAAATGTGGCTTGTCAAAGGGTACTCCACCATGACCACAGCGCCGGGACTGCATTGGGATCGAACCCGGTACGAGCGGTTCCAAATCCCCCGACGCTAACCACTCGACCACGGTGGATTCCTATTGTTTAACAAACGAGCACCAACGTGCGAAAAGGGACACGTACATCGTTGTGATTAGTGTAGATCCAGGTCAGCAGTGTATACTCGGTATACTTTGATCAAAATACACATTGCTCAAATATTACTCAACATAGTACAGGTCAGCCCTGTATACTATGTATACTTTGATCAAAATACACATTGCTCAAATATTACACAACATATTACAGGTCAGCCCTGTATACTCTGTATACTTTGATCAAAATACACATTGCTCAAATATTACTCAACATATTACAGGTCAGCCCTGTATACTCCGATCAAAATACACATTGCTCAAATATTACCCAACATATTACAGGTCTATGGAACGCCGAATCTACAAAAACTCAAATATTTGAAGAGATCTTCAAATATTTAGAGAGCTCTTCAAATAATTAGAGAGCTTTCCATTTGAATTACTGATATCATCAATTCAATTGGAGAGCTCTCTAATTGATTTGCAGACCTCTCTAATTCAATTGAAGATATCTCCAAATCAACAATTCATTTGTTGCTCTCACTAATTGAATTAGAGAGCTCTCCAAATGAATTGGAGATATCTTTAATTCAATTAGAGAGAGCAACAAATGAATTGGAGATATCACCAATTCTTCCAAATAAAACATATCCATAATTGATTTGAAGATATCTCCAATTGAATTGCAGAGCTCTCCAATTGATTTGAAGATATCTTCAATTGAATTAGAGAGCTCTCCAATTCAATTGGAGAGCTCTTCAAATATTTGAGTTTATGTAGATTTGCGTTCCCTCTTCAAATATTTAGAGAGCTCTTCAAATAATTAGAGAGCTCTCCGATTGAATTACTGATATCATCAATTCAATTGGAGAGCTCTCTAATTGATTTGCAGACCTCTCTAATTCAATTGAAGATATCTCCAAATCAACAATTCATTTGTTGCTCTAACTAATTGAATTAGAGAGCTCTCCAAATGAATTGGAGATATCTTTAATTCAATTAGAGAGAGCAACAAATGAATTGGAGATATCTCCAATTCTTCCAAATTAATCATATCCATAATTGATTTGGAGATATCTCCAATTGAATTGCAGAGCTCTCCAATTGATTTGAAGATATCTCTAATTAATTTGGAGATATCTTCAATTAAGTTGATTTGGAGATATCTTCAATTGAATTAGAGAGCTCTCCAATTCAATTGAAGAGCTCTTCAATTGAATTAATGATATCATCACAGGTCAGCCCTGTATACTCTGTATACTTTGAACAATATACACATTGATCAACATATTACTTAAATAAGCTTGTTTGAAACTCCTGTTAACCTTTTCCCACACACAACAAATCTGTAGCAGACGACTTTGAAAACATCTTATCAACATTATGAAAGATCTCCATTAATTAATTATTTAAAAATAGAGTTGAAAAAGTTGTTGGAACTGGTGAAATTACTCATTATGAGCAATTCACCTTTGCCACAATGTTTTCAAACGTCGTCTTCTGCAGAGGCGACTGAAAGCTTATATCTGTGGGAAAGGGTTAACTCGTGTAGATACTGATTAGACGGATCAGATGTCCGGTGTGATCTTACTTCGGTGGTCAAGGCTGCTTCGTACATTACCATTTCCATAAGTATTGTGTTA
This sequence comes from Serripes groenlandicus, assembly GCA_031761405.1. Lineage (NCBI taxonomy): Eukaryota > Metazoa > Mollusca > Bivalvia > Cardiida > Cardiidae > Serripes > Serripes groenlandicus. The sequence continues at coordinate 9,571,441 of JASEVX010000005.1, forward strand.
AGTATTGTGTTAAGGAAATGGACAAATCACCCATAGCTTGCGAAGATGAGGATGATCTGGATCTACATAGAGCACACAAACAAAATTGTTCATTTTCTCAGGGACAGACTCAAGTATTATTGAGGTTTATTACGGATATGAAATTATGTCTTATGTCATTAAATACCGATCACCAACGACCTTATACGGAAATCAACGAAGAGCACTTTCGGGAGGTTAAGAACAAATATAATTAGTTACGAAATATAATCCAAATTCCAATGCCATTTGAGTTCGTCCGTGGTGAATGTGCACATTGGCATTTATAAACAGTGTAGGCTCAGATCAGCCTGTACAGAATAAAAATCTATGAAAGTTGACAGAAGCTTCTAACATGCTTTTGTAGGTAATATGTCAAAATATCTCGATCTGCACTGTTCTCAAAACACATCTTGTACATTTTTCCAAGGACGCGCTCATTTCATGTCTTCCGAAAAAAATGACTCACTGATATATACTTTTTGTTTTATATAGCATATCGGTGTTAATGGAAATATTCCAAAGTGCTTTAGCTTCCATTATTCTAAATTCTTTACGAATATATAATGTCTATCAGATGTATTATATAGGTTTACATTTGACAAATGTAAAAGGACATAAAATTGCAAGCCAGGGTTGTCATGTTAACCAGAATACCAGTTACTATAGCTACAGGGTCCTCCAGTATGCATGTAGCTGTATTCCCATGGCGAATTCACATCTTTTCGACGCCCATCAATCCAAATGTATCTACAATGTACATGATTTACAGTTTTTCAGTTAGACGCAAAGCTTAGAAGATCACCATTTTTCAATTTACTACTAACATCAACCGAGAACGCCCCTTTATCTAAACACAATTCGTCAGCTGCAGCCCATTTCATTTCAATTTTGTGAAACAGAAAACAAAGTCCGTTTTTCCGTTTTGTTAAAGCCAATTGGATAATTATCCCCCATTCACAATCTGAAACGTCGCAACCTCCACTTTTCCACCTAGACTGTAAGCCCATTGGTGGAAGACGAATGACGGTTGTCACAGTGCCTTTTGTCAAACGTTAGAAAGAATGTTGGCCGAGCTTGGGTTCGAACTCACAACCCTAGATACACTGAGCTACTCGGCCTAGGCTCATTCCTATATATCAAACAATACTGCATGATATTTTCAAAAGTGTAATTTACTGAATACTACACATCTATAGTTTTAACCATTTCCCACATACATAAAATAATATATAGCGGACGACTTTTAAAACATTCAGTTTAATATAGCGGACGACTTTTAAAACATTCAGTTTAATATAGCGGACGACTTTCAAAACTTTCGGTTTAATATAGCGGACGACTTTTAAAACATTCAGTTTAATATAGCGGACGACTTTTAAAACATTCAGTTTAATATAGCGGACGACTTTTAAAACATTCAGTTTAATATAGCGGACGACTTTTAAAACTTGCAGTTTAATATAGCGGACGACTTTTAAAACATTCAGTTTAATATAGCGGACGACTTTTAAAACTTTCAGTTTAATATAGCGGACGACTTTTAAAACTTTCAGTTTAATATAGCGGACGACTTTTAAAACATTCAGTTTAATATAGCGGACCACTTTTAAAACTTTCAGTTTAATATAGCGCACGACTTTTAAAACATTCGGTTTAATATAGCGGACCACTTTTAAAACTTTCGGTTTAATATAGCGGACGACTTTTAAAACTTTCAGTTTAATATAGCGGACGACTTTTAAAACTTTCAGTTTAATATAGCGGACGACTTTTAAAACTTTCAGTTTAATATAGCGGACGACTTTTAAAACTTTCAGTTTAATATAGCGGACGACTTTTAAAACATTCGGTTTAATATAGCGGATGACTTTTAAAACTTTCGGAACTTTCAGTTTAATATAGCGGACGACTTTTAAAACTTTCAGTTTAATATAGCGGACGACTTTTAAAACTTTCAGTTTAATATAGCGGATGACTTTTAAAACTTTCAGTTTAATATAGCGGACGACTTTTAAAACTTTCAGTTTAATATAGCGGACGACTTTTAAAACATTCGGTTTAATATAGCGGACGACTTTTAAAACTTTCGGTTTAATATAGCGGACGACTTTTAAAACTTTCAGTTTAATATAGTGGACGACTTTTAAAACTTTCAGTTTAATATAGCGGATGACTTTTAAAACTTTCAGTTTAATATAGCGGACGACTTTTAAAACTTTCGGTTTAATATAGCGGACGACTTTTAAAACATTCAGTTTAATATAGCGGACGACTTTTAAAACTTTTGGTTTAATATAGCGGACGACTTTTAAAACTTTCAGTTTAATATAGCGGACGACTTTTAAAACTTTCGGTTTAATATAGCGGGCGACTTTTAACACATTCAGTTTAATATAGCGGACGACTTTTAAAACTTTCGGTTTAATATAGCGGATGACTTTTAAAACTTTCAGTTTAATATAGCGGATGACTTTAAAAACTTTCAGTTTAATATAGCGGATGACTTTTAAAACTTTCGGTTTAATATAGTGGACGACTTTTAAAACTTTCAGTTTAATATAGCGGACGACTTTTAAAACATTCAGTTTAATATAGCGGATGACTTTTAAAACTTTCGGTTTAATATAGCGGACGACTTTTAAAACTTTCAGTTTAATATAGCGGACGACTTTTAAAACTTTCAGTTTAATATAGCGGACGACTTTTAAAACTTTTAGTTTAATATAGCGGACGACTTTTAAAACTTTCAGTTTAATATAGCGGACGACTTTTAAAACTTTCAGTTTAATATAGCGGACGACTTTTAAAACTTTCGGTTTAATATAGCGGACGACTTTTAAAACTTTCGGTTTAATATAGCGGACGACTTTTAAAACTTTCGGTTTAATATAGCGGACGACTTTTAAAACTTTCAGTTTAATATAGCGGACGACTTTTAAAATTTTCGGTTTAATATAGCGGACGACTTTTAAAACTTTCAGTTTAATATAGCGGACGACATTTAAAACTTTCAGTTTAATATAGCGGACGACTTTTAAAACTTTCAGTTTAATATAGCGGACGACTTTTAAAACATTCAGTTTAATATAGAGGACGACTTTTAAAACTTTCAGTTTAATATAGCGGACGACATTTAAAACTTTCAGTTTAATATAGCGGACGACTTTTAAAACTTTCAGTTTAATATAGCGGACGACTTTTAAAACATTCAGTTTAATATAGAGGACGACTTTTAAAACTTTCAGTTTAATAGAGCGGACAACTTTTAAAACATTCAGTTTAATATAGCGGATGACTTTTAAAATTTTCGGTTTAATATAGCGGACGACTTTTAAAACTTTCAGTTTAATATAGCGGACGACATTTAAAACTTTCAGTTTAATATAGCGGACGACTTTTAAAACTTTCAGTTTAATATAGCGGACGACTTTTAAAACATTCAGTTTAATATAGAGGACGACTTTTAAAACTTTCAGTTTAATATAGCGGACGACATTTAAAACTTTCAGTTTAATATAGCGGACGACTTTTAAAACTTTCAGTTTAATATAGCGGACGACTTTTAAAACATTCAGTTTAATATAGAGGACGACTTTTAAAACTTTCAGTTTAATATAGCGGACGACTTTTAAAACATTCGGTTTAATATAGCGGACGACTTTTAAAACTTTCAGTTTAATATAGCGGACGACTTTAAAACATTCAGTTTAATATAGCGGACGACTTTTAAAACATTCAGTTTAAATCTCTACAAATGAAATGTTAACTATTGAATAGAGATGAAAGGATTGAGGCAAAATGGTTATTGCTTATAAAGAGTAATTTCTCTTTTTTGTAACAATGTTTTAAAAAGTCGTCTGCTGCAGATGACTCAAAATGCGTCTGCGAACAGGAAATGTTTATGGCGGTCCAGACAAGAGGCCACTTAGAAACAACATGTTTTCCACTTGAATATATTAAAGTATCGACCTAGATCAGCCTGCACAGTCCGCGCAGGCTTATCCGGGCCGACTCATTCCGTCTCAGAGAAATAGATATATATAGTAATGATTCCTGAAAGAGAAAATCCATATAAGGCGAAAAGTGTCTGTCCGGGTTAGCCTGCGCGGTATGCTTAGGCTGATCCGGGTCGATACTTTACGCAGAGTCCACTTTGTTGGTTTTCTCTTGAAACGGCTCATACTAGCCCTTGTCTCACGGAATTTGCGACAAGTGTATACATGTATCTAAACAAATCTACGAATGAAGACTTCGGTAGAAATGTATTATGAATTTAGTATATATCATCGATCACTCGAATAAGTCGACCTCGGAGTAATTTATCGATTCTTTTCTGTTCGACTTCGAGTTATCGCGAGGTCTGCTTTCCTTTAAATTGACAGTCAAATTATAGTGACGCATTGGCACTTACAACGAATCTGCAGTAGATGGCTTTAAAACACATCAGTACAACTATGGAACCTTTCTATACATGTAAGTAATATCATTGGAAAGGGAGTGAAACAGTATGGCAAAAGGAACAAAATTACTCATAATAAATAACTTCCCCTCTTGTCACAATGTTTTCCAAAGTTGCCGGTTGCATAAGCGTCTAGATGTGTCTGCGAGTGGGAAAGTAGAAATCCATCCTCGTACAGATTAATAACTGCCCCCACAAAATTACTACAAATTCTCCTTATTTCCAAGAACTGTCTTTTGCCGGAACAGCCTACCTCCCAACATTGTTGACGTCCTACTTTGGAGCAGTTCAATCAGGCAGTCTGCCAAAGCAGTCTTTCCAAGCAACTGGCTGCTTTTCAACATAGAGTTTGCCCATTGTTGAAAGACGAATGACGTTTAAAGAATGTTGACAGAGCTTGGGTTCGAAATCACAACCCCTGGATTGACAGCCCGCGTCACTACCGACTGAGATACCGGGGCTCGGTCCCAGACAAGGGGATATGGACACTATTACCGAAAAAAAGAATACCAAAGACTCTTTGAAACGCGTTAAAAATCGCACAAACCGCCTTGTTGGTGTAGTGGTAGAGCGTTCTTCTCCTCGGGGCGGGACTTCAAGGGTTCGATTCCCGATCGGATCAAACTAAAGAATGTACCAAGGGTGGCAATAGTTTTCCCTCCTTGTCGCTCACAATTTTGGGGTTAGCTTTACGCCTGATTCGAAGGTGTTAGGATACTTGGACCAGTAGTACTTAACATACACCACCACACCCTCCCATAACAAAAAAAAACGTGATATAACATTTATTGATTGAAGTTTAACACCACTTTTCTCTGTATGTCAATTATATTAGCCGGCCAATTATCCTGAAATGTGCTTCCAGGCTTTCTTGAGCCAAAAAAGGAAGTTTGATATTTTCTTTCCAAAAGACTTGACTGGAGACATATTCATGGCCGAAACAGAATTATATGGGCATGACTTTTGCTGTGTGCTCTAAACAAAATTAGAAAATGTTTTTACAAGTGAAAAAGGATGTGACAATTATCGAAAATGTATCTGAACAAGGCACATTGCAGGTCAGGATCACTGCGATGCTTTAAAGGAACCCACCCTGCGTCAAAACATGATTCATGTAAGTAACATTGTGAGAAGAAGATTGTCAACAATTTGACCTTTTGTCATAATGCTTTCAAAAATCATTTGCTGTAAGATCAAATGTCATCTTCATAAGATAAACACATTAATTAATTAATGTAAGTTTCATACATTCTGGTGTAATTAATTAATTTAACAGAAAGAAATTGTGTATATACATGTCGATATATTCTTCTGTATAATCAGTAATTATAATAATAATAATCATGTGTCAATTATCATATTGATTTATCTTTGATTGTCAACAACATAATATATCTGTATAATCCCCTTGATGGCTCCTTTTTCCGAACACAAGTGGGGAGTTGGCCCCTTTTAAACAAATCATAGAAGCAACTCTGTCCAAATATTAGCTTACCAAATGACAAATGCGGTGCATAGAAATACAAAAGTTAACCGGAATCCTCAAAATCTACCAAATTCTAAAAAAAATCCCCCAAATGTCTACTGAATCAGTGAAGATTGGGATTTTATGCACAAACGGCGCAAGAACTGGTTGTATCTCAAGGACATGGAATGTGATTAAAATAAGATTTAAACTTGTTTTACAATTGATAAAATAAATAAGTTTAAAGTAATTGGTTTAAAGGAATAATCCAGATAAGACTGCACAGAGGTACAAACTGATCTAAATGAAAACTGGAAAACTGTTTTCAGAGCCCAAACTTGGCTTTTTGACGTAACTTATATACATGTATATTCTCATGAATCTATTTTCTGTTTATTAGGCTATTTAAAAGGAAAAAGTAGAAACAAAAATATGTTTGTAAACCCATTTTTTTAATTTATCATTTTATTTTATTTAAAGACATTTATCATCTTATTTTATTAAAAGTCACTCTTATTTGCAGTTATTGTCATGTATTAAAACAGCAGTCAATGATTATTGATAATCTGCATCAAGTTATATTTTAAAATAGAGAATGGATTAAGAACATCCCATATAATCATGGAAAAACAGTTCTTATGACGATTACTGGAGAGGTAATTCATATAGGCAGTTAGTGATATACCTTTGGTCATTGGTACCTGTCAATACAATGAAAAATGCATGCATCTTTGAGTGTGGGGTAATATTCTTTCCTGCATACACATCAAACAAGGGAATATACTGAGAGCAACTCATACAATGATGGAATTACAGCTGTTATGAGGATGACTGGAGAGGAAATTCAGCTGATTACATATAATACTAATGAATTAGTAGAAGGTGATGTTTATAAACGGATAAGTATATTAGAATCAAATAAAGTCCTGTTCTTTGTGTTTTTTTTATCACATTTTGTCTGATGTCCTTCGTTCACACGCCATCAACAATTGCCTTGTGAACACTCTACATGCACAATTTTACAACATCCAATATGAATGCAAGTTTAGGAGTAGTTCATCTCCAACAAATCTTGGCCAAGTTATAAACTGGGCCCATGTTGAAATGTTTTCAGAATAACTGTTTTGATGATATCTAGGTTATGTTTAACTATATCCAGTGATTCTGGTCATAAACTAGGTCCTTTGGCCAAATTTTGTCAGAATGTTTGTTCTGATGATATCTAGGCCAAGGTTGAAACTTGGTCATGTGAGGTCAAAAACTTTGTCACAAGTTCAAATTGAAGGAAAACCTTGTTAACACTAGATGCTGCATATTTATCGTTAGCATGTTGAAACTTTGTAAGATGTATGGTCTTGATGTTATTTTGCTGAAAGGGCAAGTTCAAATATAGGTCATGTCGGGTCATAAACTAGGTCACTTCACCAATCTGAAGGGAAATCTTGTTTACAGTGTAGAAACAACACTTTTACTTCAGCAGCTTGAAACATGGTCAGAAAAATGTTTGTCTTGCCAAAAAATAAGGGTCATGGTGGATCAAAAGCTAGGTCACTAAACCTAATTGAATGCACATCTTGTAAACAATCAGACATTTTTAATGCTGCATTTTTCATTTTAGCATGTTGACATTTTGTCAGAATTGGTGTTTTTGGGAAAATCTAGGCTAGATTCGATTTAAGGACATGTTGGATAAAAAAAGAACTTAGAAACATTTGAGAACAACCTTGTAAACACTTGACCTCAATGTTTGCTTCAGCATTTTGAAACTTTGTCAGAATGTTTGTACTGATGATATCTAGGACAAGTTCAACTATGCGTCATGTCGGGTAAAACATAAGGTCACTAGACAATATTTAAGGAAAATGTTGTTAACACTCGGAAATCTTTTCTTTTAATGAAAACTTTACATGTTGAAACTTTGCATGTTGAAACTTTGGCAGATTGGATGTTTTGAACATTGATATTATTATGTTTGACCTTACTGTAGTATATATGTGTATGTTCATGTGATGAAGTGAGTGTTTAAATGCTTGTTGATTTGACTTTGGACCAAAAGATAAAGTAGGGATAGTGTACAATAACGGTCCCAGTTCTGACAGCTTTTTTACATATTCCTTAATTATGGTAGTCATAAACCTACAGCTTAGACCCATTATAGGCGCTGTGCTCGTGACGAGGCTTTGCTTTTTTCATATTAAAGATTAAACACAGGGACGAACATGTCCATAAGAGGGATAAGTAACCATATTGTGTCCTGAAATATCAACCCTTCCAGCATTTGTAGCAAGTTAAACTAAACAGTTAAACTAAACGTATCGAACATATGGCAATAGCAAAGATATTTTCTGGAAAGATTTTTTTTTGCTACAAAATGTAGAATTTGAATTATTTTGTTTCTCCACGTGATATTTTAATCAAATAACTGGTAACTGATGTACACGGGGAGCTGATAAAAACCATAAAAATAGCATACAGTAGAACCCTTTTCCTCACACAGACGCTTTCTGACGCCTCTGCAGCAGACGACTTTTAAAAACAATGCGACCAAAGGATAAATTGGTCATATTGATAAATGTGTACATTTGCCACAATGTTTTTAAGTATATACAATAATTATGGTATCGTTCAAAGAGATTTTCCACATCTTTTTTTATTTTATCTTCAAAGTCGTCTGCAGATTTATTGTAAGTGGTAAACGTGTTAAAGCTGGTGAAACGGATGCTAGTCGTTATAATACTTGAGCAGTGTCAGCCGATTTGGTGTCTTAACCCTTTCCCACCTGCATACGCATTTTGACGCAATAGCAGCTGACGACTTTTGAAAACATTGTGGCCATTGCGAAATTACTTATGATGAGCAATTTCTCCTCACAATGTTTTCAAATTTATTTAACAATTAAGCTATCTTTTATGGAGATTTATTTTTTAGGTTTTCGCCACAATTTTTTCAAGTCGTCTGCTGAAGATTTATTGTATGTGGGAAAGGGTTAAAGCATCTAAGTACAGTGAAGAGTCAGGCGACCTTGAGCATCCACACAGTCCGTCCCCAACAACATTCACTGCCCGTCTGCATGTACGTTAGTCTCAGATGCATCTTTCGACAAAAGACTGAAATTGTAGCCCCAAAGGTTGTTTGTAATTATATTTGAAAGTGA
>JASEVX010000005.1:9583039-9724752 GCA_031761405.1 Serripes groenlandicus
AACACATGTTTCAGATATCCAATACAGACCTGAGAATGCATACACTCAAAGATAAGCAAACACATGTTTTAGATATCCAATACAGACCTGAGAATGCATACAATCAATGATATGCAAACACATGTTTCAGATATCCAATACAGACCTGAGAATGCATACAATCAATGATATGCAAACACATGTTTTAGATATCCAATGCAGCCCTGATAATGCATACAATCAATGATATGCAAACACATGTTTTAGATATCCAATGCAGCCCTGAGAATGCATACACTCAATGATATGCAAACACATGTTTTAGATATCTAATGCAGCCCTGAGAATGCATACACTCAATGATATGCAAACACATGTTTTAGCGACTATTTGGGTAAACTTTGACCTTTATTTGTAATAGTATAGCGATGCGAATTTTGGAACATTACATTGCTGTTCTTCTTTTGTGATTCTAGTGTCAGGATTCTTTATTCCGTAAGCTTTGCAATTTTTCCAGTTCCATATATGAATAACCTAACTCATAATACAACGATCAAGTCAAGACAACATGTGGACGCTGTTAATCCAACGGCTATATTCAAGAAATATAAATAGTTGAGGATGTTCAACTATCATATATGAAAATGATAAGAAAGGACCGTGTCTAGGTAGAAAATACCAAACGCAGATAGATAAGAGGGATAGGCAACTCCACCTGTACACCTGTTATCTGGTTAAAATATCACACATAGAAATAAAATTGTCCAAATTTTCACATTTTGTAGCAAATAAAACTTTGAAATCACATTTGGCACATAAACAAAACATACATATTCTGAAAGCTTAACATTTCAACTAAAGTTAGAGATACAATGAACAACTGGATATTTTTTTGTATTTTGAACACAGACTGGTTTAAAAGAAACAGATATTGGGATTTCTGAATTATATTAATTTTTCCAAAATTAATAGACTGACATTTATCAAAACCTGTAGTATATTAAGATATGTTTATCTACTGCAGTAGAAGAATGTTTAAACTTCTAGAATTTTTATTTAATTGAGTTTAAAACATTGTGGTAAAATGAGAAATTGCTAATCATGAACATTTTCTTCTTTTGCCACTATTTCTTTATAAGTCGTCTGCTGCAGATGGCCGCCTCGGGTGCGCCAGATCTCGGATTCAATCCTTTGCCATACCAATTACTCTAAAACATATTTTCTTGTTTTGAAGAGTTTTTTAGTTTTACTTGCTACAAATGTTGGCACGGGTGATATTTTTGTATACAGTTTAGTTACCTATCCCTCTTATCTACGTCCCTGACTCATGCATTGCAGATCAATTGCATATTGTTTAATCCTAATCCCGATGACGTTTAATACCTGTTTGCAAATGCAGTTTGAATTGATGCTTAATACGATACAAACGTATTGCTTAAAATGGAATATAACAGGAGAAATAGTAAATTCGTTTATAACAGGAAAACAAACAGTTTAACCAAAGAGAAGATGAGAATGTAAAACTACTTTTTGAAGGAATAAAATATTAAGTTATCTACAAATATTGCCTTGCTCATTTATTCGATAACACAGCGATTGTTTTTGTTTTATATCATGTCAATATAATTAGTTATTTATAAACTATTCTACACACCATGGGCTCTTGCGATTTATTTGATTTAAATCACGCACTCATATACGACAAAGGGCGTATTGTCATCTTTCAATATAGTTGTGTTCGTTTCAGTAATGGTAAAAATTATATGCCATTGTTGACGTTACGGAAAACTATTAATTACTTCTGACCTTTCCGCGACCCGGTTGCTCAGCTGGTAGCGACAAGGGCTATCAATTCATATGTTGTGAATCTCTGCCACCATTTGTATCGACGTTAGCCGGAACATGGTGAATATAAGATCCTTTCTCCACTGAAGCTTCCCATTAGGTATCACTGGACACGAATTATCCGTTGTCAAATAATATATAAGAGCGGTAACCCTGTTAAAAGTAATCGAATTGCAACATGGCGGTAAAATATATGTAGATCTCCTCTTGTAAATGAAGTAGTTGTTGAGAAATAGCCCTAACGAAAGCGGAGGGAATGAAATAGCAATCAAAAGGTCTATAACTCGTAAAACCGGAATAGGTTGAATAAATTCCACATCTCATATTGCTAGTGAAGTTTCCCCTAGCGTGTTATTAAGTTCAAAACAGTGGGACATAGTTTAGACAAACATGGGATGGACAAACATTAAAAGAGAAATATCTTAGTGAACAATCATCGAACCGGAACGTGTTAATATATGCTCATCTTCTCTTGTTAGTGAAGCTTCCCATAAAGTTTCATGGAATTCAAATCAATAGATGCCGAGAAGCCCGGACAAAAGCGGGAATGACGGATGGAAAGACGGACGGACCGGACCGTCCACAATATGCTCCCCCGGAATATTTTCGGGAGCAGAAAAAAATATAATAGGATATTGCATCAATATAATTAATCAGAATTGTTGCTTTCGTGACGCTCAGCATAAATCGTTCAACATTCAAGCCATATTGTTTGGTTGAAAGACATAGCAAGCAGGGGATATACGAATATTGGTAAATACTTTTAGCTTCCATAGACATCTCCAAAACCACTGGACCGATGTCAACTTAAATATATTTTAATTACAGTTTCTATTCTTTTCAGTTTCATTCCATCCTTAATACACTTTTAACTGATATTATCATTTACAAATTTGTTATAAGATGGGTTTAGATATGCGATAAGAGCTCTCCAATTTGGAGGTGAATTTCCTCTCTGGGAATTCATTGTACGTTATACGGTGGGCTAACCTATAGACAGGTACCCATAAATCATTTATATCTTGCCGAATATCGTTGAAATGTTGCTAATTGCATCTTGATCCATTTATTTACTATGACTTTCACGTTATTCGTTTATTTACAAATAAACGTTTTGTCTGTTATTTGTTATACTGAAATGGTGTGTTGGATCTAGAAGGCGCTCAACCAGGTGGATAAACTAAACTATAAACATGCTTTAACATGTGTATAGATTAGCTGTCCAACTGTGAAGTTTGTTTGTAACTGAATTACTTCTAGGTAATGTCTTATACAAAACAATATTTCTCAGAAATATAAAGTACAACCCTACAAGTTATCTTCTGTCACCTTCGACACAACTATGCCTGGAGACATATATAATACCCTATCGTCATGAAATGTTGTCAGAGTGTTTCTGTGGATCACCTGAGAGTAAATACAAGGTCAACATATAAGTTTTAAGGAAAACCTTCTTGATACTTTAGAAGTAACATTATATTGAAAATAATCATGTAAATTAGTCTTTGTTATTTATATTTGGCTCGTCACGATAAAACGTGAATGTTTTTGCTTTTTGAAAATTCGTCACCTTTGGTCATAAATATGTCTCAGGTGATCCATATAGGGCCATATCGTCCTTCTTGTTTAATCTTTAAATGGTACATACCGAAGTTCACTATTCCATTACTAGAATTATGCTTGCACATCTATACATGAAGTCACCATCACAGCATTATTGTGTTAATGCATCGATTTAGATCAAGTCATATAAAAAGGTCTCCATAGTTATATATATCATCTCACGCGAGCACGCAGTGCGTGTTGAGATTTTGTGATCATCGGTGTCGTCTCTCCGCCAAGCCATTACCATTTGTATGCAAACAACTTCTCCTCATAAACCAACGAAACAAATTCAAAAGAATTCCACATGAATGTTCCTTAGGTGGTCCTCTTGCAATGGTGTTCAATGCATTGAACACCATGTATAACTTTGGTTGCTGCGGCATTATAAAGGCGGGAATTTCCAGAACATTAAAAATCTCCTTGAGTGACTCCCTACCAATATTGTTAAAATTATACCAATTAATTGGAAATCACTATCGCCAGTTGTCAGAGCTTGTGTTCCTTACATGTGTATTGTATAGTTACAACTTATACAAGCTTCTCGACCTAATGTATGCTTCCGAGTTTTAATTAAGTTGGCACATGGGTCCCTTGGTGCAACTTTTCAAAGAATCAGAGTTCACACTGTCCGTTTTCATTTGAGCCATTGGCTACAGGTGGCTCAGAAAGAAAAAAATCTGAGCTAAACAAAAAACCTTAACCGGACAACCACGCCGACGCCGACGACGACGCCAGGGTCATGGCAATAGCTCTCGTGTTTTCAAAAGTCGAGCTAAAAATGCATGTGTCTATAATCCAATTTCACTCCAAATGTTTGCTGCATAAATCAACTATGCTTAAGTTATCAGAAAAATGTTCATTGTTAAGGATCAGACATAACTTACCGTTTATTGCACATATCTTGGTAGTTTAGAAGCTGTGATTAACACTTTCAAGTTGGGTGTTACAAGGATTAGAGGGTTACTTATCATAATTGTTTCTTAAGGATTATAACAAACTAGAAAGATGTCAATTGGAGCAACTATTCTGCTTGAAAGTGTTTAGGAGCTTGATTTCCTTAGATGTACGTGGACAACGATCTTAGTTCTGTTACACATGTTAGCGAAATAGGACCTTAATGGTCCTAAAGTAAATAATAATTTGTTAGAAAACTAAGTATAATGACTTATTTCACCTTTAATTTCAATCTTTTATTGGTAAATATTGACAAACTGCTTTTTCAAAGTGACTAACCCCATTCGTAAAGGAAGGAATTCATATTTAACAAACATTTCGTGTTTACATACACATGCAACCGCCTGTCTGACCTTAATTTACGAATACAAACGCAACCGTCCCACAACTACTTTCAGTGCTTTGATTTTCTTTCTCTTTCTGTATATGTTTATTTTCAAATTGCATTGTCCTGTCAGTATATATCAGTGTGTGTATACCACGTGACATTTGACGTCATATTTGCATCGTCAGACAGCAATAATTGCTCTTAATAAGAAGTATATACAATGGTAACTTTTTTATTTCTTCACCCTTTTTAATGAAACATGGAGCAGTCTACGCGGCTTACAATGTCCTATCTACGTTTTTTTGTTTACAGGAGTTTGATTGGTGGGCTAGTTTTGCAACCTGTTCCCAATATCCAGTTTTGATAATGCTCCGGCTGTCGGCGATCTTAGTAAATCTTAAGAAAAGGTTCGTCGAAGTGTTTGAAGAAACTAAACCACTAATCAAACTCCGTTTTAAACCGGAAATAAGGCTCTGTAAGAGGCGTAGACTGCGCCACGTTTCATAAAAAATGATGAAGAAATAAAAATGTTACCTTTTTTTATAATATTACACCGAAGTAAAATAGTGCTGTCCGCCGTAGCATTTGTAACGTTAAAGTGACGTGGTAAACACACAATGTACATACATACGTTATTATATAAAAAGGTATTGTTAACATTGTCAATAAACGGGGTTCCTACTAAGAGGACCTGAACACAATCAATAGAAAGGCACTAGTGATAAAAGTACGAAAGACCGACCGTTGGTGACTTCCAAACTTCACATTTCAAACTTCACACTTCAGACTTCACACTTCACACTTCGCATTTCACACTTCACACTTCACACCTCACCCTTAAAACTTCACACTTAACACTTCATAGATAATATGTTTGAAGTGTGAAGTTTGAAGTCTGAAGTTTGAAATTCAGACTTCACACTTCATAGATAATATGTTTGAAGTGTGAAGTGTGAAGTGTAAAGCATGAAGTCTAAATTTCATACTTCACACTTCAAACTTCATAATTCAGACCTCAAACTTCATAGATAATATGTTTGAAGTGTGAAATTTGAAGTTTGAAGTTTGAAGTCTGAAGTTTGAAGTATGAAGTTTGAAGTATGAAGTTTGAAGTGTGAAGTGTAAAGTGTGAAGTGTGAAGTGTGAAGTTTGAAGTGTGAAGTGTGAAATTCAGACTTCATAATTCACACTTCACACTTGAAACATATTATCTATGAAGTGTGAAGTATGAAGTGTGAAATGTGAACTATGAAGTTTGGACGTCATCACCGGTCTATCGTATAAAATAGCACTATAATTTCGTACTGATATTATAAACATACATACAACAAATCTCCAGCAGACGACTTTGAAAGAATTTGCACAAATACATGAAACCGTATTTTTGTCAACTTATGTCTAATCGTGCTGACAATTGCAATATAGATTAAAGAGATATACGCCATCTTATTATATGCATTTCATGTCAAACACTCAAAAATCGAACACAAACATATCATATCGTCGAAACAGATTATCTCGTGGATCGGAGAAAAGTCTTATAACGCGTGTATCCGTACTGACTGTTAATAGGTTAACTGCCTGCCAACGCCACCTGATTGACGTGACGTAATGCTGAACATAGCTTTGGGTTATGTAACAATGCCAGTTGCGTTGTATTTCTGCATCAGGTTTCGTATCGTGTTATTGTGAACTCCCATTCATGCAAATGATATGAACAAACAATACATTTACTTTCAATAATTATTTAAATCATAACTGATGGTTACCTAACATGTATATAACCATTTTTTTTTGAGTTATTAACAATAAGGGAATTTTGAAACTAACCTCAAATTGGTAGATACCTGCGTTGACAATTTCAATGGTTATTCCACGTTGCTCAATTAACAATCGCCCCGTTTTGTGTTATTGTTAAACATTCCAAAATGACCTCGTTCTAATAAAGTTTCGTGCCATCACACCCTTTCCTGTGCATTTGTAGAGTCATTGTTTTACGCTCCGGTTCTTCATAAATCGGAAAATCTGACCAAATACTGCCTCGAATATGTCATGTAAACTTATTGATATATACAAAAGTTATAATCAATCAAAATGTGCACTGTTATAAGTTTTATTAATTGTATATGGAAAACCTCAATAAATAATAGTACACTTATTTAATAAAGTCGACATCAGCCAGCAAAAAATTGTGGTAAATGCAGACATTGCTCATGGTGAGCGATTACTGCTTTTACCACAATGTTTTCAAACGTTTTATGCTACACATCTATCTAAAAGTGGGAGAGAGTTGAGGCTGGGTTATTCTAGTCTGAGAGATATGTGTCCCCGTCTTCATGTGTTTTTACGTGTAACGTTTAACTCTTTATTCCCAAATAAATATGCAAATTGACACATGTTCAGCCGACAACTTTTTAAGGCGATGTGACAAACAATCTTCTGTTCCCTTTAATGTTTTCCTAGTTCACAAATTATTATTGATTACGCACACTGCAATAAAATACAAATTAATGCTTTCCCATGTACAGCAGCAGCAATCGACTTTGAAAGCATATATATACTTATATGAAATATTTTTGAAATAAAGTTAAAAACATTGTGATAAAAGAAGACATTTCTAATTATTGCAATTTGTCCTTTTGCCTCATTGGAATAGATATAAACACATTGTGACAAAGGGAGAAATTTCTAAGTATGTGCAATGTGTCCTTTCGCCGCATTGGAAATAAGTTAAAAACATTGTGATAAAAGGAGACATTTCTTATTATTTGAAATTTGTCCTTTTGCATCATTGGAATAGAAATAAACAAATTGTGACAGAAGGAGAAATTTCTAATTATTTCCATTTTGTCATTTTGCAATGTTTTTAAAAGTCGTCTACAGCAAATGCGTCAAAAGGTGTAAGCAAGTGGGAAAGGGCTCCTGGAAAACCTATATGGGTTTTTTTGGTAAATGTGTATGATAATGATTAGTCTGTGTGCATCAGGACCATCCGATGTAAATCTTCTTTGACTAATACGCAAACATTAGAGGTCCCAACGAGCAAGTTGTCAAGGTCTACACTTATCATAAATGCCCCAAGGTTGGTTTTCTCAAAGCGCTGCTCAAGGATGTTTTTTTTGCATTAGATCGCACACGTATGCAATGTCATAAGCACATAGTCAAAGAAATTTTGAAATATTATTGGTTCTCTCTTCTAGAGACCCTTAAAGTCGGTCTTCGTTTCTGTCCGTTTGTTTGTTTGTTTGTTTGTTTGTGGCAAGCGTAGCGCCAAAACTATTCAACGGATTTCGACCAAACTTGGTAGGGATGAATGGTCTAGGCTCTAGTTGTTTCCTTTGTAGTATGGTCGCCATAAAAACCACCGTTGCTATGGAAACGGGCGAAAACCACAGTTTTTCGAATTTAGAAACCACTCGGTGTGCGTTGTGTAGCCCATCAGTTGCTACATCGAATGATCGTCCCAATTTTTGATCCGTCTCTTCGTTTTCTTAATATTTAAGTTGCCTTAAGGGGTAACATTTCCGCGGAAAACACAGACACGTCAAAACTTAATATATCGACACAAACATAAATGGTTTCCTACTACCTGATCGCTGATTGGCTAAAAATCCGGACACGACCAAAAATCGACTTACCAGAGAGCACTTCACATAGCCATTACAACTTCCGTTTCCCGTACTTTTACACGAGGAAAAGAAATATTCAAGTGAATTTGACGCTGTTCTCGCGACAACTCGATAGCTTGTTTCAATATTCGTGCGGTGGCGTGAGAGTAGAGACAAGAGAGAACCATCGTCGAGTATGCTTGTGTACACTAGCCTTAACCTGATGATAAATGATTTTAATGTTTAAATCGTGTGGTATGTTATTAGAAAATTCCATAGGGTTGTATAAGTAATTAGTAACAGAATATACATAGAAAAAAAAGAAGAAGAACAAAACGTATTTTTTAATGTTTAATAGCCATTGTTTCATTTAAACAAATGAATTCTATTTTGGATTAAAGCCCCAAAAGATAATATCTCACCTCTTGTCTGATATTAACCCTTCAATGAATGGGGCCACGTTGAATATGTTTTTAAGATATTTTGGGGTTTGTTACCCTCGCACTCGGCAATGTAACCAATGGGAATGAATCCACCAATAAAATAACAGATTTTTCACTTCTGGTACGAAATTTGAGCTACCAAACTGCTACACCGAACACAAGTCCGTTTACTAATATATACCGTTATCGTGTCTCGGCTAGAACATTTGTTTTAAATATCATAATCAGATTTAAACTATGTCACCAAAACATGTGTCATTGAACGCCGTTGCAACAGACGAAGGTTGAAGAAAAAAGTTTAGAAAGGAGAAATCACTCAAAGTCATCATGGTTCTTCTATCCAATTATTTTGAACTTCATATCAAAGAAATATTTTCTTTTCATATATTTCATCATGAGATGTATAAACACGACCACTATACACCATTACAAAAGTCATGGGATACAAATACGTATTGTCATTCGAACAATGCTCCGACTATACACTATTACAAAAGGCATGGGTTACAAATACGTATTGTCATTCGAACAATGCTCATATCTTATCATCTCAATGTACAGGTTATGTTGTCCAAAATTGACTACGTATTAACATACTTTAAAGTGGTATAGCTGGCGAAGCCAACCGATTTAAAACTAAACTTTTAGCACAGTTTCATAGAACTAAAAAGCCTTGTTATAAGCCCAAAGCGATTTAATTACTGAGTTTCGGAAGGTAAATCTAGTTTCATAATTATCAGTTTTATTATGGTTTTTTGCATGTATCTAAAAATCGATCGTTAATTACCGTTAAAATTAAGTTAGGATAATACCAGTTCATTTAGAAGATTGTAATGTAGAGTGCCGATTGTGGTATAATAGTAGTCAAACACAGCTTCTGGTTTCAAGAAAGACTTTTAATAACATATATACAACATAGCGTTAGACCTGTCAGTTCCTAGACCTGGACTGACAAGCAGTACTTCAGACTAGGAGTCAAGCCCCATACTAAAGAAATAGAACAGCTTTTATAGGCTTTCCTAACATGTTCTCTAACAGTATATGTGCGTATTTGTTGACAATTGTATAATGTACTTCCTAGTGAAAAAACGCGGCACAGAAATAAGATGCTACTCTTTATTTCACACCGATGTAGAAAGGCTAGGAAGCACTGGTTTATTTGTCGTCGTTACCTAATCACTGGTTAATTTGTCGTTGTTACTGAAGCACCGATTAATGTGTTGTCCTTACTGAATCACTGCTTAATTTATCGTCGTAACTGAATTACTGGTTAATGTATCGTTATTATTGAATCACTGTTTCATTTGTCGTCATTACTGAATAACTGGTTAATTTGTCGTCGTTACTGAACCACTGGTTAGTGTGTAGTCGTTACTGAATCTCTGGTAAATTTGTCGTCGTTACTGAATCGCTGATTAAGTTGTTACGTTACTGAAATGCTGGTTAAGTTGTCGTCGCTACACTATCGCTGGTTAATGTGTCGTCATTTTTCGCTACTGAATCTCTGGTAAATGTGTCGTCATTACTGAATGTGTCGTCCTTATTCGTTGCTGGATCACTGGTAAATATGACGTCATTACTGAATGTGTCGTCGTTATTCGTTGCTGGATCACTGGTAAATATGTCGTCATTACTGAATGTGTCGTCGTTATTCGTTGCTGGATCACTGGTAAATATGTCGTGATTACTGAATGTGACGTCGTTATTCGTTGCTGAATCACTGGTAAATGTGTCGTCGTTATTCGTTGCTGATCACTGGTAAATGTGTCGTCATAACTGAATATGTCGTCGTTATTCGTTGCTAGATCACTGGTAAATATGTCGTCATTACTGAATGTATAATCGTTATTCGTTGCTGGATCACTGGTAAATATGTCGTCATTACTGAATGTGACGTCGTTATTCGTTGCTGAATCACTGGTAAATGTGTCGTCATTACTGAATGTGTCGTCGTTATTCGTAGCTGGATCACTGATAAATATGTCGTCATTACTGAATGTGAAGTCGTTATTCGTTGCTGGATCACTGGTCGTCGTTACTGAATCGCTGGTTATTTTGTCGTCGTTACTGAATCACTGATAAGTTTGACCTCGTTACTAAATCGCTTGTTAATTTGTCGTCGATACTAAATCACTGTTTAATTTGTAGTCGTTTCTGAATCACTAAATTGTATGTCATCGTTACTGAATCACTGGTTTATTTGTCGTCGTTACTGAATCGCTGACTAATGTGTCGTCGTTATTCGTTTCTGAATCACTGGTATATGTGTCGTCGTTACTGAATCACTGGTAAATGTGTCGTCGTTACTGAATCACTGATTAATTTCTCGTCGGTAATGAATCATTGGTCAATTTCTCGTCGTAACTGAATCACTGGGTAATGTGTCGTCGTTACTGAATCACTGGTTAATTTGTCGTCGTTACTGAATCACTGGTTAATTTGTCGTCGTTACTGAATCACTGGTTAATTTGTCGTCGTTACTGAATCACTGGTTAATTTGTCGTCATTACTGAATCACTGGTTAATTTGTCGTCGTTACTGAATCACTGATTAATTTCTCGTCGGTAATGAATCATTGGTCAATTTGTCGTCGTAACTGAATCACTGGGTAATGTGTCGTCGTTACTGAATCACTGGTAAATGTGTCGTCGTTACTGAATCACTGGTAAGTGTGTCGTCGTTACTGAATCACTGGTAAATGTGTCGTCGTTACTGAATCATCGCTGCGTTTGTTGTCGTCGTTACTGAATCATCGCTGCGTTTGTTGTCGTCGTTATTACATCACTTGTTAATATGTCGTCGTTATTGAGTTGCTAGTTAATGTGTCGTCGTTATTGAATCGCTTGTTAATGCTTCGTCGTTATTGAATCGCTTGTTAATGCTTCGTCGTTACTGAATCCCTGTTGAAACGCTGTTTAGCACCTCTCAACTAATCACAATCGAGAATCATCTGTAAATGTTTACATAAGATACCTATTCTATTTCAATCATCAAGACGGTCGGCTAGGTAAAAGTCATGTCTTTAAGGTCGTGTTGAATTTACATACGTTTCATTTGTTCCTATTCTCCGAATAATTTAAACTAATCGGCAAATACGGCTCTCGTCTGGTTCTGAGTACGACATAGTATAAGTGTATGTTTAGTAAACATTGAAATTGCATGAATGGTAACAAGAAGATAAGAACATTGTCTCCACAAAACCTGTCTTCCTCCAACGTTGATATCAATAGGTCTGTATTATGCCCCAACATGTCGTGTAAACCAATCAGAACATTACCTGAAATGAGCAAACACAGATGAACGAGCAAAGTGAAGTAATAGTTGATCCATAATTTGTGAACACTGAACATTCAAAAATGATAACGACGGATTACCATAATTGACCCCGCAGCATATTCATAATTGGAAATACAAAGGTCCGTACGAAGCCCATCCATGTGGTGTAAAAAAAGAGGTTATAATTGAAGCCGTTGCAAATAATGACTTGTAACGAAATGAAGTTTTTCAATGAAATGCGTTGGTCGAAACCTCGCGATTTTTGAATAAAAGTTCAAAAAAGTTCAAATCAGGTACATGACAAAGAAATCTCGTTAGAGCAATTTCAAGATTATTTAAACAAATTATCGGCCGACACATATACATCATTAAATATCGAGGTGTATACAGATTTCAGCCACCATGATCAAAACACGAAATCGGCAACATTTGACGAATTAGTACATTGAAGGAACTATATAAAAATAGGTACCAATAAAGTATGCTCCTCTGATGGTATAATCTACGAATATTTACTGAGAGCATACCTTTTATGGGAATTGCACTTTTCTTGGTCTTTCATTACATTGAAGAGTCAGAAGAAAATTTCCCGTTCACTTGGTGTAAAGGGTTAATCATATTTTATAAGAAGGGTGATCCACCCGATCCTAATAATTATAGAGGTATTGCTTTATCTAGCTGTTTTGCAAATATATTAAATAATAGGCTTAATGAATTTGACGGAGGAATATGATATTCTGACAGAAGCTCAAGTAGTTTATGTATTGAGATATAGCACAATGGATGCAGTATTTATTTTATAACACACTATTTACATACACGTGACCGCTACGGGAACGGGAGTTGAGTCTGGGTCTCCCAACCTGAGATGGACACTTCAACACCCCACATATTAGGCACATACACATCCACTGGACCGCTATGGGAACGGGAAAAGGGTATGGGTCTCCCAACCTGCGATGGACACGTTAACACCCCACATAGTAAACACATACACATGCACACATACACTGGACCGCTACGGGGACGGGAATAGGGTATGCGTCTCCCAACCTAAGATAGACAATTTAAAACCCCACATAGTAGACACATACGCATACACTTGACTGCCACGGGAACGGGAATAGGGTATGGGTATCCCATCCTGAGATGGACGCTTTAACACCGCCACATACACAAGCACTGGACTGCCACGGGAACGGGAATATAGTCTGGGTCTCCAAACCTTAGATGGACACTTTAACACCGCCACATACACATACACTGGACAGCCATGGACATGGGAATAGAGTCTGTGTCTCCACAGCTGATATGGACATTTTAACACCCCAACATACACATACACTGGACCGCCACGGGAAAGAGGATTGAGTCTTGGTCTCCCAACCTGAGATGGACACTTTAACACCACACATATTAGGCACATACACATACACTGGACCGCCACAGGAACGGAAATATAGTCTGGGTCTCCCAACCTGAGATGGACGCTCTAACAGCCCCCACCCCCCACTCCCCCCAAAGAAATAAACATACACTGGACCACCACGGGAATGGGAATGAAGTTTGGGTATCACAACCAGAGATGAACGTTTTAACATCTCCATCCTGAACGCCATGCACGGGTTTTTACATGTACACCATAACAAGTTGTTTTCCTGAGACCCGGCTCGTTTATATATGTGGGACCAGAAAACACAAATTTACGTTGAATATTAATATACAAGTGTGCGTTGCTCGTAGTAATACTACTACAATTTTCGACAGTGGTGCTTATGATAGGCAACTGTACACATGGCTATGTGCAAACCTTAACCTATTTAGTCTGACATATATGAACTACTTTTAATAGTGATATTGCACATTTTGTTTTTTGATAAATGTTTTTTTTTTCACTTTTCGTTAATGGTCGCAGTTTTTTTACTGAAAATACATTATTGAAAATGTATATCCTTTGAGATCATGTCGATCTTTTAATTTTCAAACCTAAGCCTATTTAGTCTGACATGTTCAATGATATGAATGCACATATATTTTGCATTTTCGATAAAGGTCGCAGGCTTTTTTATGAATAGATATTGTTTTGCTAAATCTATATATTTTGGGATCATGTCGATTTGTGAAATTATATATATTATTTCTTTGTTCCGTGAGAATACAATAAACAGATGAAGAAGCAATGGCAATTGTCTTTCTTGTTCTATGGAATTTAACAATGTTAAGACATAAAAATATGTTTCTATGATAGACCAGCACACAATTCTACATTACTGAAGTAAACAGATGTAAATTAAATGTATAATAAATTAAAGATAAATAAGTATGACATGTGGTCTACTTTGTATGTACCATTGTTTACAAAGAGGAAACTTTGCTGATTTAACACAACAGTGTAATGATTCGTTCTAATATAAACAAAACATTAATTTTAATCTGCAGTTACTCCGCAGCAATTGCGAAATAATTTAATTAGACTCTTGTCTACGTCCGCACATACATCCATTAGACAAGGCGGAAGCGCGTTACATTTCCATTCCGGAAAAAAAACCAGAACAAAAGGTTATACAACATATATTCCAACATCGGTGGGTCACAAAATGTTTATTTGTAGCTACATGATTGAAACACAAATTGACCTTAATTACTGTCATTTTTAGAACACTGTTTTTTTTACTACTTTGTCAACTATGTTTTCTCTGGAAACAATTCGTAGATCTTGAAATTGATGAAACAGCATAACAAGTTGTTTTTATTTTTTCAAATTACACATAAACTCGACCAGTTTGCAAAAACTATTGAAATAGCAGGATGGCATCCAATTTCGGTAGTGTGTTTTAACTAATTGATCACGAATACGTGAATATGTTACCTTAAACAATTGCAATCGAAAATAGGTAGATACGACTCACTTCGCGCAACTGAAACATCGATCTAATTATATCTTCGTTCGTTTCAGAAAGTTATTGGCACACACATACACATGCTCTATAAACACGGTGTATAGACACATCAATGTAGAGAAAGAGGCAAATAGAAGAAAGCAACATTTTCTCTGTTTTCGACTTGCCGATCCTCAAAGTGTTACATTAACACGTTAGCAAAGTGCCTTGAGGTAAATCTAAATTATTATCAATTATGAATCATATGAACGCCTCACCTTTTGCAGTTTAAGATCAGTAATGATCAAAATCGCGATCTAGTCGTTCAAGAAACTTTTAAACTTATTGGTGATTGTTATGACACAGGCCATATCATATGACTGTACGGTTTAATAGTATTGCTATGTATTTCAAAACATCCGACCCGTCGGTTTTCGTGATTACGTAAATCCCTACGGAATAAACACAATTCAAATATCCGACAATCGGCACTATCCAGTTTAGAGGTTATGGATATGCCAACGCGAAATAAAAATAATTTCCATACTTATCGAGACGGTGAAAGAATCAAAGAAAGTAGAATGTCCTTTGGGGGATTTGTCCATTTAGCCTACTCTCTACTTGACAGCGCCAGGGTTAATCTAGTGAATGATTGCCCACGAACATAAATAACTCTGTTTTCGTCGTGAAGCCTTTTACATGGGATTATGTGTATATGTTTCTATAACAAGAATAAACAAAAATCGTCCATTCCTTGTCTCCTTATTTGGCTAATACTATAAATAAATATCTACATATAATATGAATGTGGACTTACAATTGTTTAGTGTCAAATACTGTTGGTTTTAGAGAGAGGAATTGGAAAAGAATGGTAAAAATATACTTTGTAACATTCTAAATTCTAAGTGCAGGTTTCCAATTCCGCTGGGACTAATATTTGACAAAAAGCGCAGCGCTAACATAATTGAAAAAGACCTGTCTTTATAAAAGAATAGCTTTCTAACAGTATTAATGCCCGTCCACAGGAAACATGTATTTTAGGATTGGACTGTGATTAGTCAGGTTTCCTTGTACTGTCGTCATTAGATCAAAGAAATGTCAATGATTCTCAAAAGCCTTAATACCAAACAAATAAATCAATTATTCGATTGTGTGTAAGTTGATGCTGATCAGATCCCTTCAAGTCGAACATTCCTGAATCCCGGTTTTCTGGCATTTCGTTCGATTCAGCAAATTCGATTTTTCCAAAAACGAAATAGCGAATCAATAACAACAAAAGACAATACTATATGTATCTAAATATCGTATAACAGTACTAAACTTACAAGTTGCCATCCACTTGACAAAGTCGCAACGAGTTTAGCACACGAACATACTCAATACATAGCAGTAAGAAATAATAGAACCCAATAATCCTCTTTGGGGATATGTCTCTGCTATTTCTAGCATCGCCAAAGTTACTCAAGTAATTTAAATATATTTCCTACAGTCATTTATCAGTATAAACCGAACATGATTACCTTTCGCAAAGATCTTCTCAGTTTATAATATTGTATATGTCTACATAATGTTCCCGCGTGTGAGAGTTTTAGCTAGTCGGATTTGGGTTTTTATATTCTGGTATTACGCAGTTTTCAAATGTATTTGGAATACATCAGGACAATTGACAACATATTCAGAACGTTATTATAGAATAAAGGGCTTCTCGAGGCACCAGTCAGATATGTAATAGTGAATGAACGCAGTCATCTACTGTGAAAAGCTGTTATGATAGCAACAATATAGGAGAATCATGATACAAATGACTTCTTGCAAAACGGCTGTCAGGTTACAACATATAATTACTACAATTTGCAGACACCCTATTTGATGGAGTATTATAATGGATCGATTGGACTTCCTATTGAAATTGGAACGAGACCCTACGGACAAATAGAAAAGATCATCGATGAACGTCGTTTAGGGACATTTCTATAAAACTGGAACAAACGTGCAGTGATGGGCTTTTTTCATCAGATATATATAGTCTATTGTGCATGTATCTATAAATCAATTGTTAATTAACGTAAAAGTTCAGTTAGGATATGACCAGTTCTTTTAGAAGATTGTGATTTAAAGTGCCGATGTAAACAGTTACAATTGTGTTTGTTCTGCCTTTTACGGAATAAGACCGAGTTGACCCGATTCATGACAGTGTACACTAAAATGACAAGACTAGAAAATTACTCTTAGTCTCCAGACCTTTCATATATATCGATAAATTGACTTTACACAACATTTTCATTGGCATTCACTAGATCACTCAGGATACGAGCGTCTGTAACTGTTCCCTACATGTTTAGATTGAATAGTGATTACAAATACAGTTATATACAACATTCATACCGTTTTAGTAATTGGTAAGAATCGAGCGTGGATGGAATCCGGGTCTCCCGCTCTCGTAACAGACATTTAACCACACCACTGAGTCGAGTGGATGAATAACTCGACATGTCAGAGCTCTTGGAATACTTACAACAGCGTTTTTATGACAAATGTAGATAAAGATCGGCCTGTGAATTCATCTTACTTGATCCTAATGTGTCCATGGTCGTAGACTCGAACAATGACTCGGCCACTCATCCTGTTCGATGAATGATGAAAGTGAACGTGTCCAACGTCATTCTACTTCCACCAATCGGCTTATCAAATTAGTATATCTGGCTAGGTAACCAGTTGACAGAAATGAATGTTGTCTGGAGTACTGGTGCAAAGAAAGTCAAGAACTGAAAGTCGTGACATAACTGACATACCGCTGAAAACGGTTTTAACCTTAACTCATTTCTATAAATATTCCAAATATTCCCGGAGCCCTCGTCTTGTACAGGCATTGTTATCCACATATGGGTCATTATCAAAATTTATATACATTCTGGTTTAAGATTTTCTGTAAAATAAAGATTGATGAATATCATTTGTTTCTGCCGGAGAACCTTCATTAACATTATAACTTTGCTATATATGAATATGCAATCAAAAAATTGTCCTGTTTGAGAGTTTGACACTTTTTTAGAATTTTCGCACACACTTTGTTGTCTGTGGTGTTACTATCATATAATCACACACTGATCAAATACAAACATATTTTTAATACTTCCAAGTCACTGGATATCATTATATGAATAAGATAATCATAACTAGACAAAAAATGAATTTCATTGGTTAATCAGATTAGAGGTTTTAAGGTAGTTAAGGGGTCGAAATTAATATGGGTCAGTTTGTGATATCTTACAACATTGACTGAGTAGTTAAAATAAATGAAGGAAAGAGGTAAAGATAGCCTTTGAAAAAAAAGAGATCAATCTCTATGATCATGTCCTACTTGTAGTCAAATTAATAATTTTTAGTAAATTTTGTGCACCAATTTATATGCTGTAACACCACAGACAAATTGTAACACCAAGGACAGAAATGTAACACCATGGACACCAGTATGTTTAATTTTTTACTTTTTCAAGATTAAACATAGAACCAAAGAAAAAGACCAACCATCAAATTGTCTCCTGACAATAACAAAACTATGAACGCAAAAAAGAGGGATTTATTGTTTGCCTTTAAATTGTCTGTGGTGTTACATTTTTGTCTGTGGTGTTACTATATAAATGAAAAGGACAGAAGAAAGGAGTCGACTGGTTTTTTTTTATGTTTGGTGAACAATTAATATTAAACATAGCTGGAAATCAGCAATATTCAGGATTTAATTCAAGCAATTTTCATTTATTTTTACAAAAAAAGTGTATTTGTCTTTGGTGTTATGGTAAAATGTCTGTGGTGTTGCTTTTTGAAACAAATATAGCCTGCATAAATAGTGTGACATTATTTTTTCTTTATTTATGTGAACTATACTGACATTCCAATGTGTGATATATGTCAATAATGTCTTCTAGACAACAAATGTTAAGAATAAAGAAAATATCAGAAACAAAGGGCATATTTTTCTGTGGTGTTACTTTTCTGAAGGTAACACCACAGAAAGTAACACCACAGACAAACCAGTGCATAAATGTTCGATAAAAAATAATAAAGGATCCCCGTCTAATTTTTAAATGTACTTCCTGTTAAACACAAGAGTTGAAATATTATGAATTAACAAAACTCTTGCCAGCTTCTAGTATTAAGAACTAGTCACATGAACACCACAGACAATTATTTTTTATACTACTCTAATCCCTCTTACCTTTTTTTTTTTTTTTGCCAATTCTTGGCATGTTTTTCTAATTTCGTCTGCTCATGGCATGAACAGGATATGGAGTCCTGGGAGAAACTATTATCATTAAAATAGGGCAAGAAAGACAACTCTAATTCATCATAGTCATATATGGTTACACCACAGACATGAAAACTCGGGACAGGTCTTGAAGCCAATTTTAGGATAAATCGCCACAGATTTTGAGGATTTTTTTTTTGAAAATTTAACAATTAATAGGGCAAAGAAAACTTGGATTGAGTCAAAATATCAATATCACCATTTTTAAGGGAATGCCAAAAAAGTAAAATTAAATTTAAGAAAAATAACAGTGAAAAATGTGAAAAACTTGTCCTTTATGGAGGTATAAATCAGTTATGTCAATTAGATATGCACAGTTATCTATAAGGTTGAAGAAAATACATTGTATATTATGCAAAAACATATTGTTTGCAATGAATTTTATTGGCAAAGAGATTTTATACCAAAATAACAGAGAAGAGCATGTTTTTTGATAATGACCCATATAAGGCTATGAGAGAGACTGCAATTACTGTATAAGCTTAAATATTAAACAATACATTAGACCGAATTCGTATATGTCGACAGCAGATTTAATTTCAAGAAGAGTGACGCCATGTTGTATATTAAAGTTACCAAATATAGGCGTTTCGCGGAATTTTCTTGCACGGTTTAGACCTACTGTACGATTTAGGTCATTAATGGTCTTCCTTAGGAGTTTAATGTGGAAAGAAATCTACCAAAAGCTCCGAGATCAGCATAATAGTCTAAGATACGTTATACACGTTGTAGTTTTATTATACTACTTTTTGTATATATCGACAGAAAAAGTAATTCCAGTTTAATTTTAAATCGTTCTGGGTTTCTACAAACTTCTTATTCGGTTTAACGTGTTTTACATTCTTTCCAACAGTATTTCAGTTATACCACGGGGTGACTCCTCAGTGCTAGGTAAAAACCTGGAACATCCGGTTTCAAATAAGTCGAACTAACCTCCGGACGTTCAGAGGCACGCTAATGAATATCTGAATAATATGAGCCGCCTCGCGAGAAAACCAACAGTATGGCCTCTGCGTAATGTATCGACCCGGATCAGCCTGCGCAGTACGTGCAGACTGATCCGGGCCGACCCATTCCGTCACTGGGAGATAGAGGGATAGAGTAATGATTCCTGAAACAGAAAATACATAGGAGGCGAAAAGAGTCTGTCCGGGTAAGACTGTGCGGCATGCTTAGCCTGATCCGCGTGTATACTTTACGCCGAGTCCACAATGTTGGTTTTCTCACGGGACGACTCATATGAAGATATCCGGATTAAACCCGTAGCTGATATGAATATGAACGGAAGAAAACATCTCAACAGATCGATTGATGCTAAACCTTCCAATGACGCAGACGAATTTTGAAAACAGAATAAGCAATCTTCTTTTATCTAAACGTATTAATTGCTTTCCTAAAAGTAAACTTGAAATATTCTATGTGCCATTCCCTTTACTAAAGACAACACTAAACTATGATATATCAGGTAAAGGCTTTAGAAGAGATTGATCATTTATGAAAGCACAGGTAGTTATTTTTTGTGCTGCTATAGTGAGATGGTAGCCGGTGGCTTGTAAAGAGATTGATGTGAGAGTAAATGAGCGGTGTATAAAGCTTCACGTACTTATAACACGTGTTTAAAACCACATGCATAAATGGTTCCAAATTAATGCTGCATTATATGACTAATTGGCGAAAAGTAAAGAGCCAATTCTGACCTCTTGGATTGCGCTGGCTGATATGGATTTTCACATATCATATACCTTACGTTCTTTCGCAGATAATCGCTCAAATGTATTTGCACTGTGCCTGGCGATTTTGGATGTTACATACAAGACTGTGCGTATGCATAGGCTCACCAGTCTTCACTCTCTCTAAACATATGCAATAACACCCGAAATTACATTTAATATACGGGTGGTTGAAACACGTAGATTGATGGATTTGTCATTGTTTTATGAAGGTCACAATCGTTGAAAATGACGCTAAAATTAAATGAATACTTTTGAAGTGCTGAGCATAAATTAATGAATGCAGCTCTTTTACAGATTATCGCCGATATAGTTTACCGTTTCTATAGCATTTCCTGAGTGTCACAGCCATACATTTCGGATCAATTTCCTCCCCAGACTATTCAGAATTGGCAATCGAAATATTTTGCCATAGAATGAGAGCCTGCAGAATTTTGATTAAGTCAGGGATTAGTTTTAGTTCAGAAACTTCAAAAGCGAGATGTACTTTCATTCCCGCCCTATTAGTGAAAGCGCTCGTTTCTATATGTTCAATGTTCAATTCATAGTCTACCTTTTTTCGAAATCAATGGCCCGACACATATATGCAGTCTTCTTCGGTTAAGTTCTTGTTAATCGGTACAATATGACAACTGTACTCTGTAAATGTAAGAAAAGGTATGAAACAATCTGTTTTGTTGAATGGTGTTTGTCGTAGCTTTCATCAATATCTCAGTCATATTACGGCATTTCCTGAGTAACTATCTGTAAATCCTAACACCGGACGATCAGTAGTTATGCTATCCCCGCAGTTATGTTCGTCAAAAGGGAAATCTACTTCTACCAGTTATAAGGTTTTTGGACCGCCACGGGAACGGGAATAGAGTCTTGGTCTCCCAACATGAGATAAACACTTTAACACCACCACATACACATACACTGGACCGTCATGAGAAACGGGAATAGAGTCTTGGTCTCCAAACCTGAGATGGACACTTTAACACCCCACATACACTGGACCGTCATGAGAAACGGGAATAGAGTCTTGGTCTCCAAACCTGAGATGGACACTTTAACACCCCACATACACTGGACCGTCATGGGAAAGGGAATAGAGTCTTGGTCTCCAAACCTGAGATGGACACTTTAACACCCCACATACACTGGACCGTCACGGGAAAGGGAATATAGTCTTGGTCTCCAAACCTGAGATGGACACTTTAACACCCCACATACACTGGACCGTCATGGGAAAGGGAATAGAGTATTGGTCTCCAAACCTGAGATGGACACTTTAACACCCCACATACACTGGACCGTCACGGGAAAGGGAATAGAGTCTTGGTCTCCAAACCTGAGATGGACACTTTAACACCCCACATACACATACACTGGACCGCCATGGGAAAGGGAATATAGTCTGTATCTCACAACCTGAGATGGACACTTTAACACCCCAAAATACTCATACACTGGACCGCCATGGGAAAAGGAATATAGTCTGTATCTCACAACCTGAGATGGACACTTTAACACCCCAAAATACACATACACTGGACCGCCATGGGAAAGCGAATATAGTCTGGGAATCCTAACCTAACATGGACACTTTAACTCCCCCACATACACATACACTGGACCGCCACGGGAACGGGAATAGGGTCTGTGTCTCCAAACCTGAGATGGACACTTTAACACCACCACATACACTGGACCGTCACGGGAAAGGGAATAGAGTCTTGGTCTCCAAACCTGAGATGGACACTTTAACACCCCACATACACATACACTGGACCGCCATGGGAAAGGGAATATAGTCTGTATATCACAACCTGAGATGGACACTTTAACACCCCAAAATACTCATACACTGGACCGCCATGGGAAAGGGAATATAGTCTGTATCTCACAACCTGAGATGGACACTTTAACACCCCAAAATACACATACACTGGACCGCCAAGGGAAAGCGAATATAGTCTGGGAATCCTAACCTGGGATGGACACTTTAACACCCCCACATACACATACACTGGACCGCCACGGGAACGGGAATAGAGTTTGTGTCTCCAAACCTGGAATGGACACATTAACATCCCCACATACACATACACTGGACCGCCACGGGAACGGGAATAGAGTCTGTGTCTTCAATCCTGAGAAGGACACATTAACACCTCCACATACACATACACTGGACCGCCACGGGAAAGGGAATAGAGTCTGTGTCTCCAAACCTGAGATGGACACTTTAACACCCCCACATACACATACACTGGACCGCCACGGGAAAGGGAATAGGGTCTGTGTCTCCAAACCTGAGATGGACACATTAACACCCACACATACACATACACTGGACCGCCACGGGAAAGGGAATAGAGTATGTGTCTCCAAACCTGAGATGGACACTTCAACACCCCCACATACACTGGACGCCACGGGAAAGGGAATAGAGTCTGTGTCTCCAAACCTGAGATGGACACTTTAACACCCCCACATACACATACACTGGACCGCCACGGGAAAGGGAATAGAGTCTGTGTCTCCAAACCTGAGATGGACACTTTAACATCACCAAATACACATACACTGGACCGCCACGGGAAAGGGAATATAGTGTGGAAATCCTAATCTAATATGGATACTTTAACATTCCAACATACACATACACTGGACCGCCACGGGAACGGGAATAGAGTCTGGATCTCCGAACCTGAGATGGACACTTTAACACCCCCACATACACATACACTGGACCGCCACGGGAACGGGAATAGAGTCTGGATCTCCGAACCTGAGATGGACACATTAACTGCCCAACACACACATACAGTGGACCTCCACGGGAAACGGAATACTGTCTGGGTCTCAAATCTAAGATGGACCCTTTAACCGCCCAACACACACATACACTGTACCGCCACGGGAAAGGTTATAGAGTCTCAATGTCCAAACTTGAGAGAACACTTTCACTGCCCAACACACACATACAGTGGACCGCCACGGGAAAGGGTATAGAGTCTGGGTCTCAAATCTAAGATGGACCCTTTAACCGCCCAACACACACATACACTGGACCGCCACTGGAAAGGTTATAGAGTCTCAGTGTCCAAACCTGAGATGGACACTTTACCTGCCAAACACACACACACTATATCACCAAGGGATAGGGAATACAGTCTCAGTCTCCCAACCTAAAATGGACACTATAACTTTCCAACATACACATGCACTGGACCGCCATGGAAATGGGAATAGAGTCTGGGTCTTCACAACCTAAAATGGACACTTTAACTTCCCAACATACACTGGATCGCTATGGGAACAGGATTAGAGTCTGAATCTCCCAATTGGATATGGACGTTTTAACAGCACCATCCCCCATACAATCTGTACTGCCATTCACGGGTTTTTACATGAACACCATACAAGTTGTTCTCCTGAGACACAGCTCGTTTATATATATGGGACCAGATAACACAAATGTACATCGAATAGTAATGAACAATTGTGTGTTGTTCGTAGTACCATTACTACAATGTTTCGACGGTGGTGTTTATGTGCAGAGATAGGCAACTGTGCACATGGCTATGTTCATACCTTAGCCTGTTTAGTCTGACATATATGAACTACTACTGCACATTTTGTTTTTTGATAAATGTTGTTTTTCCATTTTTCGTTAATGGTCGCAGTTTTTTAACGAAAATACATTGTTCTTGAAATTGTGAATTTTCAAACCTAAGCCTATTTAGTCTGACATATATTCAATGATATTAATGCACATACATTTGGCGATAAAGGTCGCAGTTTTCTTTATGAAATGATATTGTTCTGATGAATGCATATCCTTGGGGAGTATGTCGATTTGTGAAATTATATAAATTATTTCTTTGTTACGTTAGAATACAATTAACAGATGAGGAAGCAATGACAATTGTCTATCTTGTTCTATGGAAAACTACCAAGGTAAAAACACAAACAAAAACATTATTCTACGACAGACCAGCACACAACTCTACATTACTGTAGTAAATAGCTGCATATTAACTTTATAATAAATTGATGATGAATAAGTATGGCTAGTGATCTACTAGTTATGTACTAGTGTGTATAGAGAAGAAGCTCTACTAATTTAACACTAAGAAATGATTCTTTCTAATATAAACACACACAAAAAAATAAACCTGCAGTTAATCTACATCATTTGCGAAATAAATTAATTAGATTCTTCTCTACGGACGCACATACATGTATATCCATAGACACGGCGGAAGCACTTTTCCTTTCCGTTCCGGAGAACAGAACAAAATGTTATATAACATACATGCCGACATCGGTCGTTTTATAAAAATCATGGTAGGTCACACACCGTTTATTTATAGATAGGGGATACATGATTGAAACACAAATTGACATTAATGCTGTATTGCTACCTTGTCAACTAGTGTTCTTTACGAAACATTTTCTTTGGAAAAAAAATCGTAGGTCTTGAAATTGAGGGAACAGCATAACAAGTTTTCTTAAATCACACATAAACTCGATCAGTTTGTTATTAGAAAAGCAGGATGGCATCCACTTTCGGTAGTGTATTTTAATAATTCGACCACGAATGTAAGCTGACGCATGCTATTTTATTTCAAATCTAAGTGCCTAATACAAATAAACTGACTGCACACTCATAAATCAACCCCTTAATACTTCC
This sequence comes from Serripes groenlandicus, assembly GCA_031761405.1. Classification (NCBI taxonomy): domain Eukaryota; kingdom Metazoa; phylum Mollusca; class Bivalvia; order Cardiida; family Cardiidae; genus Serripes; species Serripes groenlandicus. The sequence goes on from JASEVX010000005.1 coordinate 9,608,677, forward strand.
ATTGACATCTTTAGCAAATGGAAACACACAGATTATGTCTCTTTTAAACCAGTTATTTTGAAATATTTCGTAAATTATGTATTGGGTCCACAATTCGTTGGTAAATTCGGATTCATATTTCCAAATTAAGATATTCCGTAAACAATGAAGAAGAATCTGATAGAGAAGAGGCATTCTCAGTTCTCGGGTTTCGCACAACTGAACCATCGATCTAAATATATTTTCGTTCGTTTCAAAAAGTGGATGGCACACACATATTTTTACAAAATAAGCAAAGTTTTTAAAAAACATTAATGCAGAGAAAGAGACAAATAGAAGAAAGCAAAATGTTCTCAGTTTTCGACTTTCCGATCCGCTAAGTTTTACAGAAACAAAGTACGTTGATGTAATTTTAATTATTATAAATTAAGCCTCATCTTTTGGATTTTTAGACCAGTAAATATCAGGATTGTCTGTATTCGCAATCTAGTCGTTCAAACTTGTTGGTGATGGTTATGACAAAAACTATATTATATGAGTGTGCCATTTAATAGTTTTGTTATTATTTTTTAAAAACTTCCGACCCGTCGGTTTTCGTTTTTACGTAAATCCCTATCGGAATAAACACACACCAAATCTCAAACAGTTTAGGGGTTATATATATTTCGACGCGGAATAAACACAATTTACATAACAAATCGAGACAGTGAAAGGATCAAACAAAGTGAAATGTCCTTTATGGGGATTTGTCCATTTAGCCTACTCTCTACTTGACAGCCCGGGGTTAATCCAGTGAATGATTGCCCTCGAACATAAATAACTCTGTTTTCGTCGTGAAGCCTTTTAAGTGGGGATATGTGCGAATGTTTCTATAACAAGAATAAACAAATAGACAAATGGTCCATTGCTTGTCTCCTCATTTGGCTAATACAATTTAATACAGATCTAAATAATATATAAAGGTGGACTTACAACTGTTAAGTATTAAACACTGTTGGTTTTAGAAAGAGCAATTTGAAACAAACCTTGAAAACTAAGGGCAGAATTCCAATTCCTCTGAACTAATATTTGACAAAAAGCGCAGCGCTACCAAAAATTAAACATGTCTTTATAAAGGAATATATTTTCAACAGTATTATAGTCACTTTACATGAAACACGTATTTTAGGATTGGACTGAGGGTAGTCAGGTTTGTCTGTACTGTCGTCTTCAGATCAAATAAATGTCAATGATTCTCGAAAGCCTTAATACCAGACACATAAAACAATGATACGATTGTGTGTAAGTTGAGGCTGATCAGATCCCTTCAAGTTGACTATTCCTGAATCCCGATTTGTTGGCATTTAGTTCGATTCGGCAAATTCGATTGTTCTGGTCAAAACGAAATAGCGAATCAATAACAAAAAACAATAATATGTATATTTATAGATATTCTATATCAGTACCAAACTTTGAAGTTGTCATCTACTTGACAGTGTCACAACGACCATAGCACGCGAACACAATCAACACATAGCAGTAAGAAATACTAGAAACCAATTATCCTTTGCGGGATTATATCTTCTCTGCTATTTTGTAGCATCGCCGGGGTTACTCTAGTAACTAAAAGTTACTCTAGTAACTAAAAGTTACTCTAGTAACTAAAAGTTACTTCCTACAGTATTCTATCAGTATATACCGAACATGGTGACCTTTCGCCAAGAACTTCTGATTTTATAAAATAGATCTACATAGTGTTCCAGGTGTCAGAGTTTTAGCTAGTCGGATTTGATTTTTGATAATCTGGTATAACACAGTCTTTAAATGTATTTAAATTATATCACGAAAGTGAACAAAAATATTCAGAACCTTACAGGATAAAGGGCTACTCGAGGCACCAGTCGGATATATAAAAGTGAATGAACGCAGTCATCTACTGTGAAAAGCTGTTATGACAGAAAACATATACGAATCATAATATAGATGACTTCTTGCAAAATGGATGTAACTATATCTAGTAACATGTCATAATTACAAACATTTAGCAGGAACCCATTATATGAAGTAGTTTGATGGATCGATTGGATTACCTTTTGAAATTGGAATGAGACCCTACGGATACATAGAAAAGATCATCGATGAACGTCGTTTTGGGAAATCATTAGAAAACTAAAACAAAATTACGGTGGCGGGCATATTTCTTATTTAGTAAAAAGGCCAATGCTGCCGAGACAGGCCCTTTTATCCTTTCCCACATACCGATGGCTTGGCGTGAAACGGTTGTAACTAAAAACCTATTTTGAAAACCCTGGTTTAGGGGGCAATTTTGACCCCTTTGTAAACAACAGAACGAGCAATGGCACCGAAATTTCCATTGTTTACCAAGAAAAATGATTTTACGCTTATAACGACTTGATGGCGAGTTGATTGACCTTGGTAAACAAATACCAATTTTAGTTACAACCATTTCACCCCAAGCCCTCGATACAGCCAATATGCAACACTGATGCCGTGTGAATTGGTGAATGATTGCTCACAAGCATTCAATTAATTGATTAAGTAAGACATAGTTGATACTGCTTACAGTAGAATATATGCAATGGAAATACAAAACGTCATAATATAAGGCGAGAAGCCTATAAAACAAAGTAAAACATACAATACAAAGAAACATCTTTACTTTCAGTTAATAAGTTTCGTTTCAAAGAGGAAAAGTATAAGTAACTATGTGTTCGTCGTGACTGAAAGACAGAGATAAGCAATAAATAATACCGATTTAATTTTTCAAACAGTCTAATAATTTGAGCATTTTAAGAAATAAGACCAAACATCGAAAGGCTATCCCATGAATGCAAATGCGCATAATTTATATAAAATGCGAGACTGTGAAAAGGGTCGAAGAAAACAGAATGTCCTTTAGGGGATTTTGTTCATTTAGCCTACTCTCTTCTTGGAAACACCGGGCGTTAATCTAGAGAACGAATGCTCACGACAAAAAGTAACTCTGTCTACGCCTTGACGACATTTGTATTATATTAGGAGTTAAAGCAATATATATTGTTTCCAGTCCTCTTTCGTTTGTTAATGCAGTTCATTTATGAAAAAACTAGGGTTTATTGTTAAGGTTTAATCGTTACATATCGGAATTTTGATAAATAAACCAGTTTGTATATGAGACAAAAATGACTTTTAAAGTAAGACCAATTTCCGTCAGATATATTTTCTTGTGTGACCTTCTTGTGATTATGCCTCGAAAACTCCATTGATTCTCTAACTGGAAAACCCTGTTCCTAATTTCGCGTACGAACTGCTGACGTTCCTATCGGTTGCCAATTTCTTGACAATCCGTTTTCCGATATGCAGTCAGCTGCAAGCGCTACGAGTTGCCACGTGCAATTATCAAAATGTAAAAGGGACGCGTAAACAATCTTGAGCCAAGTATTTTATAACAGTCCATATCATCTCTTTAAAGTTGTGCTAGAATCCTTCGCCTAACGTCATGGAAGTTGCGAGTTTAATGACCAGGCGGGTCATACCACAATAGTAGTAATGGCTAGTAGGCACCTAGGATTGTGGGGCTTGCATTGCCATTGACTTGCTGGTGTCAGGATAAATTGATCAGTAGTACTGGTACGTCTCTGTTAGTTTTGGCACCGCTCATCTGGAAATCTTGAATCACATATGAAAGTTTCTACGTACGGTCAGTTATCCGCACATTGCAAAAGAAATAGGTTTCATAAAGAAATAATGGTTTGATAACATAAATGTCTCCATAACGTGGAGCGTTTGGGTTTTCGCAAAACCAGCTTCATTTATAAAAGTGAACGGAAACATGTTAACAAATATTAGGAGCAGGACTAGACATCCGAAACATGTAAATTACTTTGTAAGAAAATGTCGTTTTAATTTTTCTGCAGGGGACCAATGCCATGAAGATATTAGGAATCGATTGGTTTTCTTGTAGAACTTGAATGAGACCCACTGGACACAACAGTAGAGGGGTCAGTCCCATTGATAGACACTAATTATGTAGCTATGTGTTTGTATAAGGGGATACTTTTACTGACTTGCTATAGAGCTATATTTTATAGCGACACGGTAGAGCCAACACTTTTTCAGTCATTTAACGGCGGCCAGTTCACCTACTCCTGTGTTTTCTAGCTTTCTCACACCAATAATCCACACAACATACTTGCCAAGCAACTTGCTGCTTTTCCATATAGACTGTAAACCCATTGGTAAAAGACGAATGACGCTTGTCAGTGACTATTGTCAAACGTCGGAAAGAATGTTGGCCGACCTAGGATTCGAACTCACTACAGTTGATACGGCTAACTTGATGACTTGGACGTCATGGTGATTCAACACGAGCTTCATATCGCCTATTGGGTATGGCAGATCATTACATAGGAAAGTTTTAAGCCCCGAATTGTCGTGTCAAATATCTAGGCAATACCTGAACAGATTAAACACACATGAACGATTAAATTGAAACAGAATTTCATCTTCAAACAGTGAAAATAAATTAACCGCAGACGTCTGCATATATCAGTCGGGTCATTACTTTTGAAATTAGGTAGACTGTGAATTTAACATATGGACACAAGCACTGTCACTAATTTAACGCGATGAAGTATTTAGCGTACTGTCCATTACATTAATAAAGTTGAGTCATGACTACGCTTTTCAAGGATGGTTTTAAAGTCAAATTTAACCCTGATTTGTATCTCGCCATATCGATGTGCTCAACGATACTAAAGGTGCATGAAAAGGTTGTATTAAATAAAATAGACTATGAATCCAAACTTAATACTATGCATTACGGCTTCTAGAAGAACTTAAGTTTTAATTTAACATCATTTATGGTACGGAAATCAATCTACAGTGCTATTGAGATTAACGCAAATACATAACATGCTATTTAATTTAACATCATTTATGGTACGGATATCAATCTACAGTGCTATTGAGAATAACTTAAATACATAACATGCTATTTAATTTAACATCATTTATGGTACGGATATCAGTCTACAGTGCTATTGAGAATAACTTAAATACATAACATGCTATTTAATTTAACATCATTTATGGTACGGATATCAATCTACAGTGCTATTGAGAATAACTGAAAAATATTACATGCTGTTTAATTTATCATCAGTTATGGTACGGGAATCAATCTACAGTGCTATTGAGAATAATTCACAAATATTACATGCTATTTAATTTAACATCATTTATGGTAGGTACAGGAATCAATGTACAGTGCTATTGAGAATAACTCACAAATATTACATGCTATTTAATTTAACATCATTTATGGTAGGTACGGGAATCAATCTACAGTGCTATTGAGAATAACTAAAACATATTACATGCTATTTAGACGTAAATCATAAGCTGCTTTATAAAATTATATCGGAACGGTATAGATTTGAACTTTATCAAAATCGTTAAAAGTTTACTAACAGATATATACAGCTGTGTGCGATCGCATGCATTAAAGTCAGACTGGTTCCCAATTATGATGGGCGCAAGGCAAGGTCAAATAATATTTGCAAGTATATACTTAGTCTATGTCATTAAACGCCAGTGAAGACTGCTTTAATTTGAATACTAACAAATACGGTTGTCTTACTGTTGCAGAAGATATGTTATTAAATTGTTTTACCAAAAACGCCTCACAGAGACTTATGGACCTTTGTTACAGTAACTGGCTACACAATAACTTTACGTATAATCACACAAAGTGTTAAGTTATAGTTTACAGATTTCAATACTTTATGCAGACACCAAGTAAAGCAAACTGCTTAATGCCCGTCATCTACCGAATGTTGGTAAAGTACGGTTTAACAAATATATTAACGGACACATTGTCAAAGTTCATACTTTCCCAACCCCTACTCATGGAAGAAAGCTGTTAGGCAATCTTTGAATGCTTTCATGAAAAACCAAATAATTACCACAATAGAAAACAACCAGGCTTTATATTGTTTTAAACTTACACACTATGACTTTTCACCGTGCAATATATGGTATTTCAGCAGACTATATAGGAGCCATTTGAAATACTGCTATACGGTAATACATACTGTCCAAATTGTAAAGAGTCTGTTTCATGTTTAGCTACATACGTACTACTATTTTGTTCTGTAAACGAACCAATACGAGAGAAGCTTTGGGTTCAGCTTTTCCCTTACTCAGGAGAAACCGATTTCAACTCATTCATTTGTATGAAACCCGACGAGCAAATCCTTGAATTGTTATCTGGCTGTATGTCATTTAATCTCGATGTTTACTCTCGAGTCGCATGTTTTAAAAGTGCCTGAAATATGTACATTACTTGAGTAAAACTATTGTGTGTATGTCTATTTCTTATAGGTATATATATATATATATATATATATATGAAGTAGGCCTAACAATAGTTTTGAGTTTGTTTTTTCTATCATCTGCCTCCTCTGGAGTTGGTGCTGTGAAGCCGTGGTCACACCATACGTAGTTGACCGTAGTGGGGAATGACCGTAGTCGGCCGTAGTTGAACGTATGAAACGTAGTTGAACGTGGTTACACGTAGATAACCGTAGTTCAACGTAGTATTGAACGTAGTTTGAACTTATGATTTGCCCGTAGTAAGCACATAATTTTTCAACATGTTCAAAAATTGGTTACGGTTAAGTACGTTGGTGTGACCCTACTGTGAGCGTAGTTTGAACGTAGTTGACCTTAGTTAACCGTAATTGACCCTACTTGAACGTAGTTCACACGTAGTTCAACGTAGTTGTCCGTAGCTACACGTAGTGATACCCTAGTTAATCCTAGCCATTATGTTCGAACGTACTTCAACCTAGTTGACCGTAGTAACACTACGGCAGACTACGTTTCAAATGAACTACGGTCAACTACGTGCATGAACGTAAGTGTGACCATGGCTTGAATGTGAAGCATATACTGACAATCTTGTAAGCCAGGTGATGATGTGGATGCGTGGGGTCGGGTATGATCCTAGAAGGACTAGGTAGTCCCTTTGAAAGTTTATGTGGCTTTATGCGCTTGCGGCATTCAATTGTTGGTGTGAGAAGAACTTGTCTCTGAAGATTATCTTTACACCTTTATTTATATTAAAAGTTACAATCAAAGTAACGCTGATGGCATTGGGAGAGTCAATACTCATATATGTATATATACATATAGGTATGTATGCATATATATATATATATATATATATGTGTGTGTGTGTGTGTGTGTATGAATATATGTGTATAAATATTATTCTTTGATTTCTGTATTTACCATTATTTGCTTATACAGTGTGGACTGTGTGCATGCACTTGTTCGTGCGTGAGTTCATATGTCCGTGTATTCGTGCGTGCGAGCGAGCGGGTTTGTTTGTATGCAATTGTATATTGTAGTGTCGAAATACCACTATAAACAGTCATTAATGGCCCTGTCACACTATTGCGTATGAGAGAACGTATTAGTTGCGTATGCAAATTCATGAATTAATTTTCATACGCACAAAAAGCCCTTGGAAATACAGAAATTGTTTGTATACTTACCGTATTGAACCAATGAGAAGCCTATCTCTAGCGTATGTCCAGCGTATGTCTAGCGTATTTCCAGCGTGGTCTGCGTATGGCTAGCGATTAAGTAGCGTATGAACTAAACATGTCCAGCGTACCGATATCACGTGACAAAGTGCCCATATAAGCTGCGGCCTTTCCACATTGCAGCATAGAAATGGGATCCTATATATACACTTCATCAAAACGCTGCCAATACGCAGGGGATACGCTTGCCATACGCCAATCACACGCTAGTTGTACGTTATGTATACGTTTCTCAATCGTCAGGCATACGTCAAGATGTCTATATACGTTGCAAATACGTCAGACATACGTTAGAAGTACGTTACTCATGCGCCATCAATCCGCTAGTTGTACGGTACACCTTCATGCCAGCGTATTTCAGCGTATGCCCAGCGTACTCGACCTACGTACCTCTAGAGTAACTTGAGCGTTTTCAGCGTATGCCTTGCGTCTGCTTCGCGTATAAACCATACGTTAGAATACGCACAAATATTTTAGGCATGCTTACAAATAATATTCTGCCTCGCCGTATGCCAGCGTATGTCACCGTATGCGACCGTACTTGAAACGTATAAGACCTATGCCTAACGTACCCCTAGAGTATACCAGCGTATGAGTCATATTGTTCATACGCTGGCATATGCTAGTACGATACGCAATAGTGTGACAGCGCTATTACATGATATTTATGTGACACATTCTAGCATCCCATATATATCCTCTGGTATTTTTTTGAAAAGAATTATTGATTGATATTCAATTTACAAAACATTTGAAATACTGCTGTTCCTTGAATTTCGTTTCGTTGAGGATAAGCATCAGTTTTCTTGCGTGCAGGTATAGTCGCGTATGATGCGTGCAATACGTAACTAACCTGCACCCTCATCATGATCCTATTGCATCCACAACCATCTAACAAATCCCTCCAAACACATATACACACATGCTTAAATTGCATATATTCGATATAACTCGGTATGTCTCTTCGAGAAAACTGTAAATAACTAATATGTGGACTATTTACTGTTATTTTCTTATTTGTCGTACTATGTATGTATGTATTTACTCTTCATTTATAGAGGAAATAAAGAAATATCTATCTTTAAACCGCAGACATCTGCATATATCAGTCGGGTCATTATTTTCGAAATTAGGTAGACTGTGAATTGTACATATGGAAACAAGCGCTGTCACTAATAGGGCGGGAATGAAATAACGCCTCGCTATGAGATTTCTGAAATAAAACTAATCCCCGACTTAATTAAAGTTCTGCACGCTCTCATTTTATCGTAAAATACTTCGATTGCCAATTCTGAATAGGCTGGGGGCGGGGGGGGGGGGGGGGGGGGAATTGGTCCTAAATTAACGGCCGTGATACTCAGGAAATGTTATGACAACGGTTAACTCTATCGGCGATAATCCGTACAAGAGCTGCTTTCATTAATTTAGGTTCAACACTTCAATCCTTACACGACCTTCTGTTCCCCGATATAAAGATTCGTTTATTGTTAACGTCATTTTAAACATATTGACATTCATAAAACAATGACAAATCCATCTATCGAAATGTTTCAGCCGACCGTATTATAATTGTAACTTTTCTGACAATGTCAGGTGTTATTGAATCTGTTTAGAGAGAGTGGAGATTAGTGAGTCTCTGCATATGCACAGTCTTGTATGTAATATCCCAAATCGCCAGAAACAGTTCAAATACATTGCAACGGTTCTCTGCGAAACAACGTTAGGTATATGATACTTGTGAAGTACCAGATCAGCCAGCGCATCCAAGAGGTCAGAATTGGCTCTGTACTGTCGTCAATTAGTCATATAATGTTTCAATGAACTTCTCTAAATCAGTATCCATTTGGCACCCTCACGTTAATGCATGTGAATGTGATTTTAAACACGTGTAATACGTACGTGAAGCTTTATACACCGCTCATCTACTCTCACATCAATCTCTGTACAAGCCACCAGCTACCCTCTCACAAATATGGCAAAAGAAATAACTACCGGCAGCTGTGTCAAAATGTTGGGTATAGAATAAACTCAGGAAATGGGTCAAAGAAAAGGAATCATGTATATTAATCGGGTTTTCTAATACGCTACCAGGGAAACTGAGACTTATCTGTAACACTTGATATTAGTGATATGAAATATCGTAATATAGTTTGCAGCATCTTGCATTATATTTGGTTGCGGCACAAGAAATAACTACCTATAATTTCATAAATAGAGCAACTTTCTCTAAAGCTTTTACCTGGTGTATCATAGTGTAGTGTTGTCCGTAGTAAAACGAATGCAAGTTTACTTTTTGAACGCATTTAAAATACGTTCTCGGAAAATGATATGCAAGTTTACTTTTACGATAGCGTTTAATACGTTCTCGGAAAAAAGAAATGGCTTGTTGTGTCTTCAGAAGGCGTCTGCATCATTAAATAGGATAAGCATCTGAGTAGGCAAAATCGACCTATTGATAATTGTTCTTCCATTTCAATTCATTACATCTATATTCGGATATCTTCACATTCCTCAAATAGTCATCAGCATGCCTCTGAAGCTTCTAGAAAGACCAAACGTCCGAAGGCTAGTTTGACTTATCTGATAGCGGACGTCCCAGGTTTAAGTCTAGTGTTGATATAACTGAAATACTGTTGAAATTGATGTAAAATCCGTTTAAACCAATTACAAGTTTGTATAAAGACGGAACGGTTTAATATCAAACTGAATTATTTCTTTTGTTGACATATACAAAACGTAGTACAAAGAAAACAACAAATGCATAACTTATCTTCGACTAGTATGTTGATCTCGGTTCGCACCAGTACTCCAGACAATATTAATGTATGTCAACTGGCTACCTAGCCAGATATTCTAATTTAATTAGCCCATTGTTGGGAGACGAATGATGTTGGACAAATAAACGTTCATCATTCATCTAGTAGGATGAGTAACCAAGCCATTGTTAGAGTCTACGACCATTGACATATTAGGATCAAGTAACATGAATTCGCAGGACGATCGTTATCTACGTTTTTAATAAATACACGATGTAGGTTTTCCTAGAGCTGTGCTCTGACTTTCCGAGTTATTGATCCACTTGACTCAGTTGGGTGGTTTAAACGTCCGCTACGTGAGCGGGAGACCCGGGTTCGAGCCACGCTCGAATGTTACCAAATTACTAAAGAACAGTTTGCATTTTGTAGAAATGTGTATTTAAAATCACTTTTCAATCCAAACATGTAGCGTTACATTACCGACACTTGCATACCAAAGTCGACTTCTTTGTTTGAATGCGAATGAAAATGTTGTGAATAGTTGATTATATTAAGATATGAAAGGACTGGATACTAAGATTACAATTTAATATAGTTGTAGTCTTGTCGTTTAAGTGTAACTATCATCAATCGGATCAACTCGGTCTATGTCCATAAATAGCTGAGCGAATCCAATTGTTACTTACGATTTTAATAATTGTAACATTTGTGCAAACAATAATTAGACAAAAAGAGTTATAACAACTCAGACTGAATGCTAGGAAGCGGAACATTGCGATTTAATTCTAAAGCCAATACATAAAACACTCACACTCTGTATCTCTTCTTGTTAAAATACTGGTTTGCAAGTTCTTGCTAACAGTACACGTGTCTTAGCCTGTGGGAGGTGTGTTGTTAATAAACACAGATCCGTTCGGTCATCAAATTGAATCTATTGTAGACAGATACAAATTCAATCTGCAATATAATTTAATTTTAACCTTAGACAATCATACTAGAGTTCTGAAGCTCTGGTAATTTTATAATGCCGCTTCCCCTGTGCATGCCCAGTCATTTAATTTTGTTGACGGTCTAAAACGTACTCTGGTAATGCCGTTTAATCTCCCCTTTTATAGATTGTGTTGGTCTATCAATTGTGTTCCCAGGTTTTAGGGAGGGTAGAAAGGGCTCTTATACCGTTAACACCATGAACATCTTTAACTCTTATAATATCAGATAAGAGTTGAACAATAATTGTTCTATACGAATTCACAGTAGGGCATTTATAGTCGTTATTTACAACTGTTTGGTACATAATTAACCGAGCCCCGGTAGCTCAGTCGGTAGCAGCGTGAACTGTCAGTCTACGGTGTTGTGAGTTCGAACCCAAAATCGGCCAACATTCTTAACGACGTTTGACACAATTCAATGTGACAATCGTACTGTGTCTCTTTAGAATGGGCTAACTGTCTAGGTGCAAAAGCAATGCGTGGAAAGACTGTTGTGAATAGTAATGGTGTGTAAACGCCAGGGAACACATGGGTACTGACCACCGTGATATGAGAAGTACGCTAAGGTTGGTTTTCCCCGCGCATCGCTCATTTCTTTAACGTTCAATAAAGTGTGTGCAAATTATTTATTTGGACCACGTGTCAAAGACACCGACCTTCATGACTTTGCGACCACACAAAATTAAGATATGTCAGCCACTCCACCAAGTCACATCCGCCCAGATACATAACTACTGACGTTGAAATCAACTGTTTGTCTTAAACAGCATATGCATTGTGCTAGATTCTCTATAACGAAAGAGAAGCTATATTGAAAGGTATATTGCCCGCTCAGTCGGAATGGCATCTCAGAGGTCTTACCTAGATCTTCAGAGTTTGCAAGTGTCGAAAAACGAGTTAATTTACGGTATCTGAATGCATGCCTTAATATTATAGCGGCAGACGACACAAGGCTAGCAAGATGCCACGTGTTCCTTAGCGACAGATACGAAATCCGTCATTGGTACCATATCTGGGTATAACAAGAGGTTTTATAACCGACCTTACGATTTACATGTAACTACCGATCTTTACCACTTTGGTATTATACACCCTTTCTCGTCAATCAATCCCAAGCAACTTGGTCAACTCGTTTAAATTTAGGTAAACTGAGTGCACGGTGCAAGGAATGAAAGATAAGTCGTGAATTAATTAAAAACACATTCGTAGCTACTGTATGAATACTCTTTACGTTCACCTTTTATAAAGGGGAGACGTATTAGTTAACCATTTCCAAATTGTTTAATTATTTTTTCACATACAACAAATGTGTCAGCTACTTGATCATTCATATTTAGGTAAACTGAGTGCTCGTTGCAAGGAATGAAAAATAAGTTGTGAATTAAAGAAAAACAAACAATCGTAGCCACGAATACACTTTACGTTAACGTTTTATCAAAGGGAAACGAATTAATTAACCATTTCCCAATTGCAGACGCATTCTATATTGCCTTTTTGTCATAAACTTGTTAAAACATGCTATACAACTTGCAGTTTGTATGCAATAAAGCATATTGTATTGAATTATATTGTATATACATATACTCTTACAATTGTTTAATATTAACCATTTTTTGTCCACAAACAACAGATCTGCAGCAGACGACGTTGAATGGAGAAGTATTTGCGAGTTAACTTTTTGCTAATTTTTTTTCAAATGTCAACTGCTGCAGAAGCGTTCGTAAGCGTCTGTATTTTCGAAAGGGCGTACAGTTGTTGTTTTGTGACAGAGAACTTTGATAAATCTAACAAATTTAGAATAATGCGTTTGAGATGTTGATAAAATGTAGAGAATGTGCAGAATTAACATTTGAAAATAAAACAGACACGTGTTTATGAATTATTGAACATTGATGAGTGTATTGCAAATCCACACGAAACCTGATCTTTAGAGTTTTTATAATTTCACTAATTAAAGTCATACATTTGTCTTGAACTGCTGTCTAGCGAACATGACACTGTGCTTTTCGGACTAGAACATAAGACTGATCAAGATTCATCTAGTTGCAAAATCAACCGCTGTGAAATTCTGTGTGAAATTATCAACACGCTAATAATTAAAAACAATCAGGATCAACATATATCTAAATAGTTTATACAAATCAGAACGCTCGGGCTAAACACGTAACGAGCCTAGTTTACGTATTAACATAAGCAATACACAGCGATAAGCATAACAAAATCAAAGCCAGAAACACGAAAATACAGTGGTAGAGTGGTAGAAAGTCAGTGTACCTTAGCAAAGGTCCAGATTTCGAACCCCGTGATGAGCGCGGTTTAACCTTTGGTAATTTATCTCCAGAATTACTGGTAGCTCTCAAGGAAACACAAATCGATCATGATTATGTAAGCTCAACGTTTGTATCGCGATCCACGAATATAAAAAGAAGAAGTTTAAAATAAACCAATGAGGATTGTACATTTTGGGGATATGTCCTTGATCAATTTAGATGTCAATGTTCCCTGCTCACCTGTCTTTATTAAAATGGAGTTTTATGTGTGTGGAAAATGACGTCCCTATCATCAAGATTACAAAGTTTATGAGAATATTGGGGTTAAAACTAGTGAAAAGACGAGTTGTCTCTCTTCATATAGTATATAGTTTGTCTATGGTGAATTGCCGTTTGGGCAGACGACAACAATGTGTGACGTCATTTCTACGATAGGGATAACCGAAACAAATCATAAAAATATAGACAGGAGGCCCATTTCTTGTGAAATATATCACTCAGTACTGAGCAAGTGATAACAAAAACAGTGTAATTTGAAAAAAAGGAATAGTAATTCCACTCTATGTTTAGAATTGTGGTCTATGTAAAATTGATATTACTAGTTGAAATTGTTGGGATATGTAAATAGTATCCCTGTATAGGTTCTGTTTAAATACTGTCACAGATAACCATATATATGTTATATAGATACAATCTACTATAGTTGAATCTTTGGCTTAAACAATACGCAAATCACACTGTTTTATACACTGAAACTACAACAAGTGTTTTAATTATACCAGTAACAGCTATATTTTGTCTGTCATCAGGCAAGCTAGGAGATATGTCTACAATGCCTTAAAAAAGGAGGTCTGGAGTGCTTTGGATGGGAAGGAGTGTAATGTATTGACATTTGAATACCAGATCCCTGTTTGACATTGGATAGTTTTTCCATTGACTGTACGAAAGAGAGTGAGTCAAACAAACTTGATACTTTATGTGGAATGTTGACAATTATCCAGTTTAAGGCAAATTAAATAGCGATCAATACGGCAGCATAGATTGATAACTTGTTACCTAGTCTATTATTGACTGTTATAACCATTTCTGCCTCAACTGCCTGATCTGTATCTTTACTAACGTCAGTATATATCTTTAGATACTCGGCAAAGTTTGAGTTGATATGATCATTTGTGATTTCTAAAATGTTGGGCGGATGATCATTCTTATTGAACATTAGACTTAGGGACATGTCGACTACAGGATTAGTTAGATTCCAGGGTTACAAGAGGCGCTGTCTGAAGTCTGCCACATTGCATTCATGAATCCGATATTCTTCGGCCAGCTGTTGCACAGCGGCTCCAACTGGAAGCGTTGGGCGCTTATATTTGGATTTTTCGAAGAAACCGGATCCTATGATAGTGTTCACAGGGTTGCAATGTCTGCTTTTGACTCTAGCCCAGTATTTAAGTGTTTGTTCTTCTCGAACAAGATGTAGCGGTTCAATCCCGGCTTCCTGTTCTAATTCATGGGATGTGGTATTAGGAAGAGCTCTCAGAGCTTAAGTTAGATCCCTCCGTTGGATAGTATTTAGTCTCTTAAGATTGGATTCTCTTGCACAAGATACGATTACGACACAGTATTCTATCTTTGGACGTATTAGGGATTTAAAGAGAAGCAGGAGCTAATTTGTGAAGATCCGAAACGTGTGTTCCTTAGCATTCTCATTCAATTTAAGTCCCGTTGGCATTTAGTGACCAGTTCGTCTATGTGTGACTGTAATCATCAAGAGTCATGCCTAGACATTTTATAGTCTTCTTAATTTGAATTTTTGAGTTTCGCAAAGATACGTCCACTTGGTGTTTATTTTGATTTCCGAAAAGTATTACTACTGTTTTAGTCTGACTAATTTTGAAGCCCCAATGTTGGGACCAGCGCCAGATGTAGTCAAGCCCATTGTGTACCTTTCTTTGTAGGTGTTGAATGTTGCCTCCACATACCCAACTGCCTGAGTCGTCTTTATAAATAAACCAGACGCTATTAAATAGTCCATGTTGGCAGATGACCAGTTTTCCACGAAGAATAATATGCAGAGTGTTGGTGAGAAACAGTCTGGTCGTGGTATAATCGAAAACCAGTTTACAATGAGTTTACCTCTGGAAAACGTAAATCCATAACACAACGAAGAACACAATGGTGATTTTGAATCTTAATGACCAAGGTTTGGAAACACCGGGCGTTAATCCAGTGAATGAATGTTCACGAAAATAAGTTAATCCTTGACGACATATTTATTGCAGTAGGAGTTAAAGCAAGATATATTGTTTCCTGTCCTTTTTCTTGTGTCAGTGCAGTTCAATAACTCGTTTATATATTGTACAGAAATGAGATAACTAGGGTTTATATTTAAGGTTTAACCGTAACAGATCAGATTTTTGAATATAAAAAAACCCAGTTTGTAAATTGTGACAAAACTGACTTACAGAAATTTTAAAATAACACAAATTTCCGTCAAATATATTTTCTTGTACGACCTTCTTTTGATCATGCCTCGAAAACCCCATTGCTTCTTCAACTGAAAAACCTTGTTCTTAATTTCGCGGACGGACTGCTGACGTTCCAACCGGTTGCCAATTCTTGAAAATCCGTTTCCCGATATGTAGTTTGCTGCAAGCCTTGCGAGTTGCCATGTGCAATTATCAAAATGTTAGGGTGACACGTAAACAATCTTGAACCAAGTATTTTATAACAGTCCAGACCATCTCATTGGTTTTGTGCTATGGCCTACATATACAAGTTTCTAGGCACACAACAAAAGACGAGTTGCACAAAGAAATATTGGTATGGTAACATCAATGTCTACAGAACGTAGAACGTTTGGGTATTTGAAAAACCAGTTTAATTTGTAAAAATGAGTGAACGGAAACAAGTGAACGACTGTTAGGAGAAGGACAAGACATCCGAAACATGTAAATTACTTTGTAACAAGGTGATGTTATAACCGTATAGCATGAGGCTAATTATATGAAAATATGAGGAATCGATTAGTTTTCTTATTGAACAGAATGAGACCAACTAGTCACAAATAAAAGATCATCGATGATCGACGTTATGGGAAATGAACAAACATGCAGTGTCAGGTCATGCATATCCCCTGTATTTATTGCTCCAATAATATTATTGTATAGATTAAAGATATATTGAAGAAACTGTATTCAATTTCTCGAACTACTACAAATGATTGATTGATCAACGCCATTTTTCAACAATTTGTCAGTCATACCATGGCGTCCAGTTCACCTAGCTTTCTCACACCAGTAGACCACATAGACTATAAGCCCATTGGTGAAAGACGAATGACGCATGTCAGTGACTTTTGTCAAACGTATGAAAAAATGTTGGCCTAGATGGGATTCGAACTCATTACAGTTGATATGGCTAACATGATGACATTGCCGTCATGGTTAAACAACACAAGCTTCATATTGCCTGTTGGATTTAACAGATCATTTCTAAATGGAAATACACAGGTACGTATAAAGCCCCGACTTGTCGTTTTAAAAATCTGGGCAATACCTCAACAGATTAAACACACATGGACGATTAAATTGAAACAGAAGATCATCTATACACAGTGACTATGAATTAACCGCAGACGTCTGCATATATCAGTCTTGTCACTTCTTTCAAAAATAGTTAAGACTGTGAATTGAATATATGGAAACGAGCGCTGTCACTAATAGGGTGGGAATTAAAGTACGTCTTGCTTTTGAAGTTTCAGAAATAAAACTAATCCCCGATTTAATTAAAGTTCTGCAGGCTCTCATTCTATCGCAAAACACTTCGATTGCCAATTCTGAATAGGCTTGGGAGGAAATTGGTCCGAAATTAACGGCCGTGATATTCAGGAAATGTTATAAAAACAGTAAACTCTATCGGCGATAATCCGTAAAAGAGCTGCTTTCATTAATTTAGGTTCAACACTTCAATCCTTAAACGACCTTCTGTCCCCCGATATAAAGATTCGTTTAAATCTCATTTTCGACGATTATGACATTCATAAAACAATGACAAATCCATCTATCTAAGTGTTTCAACCACCCGTATGATAATTGTAGCTTGTCTGACAATTTCGGGTGTTATTGCATCTGTTTAGAGAGAGTGAAGATTGGTGAGCCTAATGCATACGCACAGTCTTGTATGTAACATACCAAATTGCCAGGCACCGTGCAAATAAATTTGAGCGATTATCTGCGAAACAACGTTTAGTATATGATACCAGTGCAGATCCAGATCAGCTAGCGCATCTAAGAGGTCAGAATTGGCTCTGTAATGTTCGCCAATTAGTCATATAATGTTTCAATGAACTTCTATAAATCAGTATTCATTTGGAACCCTCACATTAATGCATATGAATGTGGTTTTAAACACGGGTAATAAGTACGTGAATGTCTATACACTGCTCATCTACTCTCACATTGATCCCTTTACAAGCCACCGGCAACCCTCTCACTATTTCGGGAGTGGCATAAACTCAGGACATGGGTAAAAATCAAAGACACGAAATCATCCATATCAATCGGGTTTTATAATACGTTACCAGGGAATCTGACACTTATTTGTAACACTTGATATTAGTGATATGAAATATCGTTATATAGTCTGCAGCATCTTGCATTATATTTGGTTGTGGCACAAGAAATGCCTACCTGTTATTTAATAAAATGATCAACCTTCTCTAAAGCCTTTACCTTTTATATCATAGTTAAATGTTGTCTGTAGTAAAATAAATGGCCACTTTGGAGGCATTTCAGGAAATGGCTTAAGTGGGTTTTTTAAGTGGTTGTTGAAGTCATCACCTAACAATACGCTGACGTCAGCGTCGGAAACATTAATACCATATTTGGGGGAGCACAGAAAATAAGACAGGCAACCTGCGCAGTGAGTCATTCGTATGTTTTATAACTCTATGGTATAAACGATAATTGCGAACACATTATTTTCAAACATGGGTGGAGTATCTTTCGTAGATGGTGATATAACTGATATTCGTAACGTCCACGCCATAGTACATCAAGTCAATTGTCTCACAGTTAAACCGCACGGGTTATCGGCAATAATAGGTAAGAAATACCCGTGGGCAGACGTTTACTCGAAAAAGACGTCGCTTAATTCCACGTAGTATGTATGGAAGCGCATAAAGAGCTTATTCGGAGCAATGATTTCGCTACTTATAGATATGTCCGTGTAAGGGTTAATCACATATACAGTTTTCCAAGATACACCCTTTGTATGAACAGAAGTCGATGTAAGCGTCTTGATTTAAAAAGTATAGGTTAAAGGCGGTGTATGTTAACGCAAAGTATCGAACGATATAAATTCCGTAAATCAGAAAGTGTGTCGTCACAGTTTTTTTTATTAAAACGGTTTCTATATCTTTTTGTAATGGTATTCTAAGAAATTAAAGCTAAGACGGAATGAAGTTAAGGATAATCCATTGACTAACCACTTAAAGTTTTCGAGCCATCTTATCTTATTTATCACGGAAATTTACTACGTGATCAAGCTTGTCAAATGTATAGCTTCACCGGAAACATCTTTACCTTATATGATAACGACGCTACGGAATATTACTAAGCATCATCAACCAGAAATGACGTGGCGTCATTCTCGAGAATGATTTTATCAACCAATGAATTTTAAAATCAGACAAGGACTGACGCTACTTAATGGACATCCGTTGCGACATATTTTAAAAATAACGGAGTCTCATTAACCAATAAAAACGTAATGTTTTCTGTTTACCGGAAAGAACAATATCTTATTCAGCAATACGGTAGCGTGATTCGTAATTTTGAGTTGATGAGTATATATAGGAGTCATATTCAAATAACATAACATCATTAAGGGGTCATTATAAAAACCTTTAGAGTTTTATTGTTATATCATCACATATTTCATAAAGAAGGTAAGTGTTACTTTATTTGAGCATGATTTCTAACTTACGATCACCTTATGGTTTATGTACTGATAATTCATATTCGCTATTTACTGTACGAATAAATAAAACAAAAGAAAACAGGATACATTTTTCACTAACAGAATTTATCCGCCACGTTTAAAATGCCCTTTGTTATATTGTTTTCAATACACGCGGATGTACTTATTTCATTTTTCCTTCACAATCCTAGTATAAAAATATAAAAAAAGATATTTACATCTGTTATATTTTATTTTTTTATTTTTTGAAAACAAAAACAAAACAAAACAATTATGAGGACAAAATTGTACTCATGTTGCTTCTAATTAAGGCACATTGCCTCTGCATTTCCTCAATTTTTCTCTCCAACTCCTGTAACCTCCTCATTTCTCCCCTACACTCGATCTGGAGAAGAAAAAAAAAATATACATTTGATAAATGTAATATTATTTTAACTCCGGTACATCATAGATATCATATAAGTTAAATACATGTAATATATATATATATATACATATATATATATATACACACACACACATGATCATTAGTGTGTTAAATATATGAATGAAATATATATTTTATTCTCTCTTTCTGTCTGTCTGTCTGTCTGTCTGTCTGTCTGTCTGTCTGTCTGTCTGTATCTCTCTCTCTCTCTCTCTCCCTCTCTCTCTCCTCTCTCTCTCTCTCTCTCTCTCTCTCTCTCTCTCTCTCTCTCTCTCTCTCTCTCTCTCTCTCTCTCTCTCTCTGTCGAGCCCCTGTAACTCGGACAGGGAGTTGTAAGTTCAAATTCCGGCTAGGTCAACTTTTCTTTCCGACGTTTAACAAGAATCAATACGGTATGCGTCATTCGTCTTCCATTAATGTGCTAAATTTATGTGAAAAAGCAGCCAGTTGTGTAATATTAGTGTGAGAAAACCAGGAAATACATGAGTAGAACTGGTCACGTGATATAACTGAAAAATTATTTAAAAAAAAAAAACGATGTTCATCCTCAAACAATCAATTTATCTCTCTTTATCTCTCACACATGACAATATTCTGGGTTATAAAAACGCTACTTACCACTTTTGCTTCAGATTCCCACTTAATGGGCTGAAAAATAAAAATAAAATAAAAATAACCTACTGTATGCGTATTATTACTTAATTTTCCAGTAGTTTGTCTGTATTAAGTTGTCAATTCGGGGGTCTTTCTTTTAATTTCGAACTCAGCACGGCTAACATTCTCTGCGATGATTGACAAAATGCTATCTTTACGTAAATAGACTGAAAAGTTATTGATAACAAAAAAAGGGGGTATTTGGTTGGTCTTTTAAAAAAACGAGAAAAAAAAAAAATTACAGACTCGTCCCAATTCTCTTCCTCCGCAAACAATCTGTTACGGGGGTTTTTAGGCCACCCCTGGGAAGGCTGTAATACATAAAGATAATAAAATATACTTTTATATTTATAACCGCGTCTCGGTAACTCAGTAGGGGGAGTTGTAAGTTCGAAAACAGGCTCTGGCAACTTTCTTTCCGTTTTTTGAAGGAATCCGCTGTGGTCGAGAGGTTAGCGTAGGGGATTTCAAAAACCGGGTGCCCCGGGTTCGATCCCCAGTCGCGGCACTACTGTCATAGTGGAGTGCCCTTGGGCAAGGCACATTTTCTAGCCTAGTACTGGTTTGTTTACCCAGGGATCATGAATAATTAAATTTAATTGCGCGCTAAATGACCTTAGCTGTCGATGCGCCGTAAAACAATATACAGTACATTCATTCATTCATTCCGACGTTTGACAAAAGTCAATGCGACATGCGTCATTCATCTTTTCATCAAATGAGCTAATTCTATGTGGAAAAAAAGCAGCCAGCTATTTAGGAAGATTATCATATAAAGTCGGAGAAAACCAGGAAAATCCGTCTGTAGGTGAACTGTCCGCCGTTTTATGACGAACAAATATCTCTAATAAGTCGCATTAATTTAATTACACATAACATTTTTTTTTTTTTTTATATATATATATTATATTTTATGTATGTGAAATAAGTATTAGTAATAAACATAATAATTATAATAATAATAATAGTAATAATTTAATTTCAGGGTTATGACGGGGTTTTTTTACTGGAATATCTGATCAACAACAGTATCAGGCCATCCAAAGTGCTATAACGGGTCTAAAATCATGTACATGGTGGTCTCAAAGGGTCTTAATATCAGGGTACTGGATTCCCTTAACTTTCTCCCCATGAAGTTGGCGGCTCTCCCGAAAGCGTTTGGCTTAAAGGAATTGTGTAAGGGTTATTTCCCCCACTCTTTCAACAAAAGGGAAAACCAAAAATCCCTATCCGGACCCTAAGTATTTCATGTCTACCGGCGACATATCAGCGTTTCTTAAATGGCACGAAGAGAAAACAAGGGGCGGGGCTGTCTTCGACTTCCGTGCAGAAATGAAAGCGTACTGCCGATCCGATGTAGACATATTTAGGAGGGCGTGTCTACAATTTCGTAGTCTCATGATGAATGCCACTAACGTCGATCCGTTTCAGTACGTGACGATCGCCAGTGTCTGCATGGGCATTTTCAAAACAAAGTAAGTTAATGATCTTTTTTTTTTTTTTTTTATTATTATTTTCTATTGATGATTTATATGTTTACTATTTACTTAGAGATAATATCAGGTACGTTAATATATTCTAACCCTTACATTTCTTGGAGGCGGAGTATCGTGCGACGTTCGAGATACCGAACGGAATGAATTTGAACTGGGTGAAAGCTAAAAAAAACGCCGGCAGGATGGTCGCAATTAATCAACACACGATTGTGGGTGCCCTTAAATTAGGGGGCGAAAGTCGTTGTAAAAAAACGATCGTGTCATCCATCGCACAGGTTCCCAGCGCCGGCTACGTCCAGAGGGACACTTTCAGTAAAGCCTCCATACAATGGCTCGAGTACCTGATGGAATTTGCCAGACGAAATGGAGATTCCCTTCATATCCAGCATGCCTTAAACGGGGGTGAAGCCTCTATATTAGGGACGCAGTACAAGGTCGACGGTCGTGCGTTCAATGTCGTATACGAGTTTCACGGTAAGCGTTTATTTTCATTTTTTTTTCTTTCTTTCTTTTTCTTTTTTATATGACATAAATAATGATAACAATTATTTTGTTTTATATACGAACACTATTTTAGATATCATTATGTATTTCTATTTTTGTCTAAAAAACCCTAAAACGGGGCAAACCATGGACCAGCTGTACGCCTTGACCCTAATTAAAAAGAAAATGTTGACCCAGTATCTACGATACGAATACGTATGCATCTGGGAGCACGAATGGTCTTTCATGGTGAGGGAAGACCGAAACATCAACGATTTCTTAGGAGGTTTAGACATTCAAGAACGACTGGACCCGAGGGAATCCTTTTTCGGGGGACGAACCAATGCCGCAAAACTGCATTATAAGGCCGGGGATGGCGAGCAAATCAAATATGTCGACTTTACGAGGTAATAACTACAGTAGATTTACCTATTTTTTGAGAAGTTAATTTTGATTGATACGGGTTTTAACGCCTTTTTCAACATTATTTGATTCATGTAGCGGCGGCTAATTCACCGAATATTAAGGTGTAGGTAATACGGTTTTTCTTCTATATCTTTTCAGTTTGTACCTTACGTCAACAAATATAGTCGCTTACCCGTGGGACATCCTGAGATAATTAAAACTGATTTTGGCGAATTCAGCACGTACTTCGGGATCGCCAAGGTAAAGATTCTGGCTCCACGAGGTCTGTACCACCCCGTTCTGCCGTACAGATTTAACGGCAAACTTAAATTCCCGCTGTGCAGAACGTGCGCGGATACCGAATGTCGAACTGTTTGCCAACATACAGACGACCAAAGAGCTTTCATAGGGGTCTACTGCACACCCGAAATTCAGAAGGCGCTGGAAAAAGGATATAGTCTACTTAAAATGTACGAGGTGTACCACTGGGACGACAGTACACAGTACGATCCCCGGACCAAGGAGGGCGGTCTGTTTGCCACCTATGTCAACACCTTCCTGAAATTTGAACAGGAATCCTCGGGATGGCCGGAGTGGTGCAAGACGGATGGTGACAAAGAAAAGTACATCCGAGATTATTTTCAAAATGAGGGCGTACGGTTGGACCAAGACAAAATAAAAAAGAACCCCGGTTTGCAAGCATTGGCTAAACTTTGCTTAAACAGGTAATCTACTCCTTAATTATATTAATTTGAATAAGACGATTTCTAGTTATTATTAGATTCGAAAGTAACATATGCTTATCATTATATATATATATATATATCGTATGTTTGGTACATTCATCCTTTTCTTTCGTCATATTTTACAGTTTCTGGGGTAAATTTGGTCAGAGGCTGAACCAAGGAGCCAGCAAATATATCCACGCCACTGAGCTGGATAAATTCTACAAACTGCTGACGGATAAAACTAAGAAGGTGAAAGATTTTCACATTATTAATGAGGACCACATTCACCTAGAATATGAGTACCAAGCCGGATTCGTACCGGAAGATATGAAAGCAAACATCTTCTTAGCTATATACACGACTACCTGGGCACGACTTAAATTGTACGACGTATTAGAACAGTTGGGTGAACGAATCTTATATTATGACACGGACTCCGTCATCTACGTCAGCAGACCCGGTCAATACGATACGTCTTTGGGCGATTATCTAGGTACGTAATCGTTGTATTTACGATACTATAGACCGAGCGTAATAATTAAAAACCGACTTCAAAATATTTATACTTTTCATAATAACATTTGGTATATTACAGAATATAATTTGTATTAGTATGAACAATACGATAACGCGACTACTTTTTTTATTTTTATTTTTTTTACAGGAGAACTCACCGACGAACTCGAAGTTGGAGACCACATCGTCGAGTTTGTCAGCGGTGGACCTAAGAACTACGCCTACAAAACGTTCAAAGGCGAGCAAACCTGTAAAATCCGAGGGTTCAGCCTTAGTTACACTAACGCCCAATTACTGAATTTCGACAGCGTTAGGGAAATGGTAGACAAAGTATTGTCAGAAATGTCAGACACCTACAAAAAGAGGAAACTGCGAGATTTCGAGCAACCACCCTGTAATGTTATCGTCACTTCCAATCCCTCAAAGATCTCGAGGGATAAATACCAAAACATTCTGTACAACAAAAAAGAACAAAAACAGTACAGGGTGGTTTACGATAAACGGATCATACTTAAAAATTTAGATACGGTTCTCTACGGATATTTATAAGGGGTGGTCTTATAAATAAAATTAATAAATAAAAATGGAGTATTCAAACGTATTTATTAACCTTCCTTATTTGAAATCATTAAGGGAGGCCCGAGGTCGACGACAGCTGTTACTAAATATCAACTCGGCTCAAACGAGAGCCGTGTGCGAAGTGGCTAAGCGTATCCTGGACGGAACCATCAATCCATTACGTCGAGACGTACGAGTCTTCAGTGGGAAACGATTAATACTAAGAACGCTAGCGTCCGATCGCGTAAGCGTGATAAGAAAAAAGGGGGCGCTAAAAAATCACCCCACCCTGTTGCCCGTATTATTAAAAGAGTCGTACGTCGCACAAACTATCGTCGACAAAATAAGAAAAGTATATGGCTGTCGTGGAACATTAATAAGAGAAAGATGTAGCTACGATTAAAGGAAATATATATATATCATCGTCATGAATAGTTGCCCCAAGTGTCACAGATCGTTTTCCAGAAGGGACGTCATGCTGAGACATCTCAGAAATATACATAGCGCCTTATCGTCATCACAGAAAAATAGGCTAAATACGACATATTCGGTCCGCCGTCCGCATGAGAGAGTACTTGTGGGGTGCGTGTTTTTCCTGTTTCCTGAAGCCGACCCACCACCCTCATAAAGACACTTAGATAAATAGTATATTTTTATTTTTTATAACAGGTATCTCATTTGCATATTAATGTTATTCATTCCGTAAAAGGGGGTTAATTACGGGATGAATTACATACTTGTGGGGTGCACCCCACAAGTAAACATCAAAGGAAATAACCCCACAAGTACACTCCCATGAGTTCGTCCGCTCGTCCGACGCCGCCCGGCGTTCGTACAGTCCGCCGTCGTCCAGTAATATGCGCGACGCACCAACGCCGCTACATCAGAGAGATACGCGCGACGCCACGCCTCCGGCGAGCGATTTAAATCTCATGCCTTTCGAACTATGTTCGAGTATTATGGTGGCGGGACCCACGGGTTCCGGAAAAACGAAATGGACTTTCACCTTTCTCAGGCAACTGGATTATCTTTATACTGTACCTCCTAGAAAGATCTTGTACTGTTACGGAATTTACCAGACCCTTTTTGAAGACATGGAAAGACAAATACCGAACCTCATCTTACACCAAGGACTGCCTTCAACGAAGGAAATAGAAGAATTTTCCGAAGGTCAGCACGATCTCATTGTACTGGACGATTTGATGCACGACGTATTAGAAAGCAAGACGGCGGAACTGCTTTTTACCAGGGATTGTCAACATAAAAAATTGAGTGTTATATTTATTTCTCAAAATCTGTACGGTCAACGGAAAACGGCTAGGACGATAGCGCTCAACTCTTGGTACATGGTGATATTTAAGAACATTAGAGGTACTTCTCAAATTCAAACTCTAGGTCGTCAGTTGTTTCCGGTAAAATCTAGAGTACTGACAGAGGCGTTTGAGGACGCCACCAGAGAACCGTTCGGATATCTATTGGTCGATTTAACCCCCAGAGGTCGAGACGAATATCGGTTACGAACACGGATCTTTCGGGGGGAAGACATTGTGGTATATAAATGTTTATAAGAGGAAAGCTGACATCGCGGTTTTAAAATGTTGCCATGAGTCGCCTGGTAAAAAGTCAATGGACCTTTTTTGCTATGTTTCTATCAAAGACGTCTGATAAGCAAAGACAAGCCTTATTGGACACCATTACTAAGGATCAATTAAGAGCTTTAGTGCAGATCGTTCTCAATTTTCTGCAAAGGACACTAACTGTATCGTCTTCAGTTCTGACGTCGATAGAGCGTCATAAACGCCTGTTAAGACGTCTTGTCGATACGTCCCTAGCGCTCGTCGATAAAAGAAAAATATTAAAGGGGCGAGCAAAGGCAGTATACGAGTTTATGAGAGCCGTTAAACCTTCATTGAACGTTTACTTACAATGAGTACTTTACAGAAATCGGTATTGCTTCCGTTCCATAAATACCGGAGATTAATAGCTCACAGAAATATACAGACGCAGTACAATCGCCCCGTTTTTAAACCCTTAGAAGACAAAAAGGAGGTAAAAACTGCGGAGACTCCGAAACTTAAACAATTTAAACGACAACGTGTAGGTCCTCCCGGAATTCCAGCTAAAACACGACGTAAACCTTAGAAAACGGAACGCAAGCAGGGGATCGAAGCTTAAATATGCCGGATTGGAAAGAGTATCTGTTATCAATATATTTCGACCCTAGTCATCCTGGAAGTTTTGCAGGTCCCGACAAACTGTACGAAACGGTGAAAGCTGAGGGAAAATTTAAAATCGGAAAGTTCAGAGTCGCGAAATGGCTCGGAGATCACGATGCCTATTCTTTAACTAAAGTCGCGAGATGCAAGTTCGAACGATCTAGGATAATCGTAGAAGGCATAAACAGTCAGTGGGATGTAGATTTACTTGACTTGAAAGACGTAGCCAGCTTAAACGACGGTTACCAGTACGTATTGGTGGCGATTGACATTTTCTCGAGGTTCGCGCATTGTCAACCCGTGAGAAGCAAATGGGCTAAAGACGTTAATAAAGCTTATGAGATGATGTTAATAGGTCCTAGACAACCAACGATCATACGCACGGACAAGGGTAAAGAATTTAACAACAAAGTGATGGCAAAGTTTTTAAAAGAGAGGGGTATGCGTCATTTTAGCGCTGAAAATACGGAAACCAAAGCGAACTATGCAGAGAGGCTAATTAAAACGCTTAAACACCGAGTGTATCGTTATTTTATAAAAAACAGAACGCGGAGATACGTGAACGTATTGTCCGATATCGTAAATAGTTACAATAACACCGTTCATTCCAGTTTA
This sequence comes from Serripes groenlandicus, assembly GCA_031761405.1. Taxonomy (NCBI): domain Eukaryota; kingdom Metazoa; phylum Mollusca; class Bivalvia; order Cardiida; family Cardiidae; genus Serripes; species Serripes groenlandicus. Next base: position 9,636,340 of record JASEVX010000005.1, read on the forward strand.
GGGAGGACACCTACATCGATCGACGAGAATAACGAACACGAATCAGATACGAACTTCGTCAAAAAAGGATTACTAAAACATTTAAACCCGTGAAATCTGAAACGCGTAAAAAGCGGCGCTACGCTTTCAAAAAAGGACAAGTTGTACGCGTTTCGCGCATCAGAAACGTGTTTGACAGAGAATATTCGCAAAAATGGTCCGGAGAACTTTTCAAGGTGAAAAGAAGATTCAAACGAGACGTGTTACCCTTGTACGAGCTCGTGGATTGGTCGGGCGACGCTGTGACGGGTACTTTCTACCGACAGGAACTACAATCGGTCAATGTAGACGAAAACACCGAATATTACGTGGAAAAAGTTTTAAGGAAAAGAACCAGAAATAGGAGGAAAGAGTTACTCGTAAGATGGTTGCATTGGCCTAAGAAGTATGACTCATGGATACTGGAAACGGATCTTAAATAGAGAACACAGTCAAGAATGGAAATATTTCGGAAACAGAGTTCCTAAAGCCGAAATCGTGTACATTTGTCAGATAAGCATCGTATACGTAATTATTAATATATCTATAGGTGCTACCTATTTACGAAAAAACATTTAAAATTAAACAGCATAATTTGGCAATTACAGTTGATTTTTAAAAGTATTTGACTAGACGGGGGTCGTTGGGTAATTTCCTCTTTTCAGCCCTTTTCTGATGTCACCTGGCGACTACCTTTTGAAACCGGTCTGAAAGGCTGGTACAAATATTGTAGGGGGTCACATTTCTGTTTAATTCTATCCCTAAAATAGACGATTATTCCAGCCCTTTTCTGATGCCACTTGGTGACTACCCTTTTCACCCAATCAATATGTCTTAAACCATTTTGTAGAGGGTCACCCATAGAACATCTTGGAATTCGAAAAAGCGGATTCACAGGAGAACAATTTATAAAGTTTTGCAATTTCCACCCCATTCTGAAACCGCAGCAAACCAATTTATAGGTATAATATAAATTGTTGAACAATTTTTAATGAGGGTCACCAAAGTAACATTCATGTCAAGTTTGGTTAATATCGCATCAGCAGTTTCAGAGAATATTTGACCGTTTGAAGTACGCCGTACAGTGAGTGATCACAATGGAACACCTTGAGCCTTTGGTTTGAAATTGATCTTTAAACAAGAGGGCCATTATGGCCCTAGATCGCTCACCTGAATGATTTCTAATGCAAAACACATCAAGACAATTATTCTGACAAAGATTTAAAATGCAACCTCCAGTGTTAACAAGATGTTCCTGTATTTGGCCTCTTGACCTATTTTTTGTTTTACCTGATATGACCCATATTCGAACATTGACTAGATATCATCAAGACAATCCTTCTGACAAAGTTTCAACTTGCTCATAGTAGAAATGCAGCCTCCAGAGTTTTAACAACTTTTTCCTTCAATTTGGCCTATAGTGACCTAGTTTTTGATCAGGCATGACTCATATTCGACCTTGACCTAGATATTATTCAGAGAAACATTCTGACAAAATTTGAAGATGCTGAAGCAAAATTCGGCTTCTACAGTGTTAACTCGATTTTCCTTCAATATGTCCTAGTGACCTATAGTTTTTAAAAAAGATATGACCAATATTTGAAATAGGGACTACATATCATCAAGACAAACAACTGAAAAGGTTTGAACATGCTCAAGTTAAAAATGCAGCATCCAGAGTGTTAACACGATTTCCTTTCAATTTGGCCTAGTGACCTAGTTTCTGACCCAATATGACCCATATTCTAACTTGTCCAAGATCTGATAGAGATAAATATTCTGATATATTTTCATGAAGATCTGATGCAAAACGTAGCCTGTAGAGTGTTAACAAGGCAATTGTTGACGACGGACAGACGCAGGACAAAATGTGATCACAATTGCTCACATTGAGCACTTCGTGCACAAGTGAGCTGAAAAGTAAAAGTGTAACATTAAAGCTCAAATCTTAACTTTAATTGTTGTAGATATTGTGAAAGAAAATATTTTACACACAAAGCTTTGAAAAATAACCTAATATTTATGATAAAATGGCATAAGAGAAGCATTTATTTACCCATTTTCACATACAAGGAATTTGAAGGTGATTACTAAAATCTTAGTTGGAAAATAAAAAATATTCATAATGAGAAATGTATGTGTTCATTTCATTGGACACATCAGAAGTAGTCTGTAAATGGTTAAGGATTAATCCTTTTCGACATGTAAATGCTTTCTGCCACCTCTGCATAAGAACATTTTTGAAAAATATTGTGACAAAAGGACATATTGTTCATGATGAACATTTTCCCCCTTTATCACAATTTGTTTACTCAAATAATTACACTTTCCTATTAATACATTTTCCAAAATAAAACCAAAATGTTTTCAAAGTGGTTTGCTAAAGAATTGTTCCAGGTTGGAAAGAGTTAAGTAAAGAGAAACTACTATATGGTATATATGTACATGTATAATTAACAAGAGGACCATAATGGTCCTATATTGCTCACCTGTTTTTTCCCCTATATGAGTCTATGAAAAACAAGTGACCCCCGGGGAGGGCTCATTTTTGACCCCAGTGCTATAATTTGAACAATCTTGGTAGAAGTCCACTAGATGATGCTACATACCAAATATCTTTTAGACAAGAAAGTTTTTAAAGTTTTTTCCCTATCTATGTAAAACAAGTGACCAGAGGGAGGGGTCATTTTTTATCCCATGGCTATAATTTGAACAATCTTGGTAGAGGTCCACTAGATGATGCTACATACCAAATATCACAGGCCAGGGACCTCTACTCTTAGACAAGAAGATTTTTAAAGTTTTTCCCCTAAATGAGTCTATGTAAAACAAGGGACTCCGGGATGGGGTCATTTTTGACCCGAGGGCTATAATTTGAACAATCTTGGTAGAGGTCCACAATGATGCTACATACCAAATATTAAAGGCCTGGGCCTTCTACTTTTAGACAAGAACATTTTTATAGTTTTTTCCGCATATGAGTTTATGTAAAACAAGTGACCCCCGGAGAGAGGTCATTTTTGACCCCAGGGCTATTATTTGAACAGGCTTGGTAGAGGTTCACTAGATGATGCTACATACCAAATATCTTTTAGACAGGAAGACTTTTTAAGTTTTTTCCCTATATCAGTCTATGTAAAACAAGTGATCCCTGGGGAGGGGTCAATTTTGACCCCAGCGCTATAATTTGAACAATCTAGGCAGAAGTCCACTAGATGTAATGATGCTACATACCAAATATCAAAAGCATGGGCCTTCTAGTTTTTCCCTTATCTATGTCAAACAAGTGACCCCCGGGGAGGGGTCATTTTTGACCCCAGGGCTATTATTTGAACAATCTTGGTAGAAGTCCACTACTACTTGATGCTACATACCAAATGTCAAAGGCCTGGGGCCTCTACTTTTAGACAAAAAGATTTTTTAAGTTTTTTCTCTATATGAGTCTATGTAAAACAATAGACCCCAGGGGAGGGGTCATTTTGAACAATCTTAGTAGAGGTCCACTAGATGATGCTACATACCAAATATCAAAGGCCTGGGCCCTCTACTCTTAGACAAGAAGATTTTTAAAGATTTTTCCCTATATGAGTCTATGAAAAAGCAAGTGACCCCCCGGAAATTTGAACAATCTTGGTAGAGGTTCACTAGATGATGCTACATACCAAATATCAAAGGCTTTCTACTTTCAGACAAGAAGATTTTTTAAGCTTTGGTTAATTTCCCCTTTTTTCGTAGCCGTGGCAACCAAAGATCTGCATGGAATAGAATTCTTTGAACAAGTTAGAAAGAGATCCACCCAAGGAACATTCCTGTAAAATTATTTTGAATTTGGTTAATTGGTTTAGGAGGAGAAGTCGTTTGTAGGAAAAAGTAAACGGACGGACGACGGACGGTGAGCGATCACAAAAGCTCACCTTGCACTTCATGCATAGGTGGGCTAAAAATACTGAAAATCTCAATTAATTTAATAGAGATGAAAACATTGTGGCAAAAGGAGAAATTGCCAATTTTTAGCAATTTCTCCATTTGCAATAATGTTTTCAAAATTTGTCTGCTGCAGAGGCATCAGAAAGCATCTACATGTAGAAAATGTTTAACCCTTTACCACTAACAGACTACTTCTGACGTAGCGTCTGTATGTGGGAAAGGATAACTAAGAAAGAATCTAAAAATAATTTACATGTACAAAATTTACTTTAAGGTTAAATTAAAATGCTCAAAACTTGTAATGCTTGGCTGTGGAAGAGTAGCAGACAACTTCTTGAATAATTGTAGGGAAGGAGAAATTTCTCCTATTAGAAAAAATTCTTCCATCCTTAAAACGTTTTCTATGGACAGATATTATATTAGGAGATGCATTCCAATTTTTTCTCGAAAATTGTTGGAAAAGGAGAACATGCTAATAATGATGAATTTCTTCCTTTCCAAAAATATTTTCTTTTCAGGAATAACATCAAATTATCATTTGTCACAATATAAAATGTTTTTTCCCAAAGCTATATGTTCAAGCATGTATAAGTATTTAACCCTGTCCCACATGCAGATGACTTAAATATTATAACGTTATAACTTTAAATAACATTGTTGTAAAATCAGAAAATCCTGACAAGTAATTTCTCTTTTTGTCATAATGTTTTCTATTGTATACAATTATTACATGGCCTTTGATAGATGTTGCACAGGTTTTTGCAGAGTTGTTTTCAAATAGGTCTGCTGTAGTCTGATTTATGTGAGAAAATGCTAAATATGCTACAATTTTTTTAAGAATTTGCTTATTTTTCAGTTTATTTGCTTCATGTGTTAAATGATAACAGCTATGATTGGATTTATTTCATATGATTTATTATGAGTCCATGAATAAAAAATGAAACACTTTCAGTGTTAATCAGAATTATCTTATCTAAAGTGTCCTCTTCAATCATTGATTCTCTGAATACTGCTGTCCTTAAAAGAATAGTATTTATTCTTTTCAATGACTATGATGCCAAGCTCTGTTTTCAGAGTTTTTTAATCACAAATTTACCAGCACTACATGAATATGCTCCGACAGTAGCTGTCAGATCCATCAAGTTTCTATTGTCTCTGCTTATGAAAGTTGTTTCCTTCCCTTCATGAAATCTAGAATGTTAGCACAAAAATCACCGGCTATAGTAAAACAACTCACAGCCATGATTTTATCACCCAGCAAAAACTAATTTAGAAATTTCTGAATTCTTAGTAATGTGTATATAAGTGGTCACTAAACGAGGTCCAATGTAGCCTGTGTAGGACAGGTTTGACTCATTATCGCATTCCATGATGGGAATTAACGCCTCTTCATCTTTTTCTGTATCGAGCTGTACAGGGACATTGAGTTCAATTGCCCGTCTTACAAGGTCTTCTTGCTGGTGTTGTCTACTATTTAAAATAACCCATATCAGGGACAGGAAATTGGTTTTTCTTGCTTGGTCGAACACAAATTAAGTGGCCTGAATATACCTGAAATATAAATAAAAAACATAGCTAGAAACAAAATTTAATGTTTGTCATAAGTATAATAAGTTTCCTGTGTGATTACACAATGTTGAATCGTATCTTACATAATCAGAAAACTATTAATATCTAACCATTGAAATACCACACTCATGTGATTACATGTGAAGTTGGGAACAATTCACAAGCCCCTTGATGGATTTTAATACATAAAGAATGTGACATGAGAGAAATTGTTGATTTACCCATCATATGCTCAATTGTTGAAAATAAGTTTCAAATGTAAATAGATATATTACTAATAGACAATTTATAAAAAAGCTTGACGATAACACGGGTCTCCCTCTCTCAATACTCCCTCGAAATAGCAATACACCAGTATTTACACTAGGATTTTGTTAACTGGATCAACCAGTTTAATAATAGCTTTTAATAGCACATGATCTAGTGTTCGGTTAGTTAGTTTAATATGAATACAGCCATGGTCTTTGTCTACAAATACTTTTCATTTGGTTTTTGCTTCTTAATGTACTGCTATAGACTCACGCGATAGCTAATTTAGCTAATTTGAACAATTGGTTAGCGGTATCTAGATTAATACTACAGCCTGTTCACGGACATTGACAAGGTACTTACTCGATGTTTTAATAAGCTTCTGGTGCATTTACCTTAAAAATTTACTAAGGCTTTAACCGTTTCCCTCATGTAGACACTTTCTGACGCCTCTGAAGCAGACAACTTTTGAAATCATAGTGGCAAATGGTGAAATTGCTCATGATGAGCAATTTCTCCATTTGTCACAATGATTTAAACTCTATTCAATATTCATACTATCATTTTGAGATTTTTCCCATCTTTCGGACTTGATACGTGTGAAAGCTTGAGCCGAAGGCTCGAGCGAAGCACGCCTATAGGTTACACGTACGAACACATCATACGAGATCAAAACAACGAGAATTCAGTACAATCTTACTGTTTTTCACATATCAAATCTCAACCCCATAGCACTTTTTTTCGGCCATTTTGCTTCCGGTCTTACTGGTGAATGTAGAGCGCCTATGTAATAGAGAGTGAGAGCGCCTATGTAATAGAGATTGCCAAATGTGACGTCATTGCAACGAAAAGTAACGTCATTGTAAGGCAAGTAATAAATAAATAACAAAAGGAAAACGACAGGAATGGTAGGAAAAGATAGTTTGACTCGTCACAAATGGATTTCATTCACTGGAAGGACTTTATGAAGGCTAAGTCGACTATTCTTTTGTACCTGTCATCATTATTTCATGGATTTTATATCTTTGCAATATAGAGAAGCAATAAACACTTGAAAATGATTGTAAATAATTTCAACGGAAGTTATCGTTCGTTACACTGGCCTCGGATATTATTTTAACTGAAAAGGACGAACAATTCTGTTTCTGTATCGGCATAGCTTCATTTCAAGGTAAGCTATTTATTATATCAATAATTTTCTTAAAAATATAACTTCATTTCTAAATTATTTGTTATATCTGTTGGGAACGATCCACGATGCTTTCGTCACATCGCGTGACGTCACATGGTGCGTATCGTTTATGACTGTATCTGTCATTTGAAGCCGAAGCCGTCTTGTCAAATGTTGACTCCACTCAAGAAAATAGCTATTAAAACTATCATATCTTCGACTGTCTAGTTGTATTGACTTTAAGACGTTTATCTATTTATTGCAGTAAATGTAGCAAACAAACAAAACTACAGTCAATTTCAAATTATTTGCCTTCAATTTACATTATTTTTTTACATTGTACAGTTTAACAGTTTATGTCTATGACCTAGTCTTTGTCAAATCATGAAAGTATGACCAGAATCAGTTCACCCTGATTTTGGGGTATAAATAGTAAATGTCTTAATGTCTATATCCTCCAACCTGAAAGAGAGGAAAACACTTTTATGCCTTCAAATGAGTCTATTGTTTTAAAGAAATGATGTTATATGTGGACTATCAGTACAACACATAACTTTTCTTTCAATAGGCTGAATTTCTAGTAGTTTCATTTTTTTTTTTTATCCAAAATTTGTTTATTGATCAAACTCAAATGAGTCCATTGTTTTAAAGGAATGATGTCATATGTGGGCTATCAATAAAACACATTACTTTTCTTTCATCAGGCTGAATTTCTAGTAGATTTATCTTTTTTTTTATCCAAAATGTGTTTATTGATCAAACTCAAATGAGTCCATTGTTTTAAAGAAATGATGTCATATATATGTGGACTATCAGTAAAACACATTACTTGTCTTTCAACAGGCTGCATTTCTAGTAGATTCATCTTTTTTTTAACCAAAATGTGTTTATTGATCAAACTCAAATGAGTCATGATTGTTTAAAAGAAATGATGTCATATGGGGGCTATCAGTAAAACACTTTACTTTTCTTTCAACAGGCTGAATTTCTAGTAGTTTCCTTCTTTTCTTTTTTATCCAAAATGTGTTTATTGATCAGATTGGACAAACTTGGTACTAAGAATTTAAACATTATTTTCACTAGGTTATTTAAAATACTCTGCATGTATGTATTCAAACAATATTTGAAAAAGATTCAACATCTATTGACAGCACTATTTTCATACTTGGGAGCACAACAACCAATGACGTCATAGAACTCTTCAAATTGAAGAGCAAATGCAAAATAAAAGCCTTTTACGGTCACCGATTTAGGTCCGTCTATGAAACAGGGCAATGTACACTAACTATATCAAACTCAAATAAGGTAAAAACAAACTGAGCATTGAAATCTGTAGATAAAGAGGATCAATCTCTATTTAAATTCAACAAACACTCAAAATACTTTTTATTCAAATAAATTTGTATAAACATTTTGGTTGAACAATAAAGAAAACGTAATCTGTTTTTCAACAGAAAAAGGCTATAAGGCAGTTCATAATTAATGTCAGTTATGTTAGTCACCCAGTGACCTCACATAAGTGTTCTGTCCTCTGATATAACTGAAATACCACAGAAATGTATCTGTTTTCTATGTAATTTAATTATTGTGAAATCCATTTTTCTGTGTGAAATTGTATAATCTATACAATAGAAATGGTAAAATTTAAATTGGTATACATTCATTGTAACAAAAAAAATCTTATACTTTACTGGTAATAAAAGTACACATATTTTCATGAACTGCTGCTCAAAATAAAAACCTATACTGTAGTTTAATGGTAAAACACCTGGTCTAACAAGAGTTCTAAGATCAAATCTCAGCAGGTACATGTTTTGAAAGAGGCAACTAAACTTAACAATGTATACATGAAACAATTATGTTGTGGGGAGTTGTCTTACTTAAACACTTATTACATTTTTATCCAGGCTTCTAGTGAAAATAGTTTACTCCCTGTACCCTTTTCAAAAGCTTTTATAATTGAGCAATAACAATTAAAAAAAGGAATGGTTATCAACATTGATAACTCTGAGAATCTGTACATGTTCAAGGATTGATCCAGCTTTGATAACCGTTCTAATATCAAAGTTTTAACGAAATTTATACATCATATTTTTATAATAGAGCAATTTTAACATGATCACTAACAATGTTAAATTATTGCAAATTCTTCTGGAAAATCCATTTCTCTGTTTGTACTTTTTATAATTTCTTTATTTGCTATAAACATAATGTTTATTGTTTTATGCAATAAAATGTATATTGAATATATTGATCAGATCTTATATTATCCATTTTTTTTTCAAACAACATATTTCAGATACATGTATATATATTCAGTAACTGTTGTTGACACTAAGTCTGGTACTTATTAACAAATAATCTGATGCTGTTTTCATGTTTTACAAATTAAAAACCAGAAAAGGATATAGGTGTTCAAAGTGAAAATGTTGTTGAATAGGAACATATTATTCATTTTGGATATGTTCATTTTGGATCAATTACACCATTCCGACAATGTATTCGGATTAGTCACAGAAATCAAGTAATTTACATCAGACAAGGCCGGCTAAACTTTAACCTTTCCAACATACATCATTAAAAATGGGACTTTTGAAAATATTTGTCAAAAATTACATTTTTCTCAGTCATCTTAAATTGTCTCAAGATTATACATTCAGCCAGATCATGCAAAGTTAGCCATCTGCCTTGTAAGATTGTTGTGTGGAGTAATGTTAAGCGCAAGTCATTTAATCAACCATGGTAAGAGTCAGTTTTCAATTATATGTATTACTAGTTTACAAATAACTGGCATTTGTAAAAATAAATCAGAACATTCTTCAATGCCTTCTAGTGTTGTTTTCCATCAACATCCTTGGAAATCTTACAGTCTATTACAATCCTGACCTAATAAAAAATAAAACAGATATATATGTACAAATTAAACTTAAATGCATGCTAAGTTTCGTTTTTTTCAATATGTTTTTCAAATTCTGTTTTTGTAACTTAAATTTCTACAATTTGCCTATTAATTTGTTTCTTGTTGGGGGACAGGCAGTGCTTAATTAATTGTTCTTGCTTTCACACGACCTAGGCTTTGCCTATTAACATATTAACTTCAAAGTCGTCTGCTGCAGCTTTATTGTATGTGGGAAAGGGTAAATTATAAACAAAATAAACAACAGGCTGGGTATGCATTGTGAGCAATGACCATATATGCATGTATCTGATTCTGAAAAATCTCAAGGCTTTAGTTTATAGGATATTTAAACCATTACTAACCAGAATTATTTTGTTGTTGACTTGTTTATACAAATGGATCCAATTAAACAAAGGGACACAACTTTGGTTAACTATAACAAGTCGGATTCGCTACACTGTATATTTGCCACAGTACCACGATTTAATTAAAATGTATCCCACTCTCTTTCACTATATCTTATTGCATAATTCCCAACTGTAATGTAAATGTAGTGTAGTCCAGGTTGTAAAAATAATCAGATGGTTGAAATTGAGAATGTGTTTGAATATTTGTCAGTTCGAAGAATTTGTTGTCCGACAGTCATGATTGAAGATTTTCGCGAAGACTGCCGACATCTCTACAATATAATGTTAGGCCTACTTACCAACACTTTAGACGATAAATTGGAGTTGTTTCTATTTAAATATTTCACCAGATACGTCTCAAGTCGTCATTATTGGGGATACAGTAAAATGTAAGGCTTCAAACGGCAATTTTCCGTTGTGTCTGTAAAGCGCTTAACTGTAAATGGCGTGCGTCTAGATCATCTTGATTAGTACGGTACTAGTCGGCTATTTTGACAAACTGGATCACAATATTTCATTCTCAGTTCCACGCATTTTTCGCTTTTTCTTAAAATTGTTAGTTCACACGAAATTACGCAGTTCTTTTATTACCTTAAACAGCGATTTAGAATTAATAATGATTGACTAGACGACAATATGTTTCAAACTGTGTTTATACGTCGGACCGGCCGCATTTTAAACATATCCAAAATGGCGGCCCCCATTGAATTTTTCCAGTTTCATTTCAGAAACCTTCATGGGTATTGAAAAAAAAAAAAAAAAAATATCTCACACCTGTTACCTATAAGCGAAAAAACCCATTCATGTTTTTTTTTCGTATAACTTCTATCGTGAATCTGTCGCTGAAAAACGGAAACCCGGAACTGTGGATTAGTTTACTCTGTAGCGCGATCGGTTACGCTTTACCTTCCCCATCTCTGAATCATGGAAGAGTCGACAGACCAATATCCCAATAACGATTCCTCAGATTTTACGGTCGAATTGCCTTACCCGTACGTATTGGAAGGTCATTGGATGTGCGGACTGAAGGAGATACAAATTTCTATGAGAGATGACATTTTATTAGTGTGTTCGGACATTTGTCAAGAATCGTACGCGGAGAACACTATGATACCCGTACTGCGATCGTTGCAGAAACCTCCGGGGAAGAAAACGACGTCTTATTTCCTCTTCGATAACCCCATGTACATGAAAGTTAAATCGACCATTTTACATCGCGTTAGAATCTTTATAAGGGGCAGTCGGTTGGGTCACGTTAAAGGATCGAACTTAAGGTGCACCATTCATCTAAAGAAATGGAAGTAGGAAAATGGAAGAGACATTTCGACTAAATGGCGGAAGGAAAACTTCGACCTAATTACAGGGGGCATTATATAGTAGACGATATACAAATAGGAAACGGCGCGCGAGAACCCGACATTAAATTTGTGACGCCAATCGCGCAGGATATAGAACTCGCCAAAACTGAGCTGAAAAACAGAAAGAGGCTAGACGGACGAGGTTATAAGAGAGCCTTAACCGCAACCGTAAAGTCATCGAAGAAACCGAGATACGTGGATAAGGTATTCGTTGATAAAAAGAAAAAAATAATATAAACAAACATGATAATGATCTTGCCTTGTTTGAATGGCCCGAAGTGGAAATTGCTACGCAAAAGAGGGAATGGATTACAGTGAGACCAATTAATCAACTGACGGAAGGTGCCACCATCGAATTTAACGTTCCCGGAACCTCTATGACGTACATAGACCCGAACAATTTACTTTTGCACATAAAACTTAAAATCGTCAAAGCCGACGGCACCGATATAGGACCCAACGATCACGCGGGGTTGACGAATAACGCTTTACATATAACGTACAGCAGTATCCAAGTAGTCAAGTCGGCGCTAATTACGCCTACAAAGCTTATTTAGATACTCTGTTGGAATGTCGGAGTCAACACGAATTAGACTGCCAACTGTTCGTCAAAGACGAAAGCGGCATTGATATGGACGACCCCAATTCCGCGGGTAGAAATAGCGGACTGTATATCAGAGCGATAAGTACGTCACAAAGTAAAGAATTGGACCTCTTGGGTGGTCTTCACGTCGATCTGTGTCAACAAGACAGACTGCTACTCAACGGAGTACCCTTAAACATCAAACTTTGGCAAAATTCGGATCGATTCAGAATTTTGGCGAAGGACGAAACCGAATCATACAGTTTACGTATCACTGAGGCGGCGTTAAAAGTGGCGCTGGTTAAAGTTAACCCCAGCGTTATTCTCGGGCAGGCTGACAGCATTAAGAAAAATGAAGCCGTATATCCGTACAGTCGATCCGTTATCATGACTTACGCGGTACCGAAAGGTCAGTTTTCGTTTATCACGGATGACCTCTTTCAAGGAGACGTTCCACAGCATCTGATTGTCGGATTAGTCAGTGCAGAGGCGTTACACGGATCTTACGTAAAGAACCCATTTAATTTTCAAAATTACGATTGTAACTACGCAGGATTTTTCGTAGACGGACAGTCAACGCCTTCGGAACCGCTAAGGATCGATTATAAGAGCGATCAATTCGTCGACGCGTATCAGAGATTGTACTGGGACAATACAAAAAGGGTCATTCATATCACGAGGAGAGATTTCAAAGGAGGGTACAGCCTATAAGTAACAAAAACAGAGTAGACGATAGAGCTCACACCCGATTGGAACTTAAGTTTTCCCAGGCTCTTCCGGAAACCTGTACGGTCGTCGTTTACGCCAAGTTTCCGGCTCTGATGAAAATTGACTCCAGTAGAAAGGTCAGCCTAGAATGATGTACGCTTCGGAATTGACAGAAATCTTAATGAATGATCCCGAGGTTCGATCCCAGTTCGGAAATGTATGCGCCGCGGACGAATTACCAATCAAAATTCAGAGACGCCCCAGATTATACGTCGTCAACTCTGATAAAAAGGAACAACCCGGAACCCATTGGATGCTATTTTACTTTCCGAAAAAAGGACATTCGGAGCTATTCGATTCGTTTGGTCGTGCCCCGAACTTTTATCACGGACGATTCAAAACAGTGTTAATGAAAAGTGGACCCAAATACGTTTATAATAAAATAAGAGTTCAGCCTTTGGGAACGATGACCTGCGGACATTATTGCGTGTATTACGCTAAACGTCGCTGTCGAGGCTGGACCATGAACAGAATCGTATCATCGTTAAAAAGATTCCGTTTAATATAATTATGTATATTCGTAATAATAAAAACAAATAAAAACTTAATACATACATTTTATTTATATATTTTATATATTATTATTATACACTCCCCGGATCATATAGCGCACCGGGAATAAACGCTTTACAAAAATGGTATTTCCAATAAGACGGGCATGCATACTTTACGTATTTGAGAATATCGTTTAATACCCGTCATAAGCACAGCCCCAGATTGAAAACACGTGAAATGAACAGAGTCCATGGTAAACATGACGGCAGGAAACAGTTCTGGTTCGTAACTTCCAGAATAAAAGCGACACACATTCGTCAAATAGGGAGACGAGTTTAATTTAAAAGACGCCAATACAGTCGCTACCTTAACCCCGGAAAGTCGTACTGCCCATCCCAATCTCTGTAGTTTTCTGGCGTATCGTCTTAGTCTTCGTTTAGCGTCGGAGATTGATCGGATTCGTCCGTTCACCATCAATTTTCCGGTAGAAAATACCATACAATGTCCCCCTATTTTAGAATGTTTCCATTGAGCTCCCGAAAAGCGTGCGGGATCGTATATTATATTAACGGTCATGTTCACCAACGTTTTAAGGTTAATGTCGCAGTTTGTATCGGCTGTACACACGACGTTGGTGATCATATTTTACCAATTCATAAAGTCGTTGGGATTACACTCGGAACATCCGAGATAACCTAATTGGTTGGCGTGATCGCTCTGAAACTGGCACGGCACTATGCTATTGAGTTCGGGAACGGCTGTTCCTATTTTAGGAATGGCTTTTTTTAAAAGCAGATATTCCCCGGGCCTTAAACACAATCCTTTTCTGCACGGAACCACTTCCTCGTCGGGCTTCCAGTACTGTCGAATATCCACGCACGGATTGTTTTCCCTAACGGTACAATACACGTTCCCTCCCAAGTGAAGACAGTAATATTTATTATCCTTTAAAGCTTCGTCAACGTTTTCTATACCGTCGGTAAAATTCTTCCACCGCACTAGCGATAAACTAATCCCCTTTTTCGTGGGTTTGTTGGCTTCCCACTCTCTAAGATCGACTCTTTTTTCCTCTTTCCATTCGCTGACTTTAACGTATCTCTGATTATCCAAAGCGAAGCTAACGTTGCTAACCATATTGCATTCGAAGTGTAACTGATAACGCATTTGTGGAGTCTACTTTATTTATACGGATAGTGACGTCATTAAGGATAGGTTATTATACGATTGGTTCATTAAGTGGTATGACGCCACGTCATATCTTGTACGTAGCGTCGTTACCTTATATGGTATTTATGTTTCCGGTGGTATTGAACACTTAGTAAATTTCCACGCTAGAATAATGTATGTGCGTTTCCGTCGATGTATGATCTCGTGATGTTGATGAAATAAAATACATAGCAATAACTTTTCATCTAATTAACTTACGTATAATAATCACGTTTTTATTGAACATTTCGGCAAATCGTTCTATTAGCCGAAAATAAATACTCCATTTTCATCCGCTCAGACCGCACGCTATTTTGTAGGGAAATGCGATAATCCGTAAATCTTTGCGCTGTCCTAATTCGTTTAAACACCGTTCGAACCAGCGAATTCTGTGTTGAGGGGTATCGTCATAAAGCCCTATCCGACCTCTACGAGATTGAAAACATTTGCCATATTCCCATTGCGCTTCCATACAGACTACGTGGAAACCGTTGCCTTCGTCGTAGATCTTGACGTTTCCGGGGTTTCCTCTAGTTTCCGCTGTGGCGAGATTTCTGAAATTAAGCGACGTCCTTTTCGAGTAAACGTCTTCCCACGGGTATTTCTTACCTATTATTGCCGATAACCCGTTCGGTTTAACTGTGAGACAATTGACTTGATGTACTATGGCGTGGACGTTACGAATATCAGTTATATCACCATCTACGAAAGATACTCCACCCATGTTTGAAAATAATGTGTTCGCAATTATCGTTTATACCATAGAGTTATAAAACATACGAATGACTCACTGCGCAGGTTGCCTGTCTTATTTTCTGTGCTCCCCTTAATATGGTATTAATGTTTCCGACGCTGACGTCAGCGTATTGTTAGGTGATGACTTCAACAACCACTTAAAAAACCCACTTAAGCCATTTCCTGAAATGCCTCTAAAGTGGCGGGACTGTAGTCAAATAGTATTTCAAGTTTACTTTTAGAAAAGCGTTCAATGCGTTTTCGGAAAAGAAGAAAGTTCTTGTTGTGTATTTTGATCAATTTCGATTCATATCAGATATATCCGGATATATTCACATTCTTCAGACATTAATCTGCATTCCTCTGAAGCTTCTACGAACCCCCAAATGACCGAATTTTAGTGTGACTTATTTGTAACCGGACGTCAACGGTTTTAGTCTATTACTGAGGAGTCACCCAATGATATAACTGAAATACTGTTGGAATGAATGTAAAACACATTTAAACCAATTAGAAGTTTGTAGAAAGCTTGAACGAGTTAGTATTGAACTGAAATTATTTCTGCTGTTCTATAAATGCATAACAGTTAGTTATATTAGACTATAATACTGATCTGGGAGCTTTGGATAAAGTTGTGTCAACATTAAATTAAAAAACATCCGGTAAATTGAATATAAAACATGGCAACATTCTTTTGAAATTAAATATGCCGTTGACAAAAACAAATTCGGTCTGATGTAGTTTAATGATTAAACTTAGACAGTAATGGCTGTCTCTGTACCCTTGGAGTGGTTTCAATGTTCGCCGTAGCCTGTGTTGTGTAGATAACAATGTATGTGCACAACGTCTACATGTAGGCGGGACTCCGTGAATATTTGATTTATTGATTGAATAATTTGAGGTTGAAGCCGGTTTCTTAGATATGTCACGATGGTCTTAGCTTTCTCGCACCAGTACTCCAGAAAACATTCTTCCTATATAACTGGCTACCTTCAAAGATAGACTAATTTATTTAGATCTGTGGTGGTAGACGAATAATGTTGGACTCATTGCCTTTCATCATTAATCGAGCAGGATTAGTTGCCAATACTTTATTCGATCTTACGTCCATGGACACATAAGGATCAAGTTACATGAAATCGCAGGCCGATCGGTATCTACATTTGTCAAAAATACGCTGATGTAGGGTTTCCTAGATCTCTGCTCTGACATGTCAAGTTATCGATCAGCTCGACTCAGTTGTGAGGGAAGAACGCGCGAGCGGAAGACCTGGGTCGAGCCACAGAACGGAATGAATTTTTTTTTTTTTTTTATAATCACTATTTAATCCAAACATGTATGGTTAAATTACCGACGCTTGCATCCAAAAGTCAACTCATTTGTTTGAATGCGAATGAAAACGTTATGTAAAGTTAATTATATCAAGATATGAAAGGACTGGAGACTAAGATTACGATATAATATAGTTGTAGTCTTGTCGTTTCAGTGTTCATATCATCAATCAGGTCGACTCGGTATATGTCCGTAAATAGCTTAGCGAACCCAATTGTAACTTACAATTGTTAGAATTGTAACATTTATGAGAACTATTATTAGACAAAAAGATTTAAAGCAACTCTAGCTGAATTCTAAGAAGCACAACATTGCGATTTAATTCTAAAGCCAATACTTTAAAACACCCACACTCTGTAACACTTCTTCTTAAAACATTGGTTTGCAAGTTCTTGCTAAATGTATCTTAGCCTGTGGGTGGTGGGCACTTAATGAACACATCTCCGTTCTCGAACCAAATTGAATCTACTGTCGACAGATACATATTCAATCTGCAATTTAATTTAATTTTAACCTTAGACAATCATACTAGAGTTCTGAAGCTCTGGCATTTTTATAATGCCGCTTCCCCTGCACATGCCCAGTCATCTATTTTTGTTGAGGGTCTAAAACGTACTCTGACAATATAGTTTAGTCTCCCCTTTTATAGATGTTGTTGTTATATTAATTGTGTTCCCATGTTTAAGGGAGGGTAGGAAGGGCTCTTATATACCGTTAACATCATGAACATGTTTAACTCTTATAATATCAGATAATAGTTGAACAATAACTATTCTGGACGAATTGACAATAGGGCATTTATAGTCGTTATTTAAAAAAGTATAGTATATAAATAACTGAGCCCCGGTAGCTCAGTCGGTAGCAACGCGAACTGTCAATCTAAGGCTTGTGGGTTCGAACCCAAGATCGGCCACAATTCTTTACGACGTTTAACAAAAGTCAATGCGACAATCGTCCTGTGTCTCCTTAGAATGGGCTAACTGTCTAGGTACAAAAGCACTCAGCTCTCAATTGCTTGGTTAGACTGCTGTGAGGAGAAATGGTGTGTAAACCTCAGGGAACACATGGGTACTGACCACCGTGAAATGAGAAGTACGCTAAGGTTGGTTTTCCTGGCGCATGGCTCATTTTTTTAACGTTCAATAACGTATGTGAACATTTTATAATCGGACGTGTCAAAGACCTTCATGACTTTGCGACCACACACAATTAAGATAAGTCCGCCACTCCACCAAATCACATCCGCCCAGATACATAACTAATGACGTTGAATTAAATTGTTTGTCTTAAACAGCAAATGCAGCGTGCTAGATTATCTGTGTGAATGAAAGAGAAGCTATATTAAAAGGTATATTGCCCGCTCAGTCGGAATGGCATCTCAGAGGTCTTTTCTACATGACGATCTTCAGAGTTTGTAAGTTTAGAACAACGAGTTAATTTACGGTATCTGAATTCATGCCTTGATATTACAGCGGCAGATGACACAAGGCAAGCAAGATGCCCCTGATTCTTAGAGACAGACACGAAATCCATCACTGGAATCATATATGGGTATAACAAGAGGTTTTATAACAGACCAGATGATTTACATATACCTACCGATCATTACCATTTTGGGATTATACACCCTTTCTCGTCATTCAATTCCAAAGCAACTTAATCGATTCGTTCAAATTAAGGTAAACTGAGTGCTCGGTGCAAAGAGTGAAACATAAGTCTTGAATTAATTAAAAAAAACATTCGTAGCCACGAATACTCTTTACGTTAACGTTTTATCAAGGGGAAACGTATTAGTAAGCCATTCCCAATTGTTTAATATCAATTGTATTCACATACACCAAATGTGTAAGCTACTCGGTCGACTCATTCAAATTTAGGTAAACTGAGTGCTCGGTGCAAGGAATGAAAGATAAGTCGTGAATTAATTCAAAAACCATTCACAGCCACGAATACACTTTACGTTATCGTTTTATCACGGGGAAACGTATTACTTTTAACCATTTCCCAATTGCAGACGCATTCTATATTGACTTTTATCATCAACTTGTTAAAAACATGCTATACAACTTGTAGTTTTTATGCAATAAAGCATATTGTATTGTATAGTATATCAATTTACTCTTACAATTGTTAATATTAACCATTTTCTTCCACATACAACACACCTGCAGCAGACGACTTTGAATAGAAGTATTTTCAAGTTCTATTTTTGCTACATTTTTTTCAAAAGTCGACTGCTGCAGATGCGTCGGAAAGAGTCAGTATTTTCCAAATGGCATAAAGTTGTTGTTTGTTGTTGTTGTTGTGACAGAGAACTTTGAGAATTCAAACAAATCTAGAATTATGCGTTTGAAATGTTTATACAATGTAAGAGAAGGTGCAGAATTAACACTTAAAAGTAAAACAAACACGTGTTTATGAAATAGTGAACATTGACGAGTGTAGAGCAAACCCGCACGAAAACCGATCTTTAGAGATTTTATATTTTCTCTAAGTAAAGTCATACATTTGTGTTTGAACTACTGTCTAGTGAACATTACACTGTGTATTTCAGACTGGAATATCAGACTGATTCAGTCTCATCTACTTTCAAAATCAACCGCTGTGAAGTTCTGTGTGCAATTATTAAAACGTTAATGACACATAAACAATCATGAACAACATGTATCTAAATAGTTTATACTAGTCAGAACGCTCGGGCT
The DNA here is from genome assembly GCA_031761405.1 of Serripes groenlandicus. Lineage (NCBI taxonomy): Eukaryota > Metazoa > Mollusca > Bivalvia > Cardiida > Cardiidae > Serripes > Serripes groenlandicus. The sequence goes on from JASEVX010000005.1 coordinate 9,655,759, forward strand.
AAAACAAAGATGACAAACACGTAACGAGCCTAGTTTACGTATTAACATAATTAACACACAGCGATAGGCATAACGAAATCAAAGCCAGACACACGAAAAGACAGTGTTACATTTGTAGAAGGTCCGTGTACCTTAGCAAAGGTCCTTACTTCGAATCCTGTGATGGACGCGGTTTAACCCTTGATAATTTATCCTCACAAACATGTGCTGGTAGGCGCTCAAATCGATCGTGATGATATAAGCTCAATCGCAATACACGAATATAAAAAGAAGGAGTTATTGGTTTCCAATTGCTTTACATTTCTCCCGTATTCTGTTTGAATATTTGTACATAAGACGATTGTTTAGAAAATATTGTTTTGTTAAAATAAATGTATATGTATCACTTTTTTGCTTAAAAAATCAATATGTCTTTATCACTTATAAATATTCCATGTTTAGTTTTATATGATAAGTATTGGCTTAACATTCGTTTGCTAGGGGCCTCTGATTGGCTCAATTTCAATCCGGATTTTCGTTCAAGCTCGCATCTTCCCTCTCAATCAAGCTTGGTTGAAAGGCAAGAGCCGAGTCAGACCTAGTGTTTTGCTAACCCAATCATTAGCCCTCTCGCATTGAGTAAATCGAAGTCCACCCTTTTCGCACGTAAAGTTGTATAAGGTTATATGTAGACCTCTACTGGTATAAAGGGACAAAGGAAGGTTTGTTGGTTGATTAACTGATTCCTTGCTGAAGCATAGGCTGCTTATGTTGTTCTTCAGCAAGCCGTATTTTCCATTTTCAGCTTTTGATGGCTTCTAATGATGGAATAGACTTGGTTATTGCCAGGGAAAGGTTTTCACGAACAGAGCCCTTCAGTCCGTTCTTTGCCGCCCTATCTACTAACTCATTTCCTGGTAAATCGACATGAGCTGGACACCTTATATAATATTTAAATGGCACTGATCAATAAGGGAGATGATGCTTTTTATACTATCAGGCCTAGAATTGGTACTTCTTAAGTTGATTGACTGTAAGAAAGAGAGTGAGTCAGACACAATTGCTATTTTGAGTGGTATGTTGACAATTGTCCAGTTTAAGGCAAATTGAATAGCGGTCTGTTCGGCAGCATAAATTGATAACTATTCTATTATTGACTTTTATAACCGTTGCTCCCACAACTGTCTGGTCCGTTATACCGTGAGTATATATCTTTAGTTGCTAAGCAAAGTTTGAGGTGATATGATCATTTGTGATTTCTAAAATTTTGGGCGGACGATCATTCTTATTGAACCTCAGACTTAGGGACATGTTGACTACAGGATTGGTTAGAGGCAATGGTTACAAGAGGCGCTGTCTGAAGTCTGCCACGTTGCATTCAGGAATCCGATATTCTTCGGCCAGCTGTTGCACAGCGGCTCTTACTGGTAGCGTTGGGCGCTTACATTGGGATTTTACGAAGAAACCGGATCCTATGATAGCGTTCACAGGTTTGCAAGGTCTTCCTTTGACTCTAGCCCAGTATTTGAGTGTTTGTTCTTTTTGACGAAGATCTAGGATTTCAACCCCGGCTTCCTGTTTTCATTCATGGGATGGGATATTGGGAAGAGCTCTCAGAGCTTTAGATAGAGCCCTCCGTTGGATATTATTTAGTCTTTATAGATTGGACTATGTAGCACAAGATAAGATTACGATACAGTATTCTACCTTTGGACCTATTAAGGACTCAAAGAGAAGCAGGAGCGAATTTGTGTAACGATCAGAAACTTGTGTTTTTAAGCATTCTCATTATATTTAAGTCCTTCTGGCATTTAGTGACCAGTTCGTCTATATGTGACCGAGATTAAACCTCTCATCAAGAGTCATGCCTAGAAATTTTTCCAGTAGTTTTAAATTGATTTTTTTTAGTTTCCCAGAGAAACGTCCACTTGGTGCTTATTTGATTTCCGAAAAGTATTACTACTGTTTTAGTCTGACTAATTTTGAAGCCCCATTGTTTGGACTATCGCCAGATGGAGTCAAGCCCTTTGTGTGCCTTGTTTTGTTGGTGTTGAATGTTGCCTCCACATAGCCAACTGCCTGAGTTGTCGATATAAATGAACCAGACGCTGTTAAATAGTCTATGTTGGCAGATGACCAGTTTTCCACGAAATATAATATGCAGAGTGTTGGTGAGAAACAGTTAGGTCCTGATATAATCGAAAAACAGTTTAAAATGAGTTTAAGTCTGGAAAACGTAAATCCATAACAAAACGAAGAACACAATGGTGACTTCGAATCGCTCACCTGTCCATTGGCTTAATGACCCATGTTTGGAACACTTATTTCAAAGAGACAAATGCTACGACTACACACATAGAAGGTATGTTACAAATTTAGTACCTAGAACTGGCTCAAAATGTTAAAAGATAAGTTTAAAAATGCGACCAATATTTGATGAAGACAAATTGATTGAAAACAAAATAGAATAGATGAAAAATATGACAAAGTTATGTTAGAACTCGTCACTAGAATACTTGTTTTATTCTTCTCCTACCAAGCACAATCCTTTCTAACCTAAATGGTGTTTATACAGGGTCAGCAATAATTCACGACCTATCGCATGATATACTTCGAACAATACCTGGAATACGCGTATACAACTATCAAAGCCAGAAGCTATACTATTTATATTAGCCGCAAGACTAGGAAAGGGTAAAAGAAAACAGAATGTCCTTGGGCGGATTAGCCTACTATTCTCTCGACAACACAATGGGTAAAACTAGTGAATACTTGTTGTCGAATATAAGAAATTCTATTCTTGCCTTGAACCAATTTATATGTGTTCGTGGACTTCCCGCCCCGAGGCGACGCGTTACTTGTTCCACGCCATCTAGTCTAACCCTTTTAAAGTATATATCTTATAGGATAAAAAGGCTAATAATCTTGAGGCAGGCCCTTTAACCTTTCATACGTACAGCCAATCTGCAGCAAACGACTTTGAAAACATCTTAAAATATGGATATATACGCTTTAAAAGTGGTGTAAAAAATGTGAAAGAAAGAGAAAAGCTCATTTTAAAAAGACGTTTGCTGCAGTAGTTATGCGTCTTTATGTCGGAAAGTGATAATTCAAAATAAAAGCTATTTCATGGAACATGCAAGACTAGGACAGAAAAAAAGGAAACGGAATGCTCTTTGGGTGGAATTGTCTATTTAGCCTGCTCTTTTATTGACAGCACCGGGTGAATCTTGGCGGGTGGATGATGCCGAGTGAATGATAATGCCGGAGAAGTGATGCTAGGTGAACTGGTGAATGATTGCTCTCAAATATTTAATTCATTGATTAAGTAATAAATACATTATACTTCTTAAAACAACATGAATGTAATGAAAAGACAAAAAAGTCATTATATAAGGCGAAAAGTTTGAAAAAAGGTCAAACATACAATATAACATCTTAACTTTCAATTAATAACGATGAGGTTATGAGGTTTAACCTTAATAAGGGGAAATTTTCTATATTCAGTATGGAAAAAAATTGGGTGCAAAGTTACTACGGCCCCGCTCATGAAAGCCAAATGAAATTACATAGAAGAAAGCAGGGAACCATGACCGACATTTATCCATATCCGGCCGACGTCACATCCGTCCAAATCAAGCTGGTTCCCGAGATAACGACAACAACTTTTTTGTTTACAGTAAAGGCCGATAACCAGAACCTATGGACTACGAGTTACTTTGCTTTAGGTAAGAATTTTTATCTCTCTCGTTTTCGTAACATATATTAACACAGACAATTTCATTTTGGCGTTCTTGTAGGTAAAGATATAAAATCTAGCTGTATTGTAAATCTGAATGTTGTATTCATTGACGGATGTTCCTGGCGATGGGACAACTGTCCGACTCCGATCTAAGATATGCTCTAAGTGGTCAATTTGTTTCACTCTCAATGCTTCGCAGACCTGCTAAAGTCGTCAGTCCTTCTGACAAAAACTCATTAGGACGGTCAAAGATCGATGCAAAAATTGGTTGAACATACCCTGTGACCCAAATCAGAGACATGTATTTATATCTCTGCCCAAATATGAATCACAGGGACTGCTCTAGTCCAAATATTTTAGACTTTCGGTTTCTCTTTTTATCATCTGTCATGTTTTGGTCCTCGCGTATGCAGGATAATAACAAAATGAAAAATGAGCATATGCGATGTCTTTTTGTGAAGGACTAGGACTGCTCCTGTACAGTTAGTACTGTATGGGAGTTCCGGATCACTGGTAGTTCCGATTCAGAACATATTGTCTTTTATAAAATCTGCATAGAAACAATGTTTACAAATACATATACCCGATATATTTAGAAAATTCAATCAATTTCGATTGAAAATCGATTTCCCCTTTTCAAAATCGATGTTGTATTTCTCTGAAATCATGCAGTCGTAAAATTACAGACCCTATGCATGAATTAAAATATCACTAAAATAGCACATAAGAAAGTAAATCTATTTTTAGAAGTGTTTAGAAGTTCTCAGTGCAGATTGTTTACACATTTAATGACGTAACATCTTACGTTTCTACTGCATGGCATCCACTTCATTTTTTAGTGCCGAACACATTTGCAATGTGGACAGAAAATTTAAGACTAATGGCTAATCAGTTAAAACTAACAGCTTTTTAAACTAAAAGAACCTAAGAAGAAACGTCCCCAGTGTATTCAAGAGACATATCAGGTGTCCAAAAAAGGAAGTTTGTACAAGTTTTCTAAAAGACTTGACTGGAGACATATCCATGGCCGAGACGGATTTATATGGGCATGCCTAGTCTCAATATATCGCCGTTACATATTGCATTGTAGGATGCGAACAGTCAAAATAAAAAATCGCATTCCTAGTACAGAAACCTGGACTAGGGCATGCCTTTTGCTGTGTGTTCTAAAGAAAAAATGTTTTTACAAGTGATAAAGACTTAAGGATGTGATAATCAAAAATGAATTTTAACAAGGCACATTGCATGTCAGGATGGTAGCCAGAAATCTCGACCCCATTATTTGTTTATATAAGTGTCATAAACAAAAGCGGTATGATGCTTGACTGATTATTGATACTTGATTACCTGTTGATTGATTATTTAAATGATCTTGATGTGTTTGTTCTAAAAAGTTAATCTGCTGCAGACGACTTTGAAAACATTTGGTGAAAAAGGAGAATATGTATATGACAGGTTGGCTTCTGGCTAAGGTATAGTTATATAAATTAATTAGGAAAATTGTGAGAAAAGGAGGAAATGTCCTCTATCAAACAATACTTCAAATCTTAAGAATTCTTTGAAAACCATGATATAGGATAATTTATACTGATGTTAAAACATACATCATTATTACATTAAATGATTAATCATTATCTAAATGTAGTGATTAAACAACAAAAGAACCATCATCCATTCACACCTATATAAACTGAAGTCTAAATTGGGGTCGACTATTCTTAGGAAATTGGGGTCGAGAATTCTGGAAGCCGTCAGGACCAATGCGATGCTTTAAAAGAATCCACTCTGCAGCTAAACATAATTTAAGTAAGTATAAAAACATCTTGCTAAACAGTTAATTCAAAAGCATTTAGAGACAGTATAGTTGCATATTGTCAACAATTTGACCTTTTATCACAATGCTTTCAAACATCATATGCTGTAAGATCAAATGTCATCTTCATATTAAGATAAACACAAATGTAAGTTTAATACCTTCTGGTGTATTGAATTTAACAGAAAGCTTTTTTTTATATAGATAATCTTATAATTCTCCTGTATCATCACTAATTATAATAATCATATGTCAATTAACCCTTTCCCTTATATAGACGCTTTCTGACGCCTCTGCAGCAGACAGCTTTTTGAAAACATAGTTACTCAAAATCTACTAAATTCTAAAAAAAATGCCCCAAATATCTGAATCAGAATTCAGTGAAGATTGGGATTTTCCGCACAAATTGAGCGAGAACTGGTTGTATCACCAGGACATTGAGCATGATTAAAATAAGATTAAAGCTTGTTCCACAATTGATGTAAAAAAGATAAGTTTAAAGTCATTGGTTTAAAGGAAATCCGAATAATCCAGATAAGACTGCACAGAGGTACCAACTGGTCTAAAACTAAACTGGTTGCAGAACCCAAAGCTTGGCTTTTTGACATAACTAATATACATGTATATTGTTTTCAATTCTGGTCTATTTTTTATTTATTGGGGTTTTACGCCGCTTTCAATATTATTTCAGTTATATCACGGCGACAGTTCACTTATTCATGATCCCTTCTATTTTTAGCTCTACTGTCCAAAGGCCAGAAGAGCTTATGCAGTGGTATCCGTCGTCTGTGCGTCTGTAAACAATTGCTTTTGAACGCGATACAGTCTTCAGTTTTGATTGTATCTCAATCAAACTTATACAGTAGTTAGATATCCATGAGAGCTCGGTTCCTTTCGCAAACCAGTCAGATACGCCCAGGCAAGACTGGATTATAGCCCTTGAAATTGTCGAAATTGCTATAATAGAGCTTGTGAACACAATAATGGCTCCATTTACTATCCGATCTTCACCAAACTTAGATAGTAGTTAAATATTGATGAGAGCTTGGTTCCTTTCGAAAACCAGCCAGATATGCCCTTCCATGACTGGATTATGGCCAAAAGTTGTCAAAATTGCTATAATACAGCTTGTGAACGCGATCAAGTCTTCAGTTTTGATTGTATCTCCATCAAACTTATACAGTAGTTAGATATCCATGAGAGCTTGGTTCCTATGCTAACCAGCCAGATCCGCCCATGCAAGACTGGATTATGGCCCTTGAAATTGTCAAAATTGCTATAATACAGCTTGTGAACACAATAGAGCCTCCATTTACTATTCGATCTTCACCAAACTTAGATAGTAGATAAATATTGATGAGAGCTTGGTTCCTTTTGCGAACCAGCCAGATCCGCCCATGTACATGTAAGGCTTGATTATGGCCCTTGAAGTTGTCAAAATTGCTATAAGTATAATACAGCTTGTGAACGAGATAAAGTCTTCAGTTTTGATTGTATCTCCATCAAACTTTTACAGTAGTTAGATATCAATGAGAGCTCAGTTCCTTTCGCCAACCAGTCAGATCTGCCTATGCAAGACTGGATTATGGCCCTTGAAATTGTCAAAATTGCTATAAAACAGCTGGTGAAAACAATAGAGCCTCCATTTACTATAAGATCTTCACCAAACTTAGATAGTAGTTAGATATTCATGAGAGCTCGGTTCCTTTTGCAAACCAGCCAGATCCGCCAATGCAAGGCTGGATTATGGCCCTTGAATTTGCCAAAATTGCTATAATAGAGCTTGTGAATACACAATAGAGGCTCCATTTACTATCTGATCTTCACCAAACTTAGATAGTAATTAAATATTGATGAGAGCTCGGTTCCTTTCGAAAACCAGCAAGATGTACCCTTGCATGACTGGATTATGGCCCTTGAAATTGTCAAAATTGCTATAATACAGCTTGTGAAGACAATAGAGCCTCCATTACTATCCGATCTTCACCATACATACATGCTCTGGATTAAAAATGACCAAAGAACTATCCCAGTAGAGCATAGGCCCTCATGGGCCTCTTGTTTAAATATTAGGCTATGTAAAAGGAAACAGTAGAAAAAGGTATAAATAGTGTTTGTAATCCCATTCTTTAATTTATCATTTTATTTTATATAAAGACACTTTTATTTGCAGTTATTGTCTGATTTCATGTATTAAAACAGCAGTCAATCATATTCTGCATCAAGTTTTATTTTAAAACAGAATGGATTTAGGACATCCCATACAATCATGGAATAACAGTTCTTATGGCGATTACTGGAGAGGAAATTCATATGAGCAGTTAGTGATATACCCCTTGGTCATTGGTACCTGTCTATACAATGAAAATATCATGCATCTTTGACTGTGGGGTAATATTCTTTCCTGCATACACATCATAAAAGTAAATGGATTGAGATCAACCTGTACAATCATGGAATCACAGCTGTTATGGCGATAATGGGAGAGGAAGTTCATATAGGCAGTTAGTGATATACCCGTTGGTCATTGGTGCCTGTCAAAACAATGATAATTGCATGCATCTTTGACTGTGGGATAATATAACTTCCTGCATCAACATCAAACAAGGGAATATATTGAATGAGAGAAACCCATTTACTGATGGAATTACAGCTGTTATGATGATGACAGGAGAGGAACTTCAGCTGATTACATATAATACTAATGAATTCATACAAGGTAATGTTTATTAATGGATAAGTTTATCAAAATCATTGTTTTCAATGTCAATTTGAAGGAACATATTGAACACTCAGGATGCCTTATTTTAAACTTAAGCATGTTGAAATGTTTTCAAAATAACTGTTGTGATGATATCTAGGCTAAGTTTAAATATATTCAGTCATAAACTGGGTCATGTTGGGCGATGAACTAGGTCACTCCACCAAATTGAAGGAAACTCTTGTTAATCTAAAAACCACAGTTTGCCTTCAGCAGCTTGAAGCTTTGTCAGAATGTTTGTCTTGACATTATCTAGACCAAGTAAGAATAAGGGTCATGGTGGGTCAGCAACTAGGTCACTAGACCAAATTGAAGGAGCATTTTGAATGCTGCACTTTTAATTTTAACATGTTGTTATTTTGTCAGAATTGGTGTTTTGGTGAAACCTAGTCTAAAATATAGGTCATGTTGGATAAAAACAACAATGAGGTCCAAAGAAAAACATTTGAGGAAAATCTTGTAAACATGCTTGACCTCGAGGTTTAATTCAGCATCTTGAAACTTTGTCAGAATGTTCGCCTGATGATTATTGATATCTAGGCCAAGTTCAAATATTGGTCAAGTCAGGTCAAACATATAGACTAATAAGGTCACTAGACCAAATTAAAGGAAAATCTTATTAACACTCTGACAGCTGTTCTTTTAATGTTAGCATGTTGAAACTTTGGCAGAATGGATGTTTTGACCCAGAAACTATGTCACCAAGCCTTTATGTATTGATTATGTTCATGTGATAAATTGAATGTTAAAATTGTTGAAGATTTGACTTTGCACCAAAAGATAAAGTAGGAATAGTGTACAACAGTGAGCGGTCTCAGTTCCGACACCTTGAAACAGATTCCTTTATCATGGAAGTCACATACCTACAGGTTAGAACTATTATAGACGCTGTGCTCGTGATGAGGCTTTGCCTTTTTCATATTAAGTTTCGCTCTGAAGAGGAAACATATAAGTAACTAAGCAATAAACAATACCGGTTTGATTTTACAACTATTAATTCTCAAGAGTCTGATAATTTTAAGTATTTAGAACAAAAATCGAAAGGCTACACCACCAATGCAAATACGCACAATTTATATAAATTGCGAGACTGTGAAAAGAATCAAAGAAAACAGAATGTCCTTTGTGGGATTTGTTCATTTAGCCTACTCTCTTTTTGGAAACACTGGGCGTTAATCCAGTGAATGAATGTTCACGAAAATAAGTAACTTCGTTTTCGCCTTGACGACATTTGTATTGCAGTAGGAGTTAAAGCAAGATATATTGTTTCCTGTTCCTTTTCTTTCGTCAGTGCAGTTCAATAACTCGTTTATCTATTGTACATACATGGGATAACTAGGGATTATATTTAAGGTTTAAGCGTTCCAGATCGTATTTTTGTAGATAAACAACCTAGTTTGTAGATTGTGACAAAACTGACTTTCAGAAATTTTAAAATAAGACCAACTTCCGTCAGATGTGTTTTCTTGTACGACCTTCCTGTGATCATGACTTGAATGAGACCCACTGGACACAAATAAAAGATCATCGATGAGATGCGTTATGGAAAATGAACAAACATACAGTGTCGGGTCATGCATATCCCCTGTATTCATTTCTCCAATGATATTTATTTTATAGAAAATTTACAGATATATTAAAGATATATTGAAGAAACTGTTTTCAATTCCTGGTACAACTACACTTGATTGATTGATTAACGCGGTTTTCAACAATTTTTCAGTCATATCATGGCGGCCAGTTCACCTATTCGTGTGTTTCCTAGCTTTCTCACACCAGTAATCCACACAACATACTTGCCAAGCAACTGGCTGCTTTTCCACATAGACTGTAAACCTATTGGTGAAAGACGAATGACGCTTGTCAGTGACTTTTGGCAAACGTCGGAAAGAATGTTGGCCGAGCTGGGATTCGAACTCACTACAGATGATGCGGCTAACATGATGACTCATAGTGATTCAACTCAAGCTTCATATCGCCTATTAGGTATGGCGTCTCATTTCAAAAATGGAAATACACAGGTAGGTATTAAGCCCCGACTTGTCGTGTCAAAAATGTGGGCAATACCTGAACAGATTAAACACATATAAACGATTAAATTGAAACAGAATTTCATCTTTAAGCAGTTAATATAAATTATCCGCAAACGTCTGAGCCTTGCGGTCGGGACAACTGCAAATTTGCAAATATAATGAATAATTAGTTAACAAACGCCGGCGTATTGTTCAGTTGGCAAATATTGATTTGGTGGATCATGAGAAAAATCATTTATGAACCTGTCTCTATCTGGGACCAGGTTGTTTAGGACGTTATCTGCGGAAATGATTGCTCGAATCGAGCAAGGGGGTAAAATGCCGTTGCACACCTTGTCATTATTATGACACTATATGGACGTATAGAAGGGCTATTTATAGTAACACGTGCGGGATTCCTCAATTCCTGTGTTGAATTGTTATCTGGCTGTATGTTATTTATTTTCGATGATTACTCCCGAGTCGCATGTTATATCATATGCCTCCCCTGGATCTGGTGCTGCTGTCAAAAACGTGATGCCCATACTGACAATCGTGTTAGCCAGGTGATGGTTTGGATGCGTGGTGTCGGGTATGATCCTAGAAGGACTAGGTAGTCCCTTTGACATTGTATGTGGCTTTATTGCGTCGTTGAGTTGTTGGTGTGAGAAGTTAAATGTTACACTCAAAGTAACTCTGGGGGCATTGCGTGTGTAGTTAAGACTCTACCCTTACAGATGGGTGAGTCAATACTCATATGCGTATATATACATATAGTTATGTATGAATATGTATGTATATATGTGTGTGTGTGTGTGTGTGTGTGTGTGTGTGTATGAATATGAGTGTATAAATATTATTCTATGATTTCTGTATTTACCATTATTTGCTCATACAATGTGGGCTGTGTGCATGCACGTGTTCGTGCGTGAGTGCACATGCCCGTGTGTGCGTGCGTGCGAACACGCGTGTTTGTTTATATATAATTGTATATTGTAGTGTCGAAATACCACTATAAACAGTCATTTATATAATATTTATGTGAAACATTCTAGCATCCCATATAACATAGGCTACCATATCCTCTGGTAATTCTTTTGTGAAAAGAATTGCCTATTGATATTCAATTTACAAAACAATTGAAATACTGCTGTTCCGTGAGTTTCGTTTCGTTGAGGATAAGCATCAATTTCCTTGCATGCAGGTCAAGCCGCGTATGGTGCGTGCAATAAGTGACTAACCTGCACCCTCATCATGATCCCTTTCAATTATTGAATCCACAATCATACACAATCATTTAACAAATCCCTCCACACCCATATACACACATGCTTTAATTGCATATATTCGATATTACTTGTATGTCTCTTTGAGAAACCTGTAAACAAATTATATGTGGACTATTTACTGTTAATTTTGTATTTGTCGTACTATGTATGTATGTATGTATTAACTCTTCATTTATAGAGGAACTAAAGAAATATATATCTATAAACCGCAGACGTCTGCATATATCAGTCGGGTCATTACTTTCGAAATGAGGTAGACTGTAAATTGAACATATGGAAACGAGCGCTGTCACTAATAGGGCGGGAATAAAAGTACGTCTCACTTTTGAAGTTTCTGAAATAAAACTAATCCCCGACTTAATTAAAGTTCTGCAGGCTCTCATTTTATCGTAAAATACTTCGATTGCCAATTATGAATAGGCTGGGGGGGGGGGGGGGGGGCGGGGGGTGGGCGGGGGGGGGGGGAGAAATTCGTCCTAAATTAACGGCCGTGATACTCAGGAAATGTTATGACAACGGTTAACTCTATCGGCGATAATCCGTACAAGAGCTGCTTTCATTAATTTAGGCTCAGCACTTCAATCCTTACACGACCTTCTGTTCCCAGATAAAGATTCGTTTAATGAAAACATCATTTTCAACATTATGACATTCATAAAACAATGACAAATCCATCTATCTAAGTGTTTCAGCCGACTGTATAATAATTGTATCTTGTCTGACAATTTCAGGTGTTATTGCATTTGTTTAGAGAGATAGGAGATTGGTGAGCCTCTGCATATGCACAGTCTTGTATGTAACATTCCAAATCGCCAGGCACAGTTCAAATAAATTTGAGCTGTTCTCTACGAAACAACATTATTTATATGATATCAGTGACGATCCATATCAGCCAGCGCATCCAAGAGGTCAGTATTGGCTCTGTACTGTTCGCCAAATAGTCATATAATGTTTCAATGAACCTCTATAAAGCAGTTTCCATTTGCAACACTCTCATTAATGCGTGTGAATGTGCTTTTAGACACGTGTAATAAGTAAGTGAATCTTTATCCACTTCTCATCTATTCTCTTATAAATCTCTTCATAAGCCACCGGCTACCCTCTCACAATTGTGGCACCATAAATAACTACCAGCTACTGTCTCACAATTTCGGGAGCGGAATAAACTTGCATTATATTTGGTTGTGGCACAAGAAAAAACTACCTGTAATTTCATAAAAGAGCAACTTTCTCTAAAGCCTTTACCTGGTGTATCGTAGTGTTGTCTGCAGTAAAAGGAATACAAGTTCACTTGTAGAAAAGCTTTTAATACGTTTTCGGTAAAAAAGAGATTTCTTGTTTTGTCTTCAAAATGCATCTGCATCATTTAAACGGATACGCATTGGAGTAGGAAAAACCGACCTGTTGTTGATTGTTCTTCCCTTTCTATTTATATCAGCTATATTCGGATATCTTCACATTCCTTAAAAGAAATTCAGCATGCCTCTGAAGCTTCTAGAAAGCCCAAATGTCCGAAGGTTAGTTTCACTTATTTGATAGCGGACATCCCAGGTTTAAGTCTAGTACTGATATAACTGATATTAGTCTGAGGCGCGTTTTGTTAGATGAATAACAGTGTGGCGGTCTCAGACTGATTCTTTGCTGAAGCATAGGCTGCTTATGTTGTTGTTCAGCAAGCCCGTTTGTCGTTTTCAGCTGTTTATGGCTTCTAATGATGGAATATATTTCGGTTATTGCCAGGGTAATGTTTCACAAACTGAGCCCTGCAGTCCGTTCTTTGCCGCCCTATCTGCTAACTCATTTCCTGGTTAATCGATATGAGCTGGACACCACACAAATGTAACCTTTATATTATTTAAGTGGCACTGATCATTAAGGGAGAATGATGATGCTTTCTATAAGATCAGGCCTAGAATTGCTATCCCTAACGTTGATTGACTGTAAGGAGGAGAGTGAGTCAGACAAGATTGATACTTTGTGTGGTATGTTAACAATTGTCCAGTTTAAGAACTTGTGTATTACCGATTAAATGCCCCCTTTGATCTCACAGTATGTCCAGTAAAGAGAACACACATATTCAATTATGCGTTGATAAACTTCACATCTGAGAATGACAAAAATAATCAAAAGACCTACATTTAAAACAATTATTTGCAAATTCATCCTAGCAGTTATTAAATCCCACTTAATTGTGTTCGTCATGTTTTATTGAGTTAAACTTATAAGGATCGTCAATGATTATCAAAAACAACTAGGAATATAGCGTATGTCAAAATGTGTACAGTCTATAAATACCAATGTGATTGAAATACACGTCACATTATTATGTTAGAAACTACGTATGTATTTACAGTTTACACATATAGATACTGCTATACCAAGTTGTTTTTGTTTTCTCAAATTAGAAATATACTCAGTTCGCAAAAACTATTGAAATAGCAGTATGGCATTTAATTTCGGTATTGTGTTTTAACTAATTGACCACGAATACATGAATATACTACCTTAAACAAATGCAATCGAAATAGGTAGAAACGACTCATTCCTATGCGGAAGTTGACTTGCTTTAAGCTAACGCAGGCTATTTTATTTCAAAACTAAGTGCCTATAACAAATAAATGCACCGCACATTCAGCACCTAACGCCTATAAGTCTTTAACTGACATATTTGGCCAAAGGAAATAAGGAGTATGTCCTTTTTAAACCAATTATTATGAAATGTCTCGTAACGAATGTACTTTGTCCCCAAGAAACAATGTTCAGAAAAACAGCAATGTAGAGAAAGAATCAAACAGAAGAAGACAATATGTTCTCAGTTCTCGATTTACCGATCATCTAGGTTTTACAGTATCACTTTAGCAAAGTGTGTTGAGGTAAATCTATGTCATATGATCCCCTCACCTTTTGGATTCTGAGACCAGTAAATATCAGGATCGTCTGTATCCGCCATCTGGTCGTTCAAGCATCTTTCAAACTTCTTGGTGATTGTTATGATATTTATTTCAAAACTTCCGACCCGTCGGTTTTCGTGTTTACGTACATCCCTATCAAATTAACACCCTTCAAATCTGCGACAATCGGCACTACCTAGTTTAGGGGTTATGGATATTCCAACACGAAATTAACACAATTTACATCAACATCGAGACTGTTTAAAGATAAAACAAAGTGAAATGTCCTTAAGGGAGAATTGTCCATGTAGCCTACTCTCTACTTGACAGCGCCATTGTGAATCTAGTGAATGATTGCCAACGAAAATATATAACTCTGTTTGCAGCATCTTGCATTTTATTTTGTTGTGGCACAAGAAAAGACTAATTTTATAAAATGATAAACTTTCCCTAAAGCCTCAATCTGATATATTATAGTTTAGTGTTGTATGTAGTAAAAGAAATGGTACACAGAATATTTCAAATTTACTTTTAAAAAAGTGTTCAATACGTTTTCGGAAATGAAGAAAGTTCTTGATGTGTCTTTTCATCAATATCGATTTATATATCCGGATATATTTACATTCTTCAGAAATTCATCTGCATTCCTCTGAACCTTCTACGATACCCAAATAACCGAAATTTAGTGTGATTTATTTGAAAGCGGACGTCAACGATTTTAGTCTATTACTGATGAGTCAACCAATGATATAACTGAACTACTGTTGGAAATGATGTAAAACAAATTTAAACCAATTCAAAGTTTACAATGCAAGGAATAGTTTAATATTGAACTGGATTATTTTCATCTGTTCTATAAATACATAACAGTTACTTATCTTAGACTATGATATTGATCTGAGAGCTTTGGATAAAATTGTGTTAACATTAAACAAAAGATGGCTGTTTTCACAATATATACTCCCGGTGAAGACATTGTTCACCAAATGCGTAAAACCCCTAAATTCGGTAAGTTTAATATAAAACATGGCGTCACTTTTCTTGAAATTAAATATGCCGTCGAAAAATACGATGTATAGTTTAATGTTTAAGCTTAGAGAGTAACGGCTTTCTCTGTACCTTTGGAGTGGTCCACCATAGCCTATGTTTTGCAGATAACAATGTCTGTACACAACGTCTACATGTAGGCTGGGCTTCGGGAACATTTGAATTATTGATTGAATAATTTGAGGTTGAAGCCGTTTTCAACGGTGTTTCAGATATGTCACGATGGTCAGTTGTTATCTTTCTCGCCCCAGTAATCCAGACAACAGTATTCCCATATAACTGGCTATCTTCAAAGATAAACTAATTCTGTTAGCCCTATGGTGGTAGACGAATAATGTTGGACACATTGACTTTCATCATTCATCGAGCAGGATTAGTGGCCGAGCCATTGTTCGGGTCTACGGCCATAGACACACTAGGATCAAGTAACATGAAATCACAGGCCGATATTTATCTACATTTGTCATGAATACGCTGATGTAGGTTTTCCTAGAGTTCTGCTCATACATATCAAGTTATCGATCAACTCGACTCAGTGGTTTGGTTAAAACGTCCACTACGTGATTGGGAGACCCGGGTTAGACTCACGGTCGAATATAAACAACTTTACTAAAGAACGGAATCAGTTTTGTTGAAATTTGTTTTTATAATCACTGTTCAACCCAAACACGTTAGGAATACTTACAGACGCTTGAATCCCATAGTCAACTCATTTGTTTGAAAGCGAATGCAAATGTTGTGTAAAGTCGATTGTATCGATATATGAAAGGACTGAAGACTAAGATTAATTGTCTAGTATTGTCGTTTCAGTGTACACTGTCATCAATCGGGTCAACTCGGTCTTATTCCGTAAACGGCAGAGCGAACACAATTGTAACATACACTCGTAACATTTGTTACATTTTTGTGAACCATTGTAAGAGACAAATAAGTACTGAAACTCGAGCTGAAAGCTGGGAATATGAACCTTGCGATACAGTTATAAAGCAATCACTTTAAAACACCCACACTATGTAGCTCTTCTTGTTAACTATTGGTTTGCAAGTTGGTGCTACAAGTACATGTATCTTAGCCTGTGGGTGGTATGTAGTTAATAAACACAGCTCCGTTCTTTTCTCAAATTAAATCTATTGTCGACAGAAACAAATTCAATCTGCATTATAATTTAATTCTAACCCTAGGCAATCATACTACGGTTCTGAAGCTCTAGCAATGTCGTCTAATCCCCCGTAGAATAGATGTTGTTGGTTTATATATACGTGCTGGTTTAATTAAGAGTATTCCTAGAGTTGAGGGAGGGTAGACAGGGCTCTTAAATACCGTTACCATCATGCACATGTTTAACCCTTATAAGATTAGATCGAAATAGAACACTTGCTTTTCTAGACGAATACACAATATGCCCTTTATAGTCATTGTTTACGACTGTATAGTACATAATTAATTGAGCCCCGGTAGCTAAATCAGTAGCAGTGCGGACTGTCAATCCAAGCAGTTGTGAGTTTGACAACAGTCAAAGCGACAAACGTCCTTCGTATGCTAGGAATGGGCTAACTGCGTATGTGAAACAGCAGTCAGTTGCTTGGAAAGTCTTTTGTCTAGAGTAATGGTGTGTAAAGGCCAGGAAATACGTGGCTACGTGAATTAACCTCCGTGAAAATTATATATTTGGACCACGTGCCAAAGGCACCGCCCTTCATGACGTTCCGACAAGACGAAATTTAGATCAGTCTGTAACTCAGTTGTTTGTCTAAATAAGCAAATGCATTGTGATAAAGTATCTGTGTGAATGACGGAGGAGCTGTATTAAAAGGCGTATAGCCCGCTCAGTCGAAATGATATGACACTGGGTACATCTCGGAGGTATTGTCTGGATCTTCAGAATTTGCAAGTGTCGTTAAACGAGTTAATTACAGGTTTATCAATTTAATGCGACAATAGTATAGCAGCAGACGACACAAGGCCAGCAAGATGCCCCGTATTCCTTAGAGACAGACACGAAATTCATCACTGGAATCGAATATGTGTATAACAACAGGTTTTATAACCGATCTTTACCACTTTTGGAATATACAACGCTTCTCTTTATTCCATCCCTAAGCTACTTGGTCGACTCGTTTAATGTAAGGTTAACTTAGTGCTTGGTGCAAGGAATAAAACATGTGTCGTAAATCAAGGCAAAGAAACACGAATAAAATTTATGTTAACGTCGTATTACGGGGAATCGTATTAATTAACCATTTCTCACTTGCAAACACATTCTAACTCATCTACAGCACACTATTCATGTAAATATTGTGACAAAATGAGAATTTAACACCGCCAGTTACACACATACTGAACCGCCACGGGAACGGGAATAGAGTCTGGGTTTCCCAACCTGAGCTGGACGCTTTAACACCCAACGCACATTGGACCGCTAGGGGAATGGGAATAGAGTC
The DNA here is from genome assembly GCA_031761405.1 of Serripes groenlandicus. NCBI lineage: Eukaryota > Metazoa > Mollusca > Bivalvia > Cardiida > Cardiidae > Serripes > Serripes groenlandicus. Next base: position 9,673,734 of record JASEVX010000005.1, read on the forward strand.
TGTCCCTTATCCTGAGCTGGACCATTTAACACCCCACACCCATTTGAACGCGACGGGAACGGGAATAGAGTCCGGGTCTTCACCCCACATACATAAACACTGGACCGCTACAGGAGCTGAAAAAGAGTATGGGTCTTCGAATCTCAGATAAACACTTTAACACCCCACACACAATGGACCGCTACGGGAACGGGAATATAAATATAGTCTGATTCCCTCAATCTGTGACGGACACTTTAACACCCCCACATACACATACACTGGACCGCTACGGGAAAGGGGAATAGAGTCTGGGTCTCCAAACCTGAGATGGACGCTTTAACATCCACACATACACATACACTGGACCGCCACGGGAACAGGAATAGAGTCTGGGTCTTCAAACCTGAGATGGACATTTTAACACCCCCACATACACATACACTGGACCGCCACGGAAATGTTTCTTTTGTTCCTATTCTCCGAGTATTTTACACTAAACGGCAAATACGGCTCTCTTCTGGTTCTCAGTACGACATAGTATAAGTGTACGTTTAGTAAACACTGAAATTGCGTGAATGGTAACATGTGGATAAGAACATTGTCTCCACTAAACCTGTCTTCCTCCAACGTTGATATAAAAAGGTCTGTATTATGCCCCAACATGTCGTGTAAACCAATCAGGATATTACCTGAAATGAGCAAACACAGATAATCGAGCAAAGTGAAGTAAAAGATGATGTATAATGTGTGAACACTGAACATTCATACATGATAACGACGGATTACCATTATTGACCCCGCAGCTTATTCAAAATTGGAAATACAAAGGTCCGTATTAAGCCCATCCATGTGGTTGTAACGAAAACGATGCTCCGAGTTTTCCAATGAAATGCGTTGGTTGAAACCTCGCGATTGTTGAAGTACATTGAAGAAACTATATAAAAATAGGTACCAATAAAGTATGCTCCTCTGATGGTATAATCTACGAATATTTACTGAGAGCATACCGTTTATGGGAAATGAACTTTTATTCGTCTTTCAATACATTGAAGAGTCAGGATAATTCCCATTCACTTGGTGTAAAGGGTTGATCATATTTTATAAGAAGGGTGATCCACCCGATCCTTATAAATATAGAGGTATTGCTTTATCTAGCTGTTTTGCAAATATATTAAATAATAGGTTTAATGAATTTGATGGAGGAATGTGATATTCTGATAGACGCTCAATTCGGTTATGTATTGGGATATAGCACTATGGATGCAGTATTTATTTTAAACGCATTAATAGAAAGCAATTAAATAGTAGAGGTAAACTGTTTACATGTTTTGTTGACTTTAAAAAGGAATATGATAGCATACACAGGATGCGTTATGGTTTCAACGTATTAAATCGGTGTCGATTGTAAAGTGTTTACGATCATACGGTCGATGTATTTAAGTGTCAACAAGTGCGTTAACATGTAAATAACCTTTCTGGGTTCTCCAATAGCAATATACATGTATGTATATTACAAGGGGAGATTACATCACTGATGATACTTTCTTTATTCTTAAATGACATAACAATTTACTATCAAAATGATTTTTCGGATAGATTACAGTTAAGAACATTTTGAAATTGACAAATTTACCGTTCACGCTCCGCTCCGCTCACGTTCCAATCCGCTCTCAAAGCGTTCACTCATTCATAACATTGTGATTGCTTTTTTACGTTCCGTTCAAATTGAGCGCTTTTTTACGCTCACTCGGAACGCTTTTTTTTTCGATCAAAATGCGTTCAACGATTTGATTGGCTTAAATTAATTTCGTTTCGTTTATATCTATTTTACTTAACCCTAAATATCAAGAAACGATCTAGAGTTTTTTCAGCACAATCGTTAGTAGCAAATCGTATTACGAAAATGATCATATTAATAATATTTGTTACATTCTAATTCAATCGGATACTTGAGTGTCTTATAAAACAAAAGTTTAGTATACAAATATGACTTTTAATAAAATAGCAGACAATATAATAGAAGTATTGAACAGTTTTAATTATCTAGGAAAATTATTTACAAGCAGGGGATCATTTGGACAAGGAACTATTTCACTTGTAGGACGATAAATTCACTTAAAAGTGTAAGTAAAGAAAACAATTTTACCAGTAACTATTTAGTTCATTCAATATTATGCCACAACTGTCGCGTGTTGGACCTTAAACAAGCAGAAAATGTCAACAAATTCTGTAAACGTATACTAAATGTTAAAATGAGAACAAATTATGTGTCACTGTGATCAGAACGTGGTCGTTTCCAACTGATCATAGGACGAACAATACGTATAGTCGAAGACTGGATAAAATAAGTTCAAAAGTAAGATAAATAATTATAGTTTATGTTCTAATCCAACGCTTTTAAACGAACACAACTAATTTATATACTTGCGTGAAAAATACCAAGTTGAACCTGTATCACAACATCATATATATTTAAGGCTAGAGGAAGTAAGTCAAATTTGGTATTGGTCTATACAATAAGACGTTTACTCTTCGAATGACCACCAACAGCGTGTACAATACACACTCCCTACTTCGCGCGAGCTTACTTTATCCGCCGACATAAAATATGATAGGCTAAACAAAAACTCATGATATGGTCATTCCCCCAATCTGCATACATGTATATATACTACCGTCGATACGACATTTATGTGCTAAATCAATGCTTTCAAACGAACATAAATCACTTATATACTTGCGTTACATGCGTATAATTATGTAACAACACCACCTACATTTCAGTCTAAAGGAACTAAGTTCAATTTCGAAGAAATAAAGAACGGGAAAGCAGTAATCTAAATGACATATGAGATTATTGGAGATAATTTCCATGGCATGGGATGCAATCAAATATAAAGATTTAAAGTCCTCAAGAGTTCACACCCTTTGATAAAACGATGGTGAAAATAAATAAACATTACAACCCTAATTTCCTCGTAATGCTCAAAAACCTTAAAATGTCATAAGACACCTAACAATCTTAAGCAGAGATGCTTTTCCATCGCCCATGATTCTTAAAAAGCCTATCAGAAACATTGTTCGAAGCAGCGGCCGCCGAGCCTCCGCGCCCGTGGCTGTGTGATTTTCACCAAACTCTCTCAATATCAATACCCTTCATCTAGTACATGTATATGGAAGTGTGCTATATTTTCTAAACTTACAAACATTGCCTTTCTTACAGTGAAATAAAGGACTTAAAAAGGAACGCTTGATGCATTCCTGCATTTCCCCCATTTAAAATAAGTCGGACGGCATAGATATGACTAGTCTTAGAACCAGTTTTCGCTTAGTATATCCGGGAACATTAAACATGTCCATGCTGCAACAAACATATTCGTTATTCATTTTAAAAGAAACCTTGCAAAATGAAACGTCTAAATCAATCTGCGCACTCTTGTTCATACTCCGGATGTCAAAACCATTTGTTCTGCATTGCGGTCCGGCTCCATCTACAGCATCAAAAATCAATAAAGTAATACAACAGTCAAGTACATAATGTTTTCGTAATTTGCCCCACTGTTTTCTAAGCCCTTCCGGCTCTACTTTTCATGTTCAAACATACTCCTCGTGCAACTGTGGCCAGAGCCATATAGACTCCGATTTTCACATTCGCATACAGTTCTTGGACCAATGTTGTCTGCGTTCCGGCCCAAGGCAATCGAAACATACCGACATACTGTACGAGTTGGGGAGGATTGTCCACAGGTAGTGGGTAAACTGTGCGTTTTTAATGAGAGAATAGCTGGTAGAACCGTTAACAAGATAAACATTGTGTTGACGGTCAAGTTTTCACATAAAGATTAGGAGTATGGCTGAACTTTATCTTATGCTACATGTTACAAACAGCGTTTTCTGAAAATCGATATTTGTAATTTGAATATTGATGGTTCGTCTAAATATGCTTACGATACTGTATTAACATTCAACATTTTTGAAATGTGCAAGATATACATTTAATTGATTTAAAAAGATATAATGATGCCATCCTATATTATTATTAATATTTATACAATGATTTCAAATATAAATTATACAATTTAAATTTCTGCTTAGAATAGCAACCTTCCAATATGAGTGTCTCTCACTGGGTTTTCAGCGGCATTCTTTCGATTTTGATATGACATGTACTTGTTCACGTTCTTATTACACAAATAAAGGAGTGTATCAACTGTAACGAAACGTTTGTTAAATAAACCGCGAGTGAACAGATATGGACTACTGTTTGGCACGAAGTGTAATTTTAAGGATTATTTCATGATTATTCATAGTCAAACTGTTTGTATTCACATTACATTATTGAAGATTCTTTGTTTTGTACTAATAAATACTAATATACAATCCGCGATCTGAATATATTGCTGACACATTCCATTCCAGTAAGTAAACCACATAAAGTTAGAAATGTATTAAAGGGTTGTCAATATTAATCGATTGCCGATAACACATTATCGGTTAAAGTCGCTCTTTGATCGATTAGGTTTGCCCTAAATGCGAGACGATTTCTTTCAACATATGTGTTTACATTGTTGGAAGACAGTGTCAATACCGAGCATTTCTATTGGATATCTATTTATGTCTTGCCTAATCACTTTTCGCGATACATGGCGCTTGGTTAGTTACACGTTTGAAGACGGCAGCAACAAAATGGCGTAGAAAGAAACTCAATTAAACAAACAAATACTTTGCTTAAATTTGGCTTCATTGTATCAAGCAATGATTCAGGTATGTTCTCACTTCAAATGATCCTGATTATTTTGACACAATACATATTTAAATAAGAATACGCCACAATTTTACAAAATAGTACCGGTATCTTTCGTTCGTTTCAGTAAATCGGTAAATCCGTTAACATCTTACTATCTTTCATAGGAAAATAAAGTCAACAAAATAATTTCTTTTTCAATAATAAGTTCTTGAAGAACTTTTCAGAAGTTATAATTAACATAGAAAATTATATAAACATAGTTGATTAGATATTCAACTAATTAGATCAAGTAAAATGTTGACTTTTAATGAAACCATATCTTCGCAAAAGTAATGCACACGCTTTTGAAAGCAGATGATAGTATTCTGCAAATGGTTGGTATAATCAAAACCAAGGAGAACGGACTAAACTATAAATGGTTATTGTGTTTCGTTAATTATTTATGTTTAGATAATGCAAACACCACTCTATCTACACCTTTGTGTTAAATATACTTCTTTGACTTGTGCAATAAACCCAAGTAATAATTGAATGTTTTATTTGTATACTATGAATCACTGTTTCTTTTTTCGTGTAGGGTATACAATCATGCTTAAATGATTATTAAATCGAACACACGTACACGAGAAGCGCAGAAATTCAACCGAATAGGATGGGTTCATGTTTCAGCAGGAGAGAAACTGTAATTGTATAACTTTATTTATTCTTTAGTTTCATATTTTCAAAATGTGTACTACAAATGATGTTTTTTCTGCTTGTTAATTAAAAAATCGATATGTGATGGATATACAATATGATATAATTCAACAACGAAGTCTGTAATCTAAATCACACAAACACGTTTTAGAAAGTATTGTATACATAACATTAATTTATTTAAGGCTGACAGAACGGTGATAAATGATTTTTTACATTATACGACAAAGATCAAAATCATCGATATTGCAACAGTTGCCTTTCTGTATCCCAAACGACTTCTCCTGAACTGCTTAATTGATTCGTACGATACTTCACTTAAAGATTCCTTTGTTGGTTATCTAACAATATTTTCCAAATATTGTTCAGGTCCACTGCTAAAGATAAATTGTTAGGGTTTTAGAGAAACCGTCAAATATTGCATAAGTGATCTTTGACAACTAGGATTTCAAAATCAACTTTATTTCAAATGAATGCTCGTGATGTGACATCAATTCCTCAGTCGGTCATTGGATTCAGATTTCGAACCAAAGCTGTGCTTACTTTCTTTTCGACATTCGACACAAAAGTCAACGCCAAAAGCGTCATTCGTATTCCATAAGTTGGCTAAAGTTCTATTTGAAAAACTAGCAAATTGTTTGGAAACAATTAATCCTCCTGAAATACATTAATGATTCGTGTTAAACTTATGACTTTTTATTCCTTCGATACTTACATTATTTAGTTATTAGTATTACTATCACATACTATCCCATACTGAGTCAAACACTAAAGCGCCACAAAACAGATATCAATATGTGGCTTTTTCTTTGCAGCAGGTAATATAATCAACCCATTAGCATGAACAATGTTTTGTTTTCCTTCTATGCTTCCAATTATTTCATGGCTTTCTTTAGGGGAAGGGGGAGGGGGGGGGGTCTGTAACGGAGTACGACCACGGTTTTGATACATCTATGCAAGTTACTTGGGACAAGTGATTCAAGGCATCTTCTATAAGACATAACGGTTACACAAAATAATTTCAAGGTGGTACAGTCATTGTGTGCTTGGTATTTAATTTGTGCTATTGATCACAAACATTTCAGTATTATGATCCTAGCATTGCACTGGTTTCAATTAACGTTATCATTTACTCTCATCTTATTTGTCGTTAGAATATAACGGAATTTAACAAAAAATGTTCCTGTTCCTACCAATTGTGTTATATTTCGCTCCTTCTCTAAACAAATTATTAAAACAATTTGAAATCATCATTTTAAAAGCCTATTTTCGACAAATATATTCCATAACACCAGTGTGTGTAGTTCGTATATTAATGTCACTTACCTAAACTGTTTACTTTAAGACGTTGAACCTCCAAATTGAAAAGTTCCTCTTGATAAGATATGGGCTTTAATGAAATCTAGGAATTTGTGAAAAGAAACCCCCATCAATGTGATTCATTTTCGTTTTTGATTCATTACATATGTGCAGGAATGTGGACAACAGCTCATATATTTTAATAAAGAAGAATGCATGATATTGACAAAAGGTTCTTAGGCTGAATTTGTAATTTTAGTGCAGCTGTGTCTTGAAAAAGCAATTATTGACGTCATTAGGATGTTTTGTAGTTTATTTATGATATACATGTATAAGATGTCCTGTATCAGATACTGCATGATGCCATTCTGGCACAACTGGGGAATGTTTTGGATACGAAATAACAGAATGACAGTAACGAACTTTTGATAATTTAGTTTTGGTCAGTATCTTCATTTCCGATAGACTTAGAACGATAATGATGGTGTCTGCTCGCATTTATTGATAGTCAAGGAATCTGACCATGATAACATAAATGATGTATTTACAGCAAATATGTCTTTTTTAAAAACAACATGACTGCAATTTACCTAGAAAAGTAGAAGGTTATTCGCACTTCGAATAATCACATTGATAAATCTAAATTCGTAAGCCATTTTAAAAAATAACAATAAAATATTATAACGTTTTATATTTGATTAATTATGTCCTGAGTAAAAAAAGAAAGGGTGTCTCTCTGGCACCATTAAGTGGGGATAAGATTCATCCATTAATACCGTAATTGCTGTATCCTTTCCAATACCAAATACAAATGTGACCCAGTATCGCATCTGATAAGAGCATGTACAGCGGACACACATTTAGCGATGCTTTAGTTCTTCCTTGCCTTTGGCGAATGTGTATGTATGCCCTATCAGCAGACGGACTCTGCTTGCTGATATTCACAGTCACCTTTTTCGAGTTTACGGTTTCATATGATATGTCTGTGTAATGTAAGGTAGTGTAACGTGCATCGGGTACTTCACGGAGTTAAGCCCAATGGCTTAATTCCGTGTAGGACTCTGTACACGTTATAGTAAAAAGCGTGCTAGCAAGCTGGATGCAATTAGATGATGGGTTTCCTGACAAAGTAATCGCAGAAAAAAAGGTCCTTGTTTGTATAGTGTTTAGTTGCAAGATCGCGTTGATAGTTTAGTTCTGAGTTCTTTGTTATCTTATTACATATGTATGAGCCTGTAATTGGACAGCTTTGATACTTTCAGAACAATTGAATAAGATGCAACAATTAACAAAGCTGCCACAATATATTTATCAATGAAACATGCTTGAAGATGGAAGTCGAATAATTATAAAAGATAACATTGTAGGAAAGTGACCGTATCCGTTTGATGATAATGTATGACGTCGACAAAATTCACAAACCTTTTAACGGGTTTTCAACGTCAATTAAAATCGACGCTAGAGAAGTTAAAAATTGTGAAACCGTTCAGAGACCAATCTTTTTTTTGTAATAACATATTTCTGTAGCATAATAACGATAATGCGCAAAATCCTTCCCGCACTTAAAGGCGTATCCTCTGATTTTTTCCAATGGACAGAATTTTCTTAAATTTTGTCTAGAGTTTCCTTACTCAAAGACTAACTCAAAACAACATTCAAAACAATGGGTCGCGGATCTATTTGTTTTGCTTTGCACTCTTTTAAAACCCATATATGTGCTCAGTTTAAGGAAATGTAACGGAATGTAGAGAAACAACACTATTTCATACCAGTGAACACAAACACATACATTTATATATCAACATGTTTTTATTTCATATTACAGGAATCAATCATGTGTCAACTTCATCAATATTGACCAATTTTTTAAATATTTCTATTTTAACACTTTATACACAATAATTCAAGATGGCCGCCATGATAAAATTTGTATAAAATTGAACACGGGTACAATACAAAAGTTAGAATTTAAAAAATTATAGTGGACAGATTTGTTTAATACTTTTCATATGAACACCTTATTATAAGGGTTGTTGAAATAAAAAAAATCTATAGGTCGCGGTGCTAATTACATTGATATTTCCTATTGAATTATCTCCCTATATGATTTTTCCATAAAATTAGCTCAGAAAAATACAATTTTGAATTAAATATCTCTTAGGGCAGTCTTTTTTTTTATAAATTTGTAATATGAATAACTGGTTATAAGGGTTCTTGAATGAAGCTTAAAACAATGGTTGCAGTGCTTACTAGTTGAGTTTTACATAGGATTATCTCCCTTTATGATTTTTTTTTAATAATAGCCCAACAAAAAGTCAATTATAAATTAAAAGCTTTTTAGTGGAGATATTTTTTCAATATTTCTAATATCAATAACTTGTTAAATGGGTTGTTGAATAAAACAAAACAAAACACTGTTGGCTTTGTTCTTTCGCTAAATTTACCATTGAATTATCTCCCTTTAAGAATCTTTTTTAGGAAAAATTACACATTTGAAAATCTTCTAGTCTATACAGATATTCAATAACTCTCACTGTCTCACATGAATTATTTTGGAATACACACATTCATTTCAACTTATTTTGACGCCTGTGCAGCAGACAGCCTTTGAAAACATTGCGACAAAAGGAAAAATTATAGCATTCAATCATTGGTTGTGTACATATTACCAGGAACAATTTTACTGATGTATTTAACATTGGTTAAATAACAAAAATAAAAAGTACCTCTGTAGGAAAAGAAGGCAACATGTCAATACGAAATCCTCAATGACTCCCTTTCCCACATACAAACCTGCAGCAGAAATTCAGACAAAAATTCGGAAAGTCTATGTTAAAGGCCAAAGGCAATATTGAGGTTTTTGCAAACAATACAGATTCAGGTTAGTCAGCTCGTAACGAGCTGTCTCACCTGAAATCAGCATTGTTTGCCTTTTATTCATCAAAATAGTCCAAAACTGTTATGACATGAGAAATGGGGACGCCCGATATTGAACATTGAAGAGTCTAATTTCGGCGCTGAAAGAGTTAATGAAGGTAGCATAGAAGAAAAGATTTGAAAATATTGTTGCAAACATATTGCCAACTATGAGCAAGTTATCCCATTGTGACAATGTGTTCATAAGTCATCAAGTGCAAATGCCTCAAAATGCTCTGCAAGTGGGAAAGGGGTATTGCATTTCTGCAAAAAAGAGATTTTGTATAATTTGTTACAAGCATACCTAAATAAAAGCTGTGTTCAATGAAGTAAAGAAACTATTGGTTTTCTTCCTTATTACATACAAATTACATTTAAGATTCTATCAGTGTTGTTAAGTGAAAACATAACCCACTAAACTGTCAAACATACAAGGTTACTACAGCAGAAGACTATACAAACATATCTAGACACAAATATATCTTAGTATAACCTATGATGTGGCATCTGATCTTTTTCAAATAAAAAAAGCTTATGTCATGCTCAGACTAAAATTGGTGGTATATTTTTTAAATATAACTTTTGGGGAGACTGGCTAGATACATGTATTACCATTACTCATAATAATAAAGTGAGAGTCTAAAACACTGACGAATTGAGTAGACCAAGATCAGAAGACATTATTGCTCTAAGCTGGGTATGCACAGTGTACTCTAAAACATTTTTCAGTTCATACTTCTAGTGTCAACATATTTCAAAATTCATACATCAACCTTCAACAACAAATAATATGGTTTCTGTTAATGATTGGGGTTTCATGCCATTTCAACAGTATTTCGGTTATATCCTAGCAAGAATTTGCTTATACATAATACAATTTCATTAGTTAGGCTATGGAAACGTGCATTGCCTACAGGCAATCTACCACGACCTGCTGTTGGCAAGAATCAAAACTGCCTTTTTAAAACAGCATAGCAGAAGTTCTAGTTATTTGCTCATGCTTGCAATCAGAACTGCTGCAGGGCTGTTACCTTGATGCGGTATTTTCATTTGTTAACTTTTCATAATAAACACATCAGAGAAATGAATTACAGACCTGCCAATGCATGAATGATTGTATCATATATCCAGTGACCACTTGAAAACTTCAATTACTCTCTACAATAAACATCACTCTGAGCATGCATATGATCTGAACAATCAGATCAAGTTGCACAGAGGTGTAGGTTGGTCTGAATCTATGCTAGTCACAAAGACCTTTAGTCTGGTTCTCACAGAATGACACTCAAATATGCTATTGAAACTGTTTCATTTTGTGCATATAGAAATACAGCAAACAGTGTCTGTACACATATCCATTGGCAAAAAATGAAGACTCAGATTAGTGAAACATGCAAATCAGTACTAGCAGGGACATAGATACTAGGTTAAGAAAATGTGCCTAGCACACATGCACTCCACCGCTGACTCGACCATGATCTGCTGTGAGCGGATAAAAAGGCTGGCACACATAGTTTTACCAGATAAGAGGCATGTTAACCCTTTCATACATACAACAAATCAGCAGCAGACAACTATGATAACATTTTGGTAAAAAACATAGAAAGTCTCTATAAATGTAGGTATGCTTACTGAAAACAGTTGAAAACATTGTGACAAAACTGAAAAGAAGAAATTGCTCAATTTGAACAATTTCTCCTTTTATCACAATGTTTAAATCGACTGCTGCAGAAGCAATTTAGCATAAGAAAACGTCTCAGGTCTGTATGTGAGTAACAGTGCTCTGTGAAAACCAACCTGATCTTACAGCAGACTCATGATAGTCGAACAAAGGGATACAATTGGAATAGTTTGATAGGCTCTGCTTTCCAAATGAGTTTGGGACAGTTAGATTTAAAGATCTAGCAAGCGCATATGGATCACACTTATTCTGCATTACAGCCTTACTAAATCACTTTTGAAAATACTTCTTGACTTGAGTAGTTAAAGAGTTTTTTCAGTAAATTGTACAACTGGTTTCCTTCATGATTGTCTTGTCTTGTGGTTTATGTCTGACCATCTTTGTACAAAATAGGAAACTGTTTCTTGAATTTACACCATGGTTGATGCATCGTCATCCATAATTACGACATAGACATTCACATTCCTATTATCTTTCTCGAGCACAAGACAGCGCGCCACATCTGGTTCAAAAGATTTAGAACTATCATGCCAGTTTCTTCAACACTGATAGATGGGCATTGATTCACCTTTACTTTCATGAAAGCTACATTGTCTACAGTCTTGAGATCTTAGTCAAAATGCACCACATTTTCCTGACTTGCTCCCCACTAGAGTGGCAGCCACTCTATATAGCTCCATCAGATCCACCCTTCTGTGAACCCATGTCATATTTGAATTGAATATATATGGAGTCTTGTCTACAGTACTGAAAAATAGAACAAAAAGGTTGATACATACCTGGCTTTCATAACCCAAATTGATGCCTCATTCACAATCAAAAGACACCTCTTTTTTCCACAAAAGTAAGCATAAATGTCATAAAAGCTGACTTTCATCACATTTTACATGTCACTATTTTCGTAATTGAAAGGGCCCTGGTAAAAAACAGCATAAAAACACACTGATTTCTACAGGCTACATTGACAATGAGTTGGCTTTGTTTTATTGGGGTATTAGGCCGTTTTCAACATTATTTCATTTATATCACAGCGACAGTTTACTTATTCATGAATCCTCAAGGTAAAATTCGGGTAAAATTCCATGAAATTTAACTGAATGTGTTCAATTTGATAATACATCACGATAAAAATCAGTTAAATGACTGTCAGACGCCCCCCCCCCCTCCCCCTTCCCACCTTCACTTATTGTAAACTCATAAACTAATAACATCATAGAAAGTTATAATTAATAATAGTAAATTACCTAGACTAAAGTTGCCCCTTTTGCTCGGCTGGTGTCGTCGTTTGGTTGTTTCGACAGTATTCACTGTTCCACATACTATAACGAGCCGTAGCCATGTCTGGTTTCAGGAGAAATATTACTTAAGATAGTGTTATTTCACACAGTCTTCACAAACAGGCTGATCTTCCAAGTAAACGAGTTGTAGTCTACAATTCAATTCTCATTCCCGGCATATTTTCCGATATCGGGTCGAAAAGGCCAAAAACTAAAAAGGAACGAGTCAAAAAGACCCACTTTTGTAAAACAAGATTATGTTTGTCGTAGAAAAAGAAATACTTTTGTTTTAATTTTTATAAAATGTTGGTACAAAATGCCCCAAAAATATGTTTGTGTAGTAGAACAATTATAACGAATGATATAATTATTATAATATACTATAATTATGATAACAATTACTAATAAATTATTTCCCTCAATGTGTTATAGTTGCTACATCTTTTAGTAATTTCTATATAAATAAAAGGTTTAAAACGAGTCTGGCTTTGAGTTCTGTTTCAGTTAGTATATAAACCCAAAGAAAACAATAAAAATGCTTAAACTTTTATATAGTCCTTTCAGATTTCCTTTACATGCGAAATTCTAAATAAATAATAATGAGAATGGACAAAATCTCTTGATGAAAGGCGAAAATGCTTATAATCAAATACAAGCATTTATGGCCGTATCTCAATATCTTATCTATTACCTACCATGTAAAGTCGATTCTTTCATAATATAGCTCTAAAAGTAAAAAAAAAAGATAACTTAAATATGAAATTGAATACTGTTTTTTAAAAAGTGGGCATTTTAGGTTTTGGGCCTTTTTGACCCCGATTCATGTTTTCCGCTTAGTTTGCGGTGAATCCGATACGATTATCCAGTATCGATGCAAGTTTCCGTCAATATTTTGAAAAGATTGCGATTGCTTTCGCTTTCTGCACATTTAAAAGATAAAAAATCTGCCACTCTTTAGCCTAGCTTGCGCGGACATAATGATTTTACACCGAATTTACAACTTGTTGATAACGTGTTCCGGATATTGACAGTTTACCAATTTAATTGAGCGCAATGAGCTTAAAAGAGCAAAGCACTAAAATGAATCGGAAAGGACATGCGCAAAAAAGATGCGACGACCGACGATACGCCTTTAAGTGCATCTGCTCAGTCCTACATCATTCGAGAACAAACCATACTCTCGAGAAAACGCTCATGTTTGTAATTACTATGTTTATTGATCTGCCATCAACACCTAAAATATAACATGGAGTCAGAATTCGGATTTATTTAACATTAATAACTACAAAAATAGATTTATGTATTCTGGGATTAATCATTAAGTAAATGCATGGAATATGCCATCACCATGACCGTAACAGCCCTTGTCCGAACTGCAATTCAACAAACTACGGGCAGGGTAAAGTGCTAACAAAATATGTGATGGCACACTAAAGGTACATCCCCGACCGAACATTGCTCCTTTATCATTATTTGTGTCCGTTGGTTATAAACAAAGGGAGGAAGACTGATATGTCATGGTATCTCACGGATGAATAGAAAAACAAAACATTCTTGACATCTTAAGGGATTCTTCCTCACGCTGAAGCAAACCTCGTCCTTGCCTGGTGCAATTTATGCCATGAGATGCAATACAACGAATCAATAGACGAATTTGAAGCGTTTCCCTCAACAATAGTTGAAGACTTATCGGACACTACGGAAGAAGTGACCGGATTGTATCGCTTTAATGAATGAATAAATAGAGTTCTAAGGCGCGTCGACATCAAATGTAATTTTGGGCGCTTTAACAAAAACGTTAACAACTATAATTGTTAATAAATAACCTTTTGAAATCTGAACTTAAACAATGAGACATATACGTTAAACATAATAGCTGTGATGCATAACATAAAGATACAATATCTGATTAAATGTAAACAATGAGAAGCAAAATGAAGTAAGTACCAACATCAACAAAAACAAGTTAGGGAATGTCATAAAAACATAATAAAGCTATCGTTGACCAAAAACAAGTAAGTTTAAAACATAATTATAGCTGTGTAAAAATACTCATGTTCTAAAGAAAATTAAAAATGAATTCCGGTTTGGCATACACAAAGAGCTGGAGCATACTTTGAGCCTTAAAAATGTATATATGAAGCAAATCTGCTGAACAATTAGTGATATGTAGATGATATATATACCGTCTATACGGACTTCCTTCATTCTCAGCAATGCCCCCCCTCCCATCCCCTCACCAAAGTAAATCAAACGAATTTTCTCTCTGTACTGCACTGTCTACTATAGCGTAAACATTGTTAAATGAAGGCATTGTTCGTATGCTTTATGTATATGCTCTCTTTTTCAACAATGTTGAATCGAATAAAGAACTTGGACCAGTACTTTAAAATCTCCATTTTCCTGCTTAGATTGATAAATTTTAAATATGTAATTTTATCAGTTTTAAACAGAATTGTGAAAATATTTTTTATGAAAATATTGCTGAAATGAAAGGCATTGATAGTTTTCCGCTGTGAGCCAAGGGTCATGTCCAATACGTCTATCTTTCCGTATATTTATTTCCAATAGTCACACGAAGTAAAAGATATACCTTATATCAATACTTTACATAAATATTATTATTTAACAAAATCGAGCTTATTAAATACTTAAACTGTATTCTGTATATGCAGAAACTTAAAACGTGTGGTAAGTTCCTAGTCATAGACAAAAATACGTTTCGGACACTTGTTTCACGAAAATACCTATACTTCTCTTATACTTGTTGTGTGCTGGAACAATCAAATAAATCAGTAACACATATGGCAAAGAAAGATTAAATAAATTGACTGTAGTAAATAACATCGTGGTTTCATTCATATAACATGCACCGAAGTAGCAACGAAGCAAACTATTTGAATTAGTTGTATTCATATGATGACATTGCACCTTTATTTCGTTATTAATTAAAATCCAAGATTAGCACTGTTGGAGCATCCTCAACATCCATTCAATACATAATGGGACATGGGTCATTATTTTACACTCATATAGACAGCTTACTAGTCGCAAATGCTTTAATGTTAGTTGTCCAAAAGAAAAGCTCATATCTAGACGTTAGGCATACTTCAGATCATCCAACATTTACATAGTAGGTTCTATTTGCGCATGTATCTTAGTACATGGAAGTTTACAATTAGCACGAATGTTTGCTTTGGATAAGCGAACACATTCCGAACTCGGCTGTTTTGTGCACAACTGAAGTAACCCTAAGTAAACCAGTAATACATTCGATTGTGTACGCATAAATTATCCACGTACAATATCAACGTAAGTACGATACTCACACACTCCGGTTACTTAAGATATTTGTGTTGCTTTACGAAAATAGTCTTATATCCAAACAAATTCCAACATTGGAATATTGATAAGAAATAACTAAAGTCACAGTCATGTGCGTACTAAAAGCAATGTTCGGATGACGTATATATATATATATATAACAAACACTTCAACCGAAAATAATAGCATGATATACCAAAAGTGAATTATCTGTGCAGAACACCTCCGAGTGTTCATTGATACCCCAATTTAATCCATCATGTCTTACTACTTAAGTTCAAATTTAAAGTCACATATCGGTCGTTCATTAACTAATTACTATGTGAAGAAGAATTTTAATGAATCAGAAACTATTGTTGCCACAATAGTTTCATATATATGCTATACGTTAACTACTGAAGTTATTCATATTTTTATTTAGATTTAAAACGCCATTTGTTGCAGATGTATTGCATAAAGGAACGGGAAAGTCCTTATACTGATAACCCGGGTTACGTTTCGCTGTTATGTCTTTATTGTTGTCTGTTACTTGTTAAGCATGATTCCTGACAGACTTATATGCAGAGCATGGGTTAACATAAGGTACCGTCGTGTGATATCTCTTCTGAAACAAGAATTTGCTTTATGCGCAAAAATACAAAAAGAAAATCACTTACTGAAAGGTACAAACAGTCCGTAAGAAAAACACGTTTTGGCTTGAAATGGTTGTGTGTCTCTAGCTGACTGTATTGAGTATGTAAATGTGTGATTTCAGGCTATGTTCATTAATGTATATGTGTCAAAGCATAGGTATTGAACAGGAGCTTAAAATGGGTCTTCAATTTTACATGTAACTGACAATGTCCTCCTTATATAAAACTTGTAACCCTTTTTAGAAATAGCAGGTCACCATATTCAGCGAAATACGTAAGCCACCTGGTAAATTGCACTAAGATGTTATACTTGAGGGCTTGCATGTATTGTTTTAAATTGAAATAAAGAAGGAATCAATTTGTGATTCTCTCACTTGTACACTTTTATGTTTTCAGCGTTCAGAGCATAGACTGTTTCGTGATCGAGGTAGGTTTCATTAATTATTGTTGTTTAAAAGATGGGAAAAGAAGAGTTTGAAGTTCTAATGCTCTGTTTTAAAACCTCTATTAGCATTGCTTAATCTGTTCTTCACCACTGCACACGATGACAATCAGAGCTAAACAGCATCTTTAACAGCATCTCATTTCAAACCAACGGCCTAATTCCAGAATAACTTATGGCCGAGCACTCGAAGCTCAGTGGTATTTTGATTGATTGATTGTTTGGTGTTTTACGCAACAAACTTTAAGTTATCTCACGGCGTTTCCTGGTAAAGTGACCAGTAAATCAGGTCCATTTATCATGACATTAGCCAGTCAGCTGTAACACTAACCCCGCAACGCAGAGCGCCAAAGTGGAAAGCAATGTCCACCATCTTTACAGTATTTAGTATGACCTGTGGCCGGGGATCGAACCCACAACCGAGGCGGACGCTTTACTACTACACCACTGAGACGTTAACTCAGTGTATAGAGACGCGGAGTGTCAAGCCAGGGGTTCGATATCTAGCTCTGTCAACAATCCTTCCGGCGTTTTACAAAATTCACAGTGACAAGAATCATTTTTGTCTTCCACAAAAGGGCTAACAATCTACGTGAAAAATCCCCAGATGCTTGGACAGTCTGTTGCATGGAGCACTGGTATACGTTAGTTAGGAAAAACGCATATGTGAATTTCCCGCCGTGATATGGCTGAAAAAATGGATGTTGGAAAAGGCTTTAAACCCGAATCAATCAACCAATCAATCGAACTATCATACATAAACATATCTGTGCCTTTTGTGGCCCTCTACCAAGCACTCAGGGTTGTTGGGTTGCATAATATAACTGAAAATGTTTTGAAAGCGGTGTTAAACAGTAATGACCTATAATAATGTTTTGCATTTTCCCAACTTTAAAATCGGTGATTTTGGAGAGCTGATGTTTTGTATAATGCTGGGACATTATATGCATATGCTTAATAATCCCTTGACTAAACATGATAGAGAAACGTATAGATCATATATTATAAGGCGTTCCCAACTCATTTCCCATTTAAATCGTTCCCACAACAAACACATATGCAGCAAACTACTTTGAAGAATCTTAGCAAGAAATGAAACAGTTTTGAAAATGAAAGTATACAAATTTTAAACATTCTTTCAAAATGAGAAATTGCTAATTACTAGTATTTTTTCTTTTCACACAATTTTTGCCAGAGTCTTCTGCTGTGAAGGCGTCAACATGCATCTTGCATCTGTATGAGGGAAAGGATTAGTTAGTCTGTGTTTTATTCAATGAAAGCAGTTTTGTGAAAGCTGTAGTTTGTGTAGATTCCATCTCCTTTTAACCCTCCAGAAGATATTCCAGAGCTTAATGACTTTCGAGATGTAGAAGATGAACGAGTGGGGATTAGTAGGTTGATGCCCAAGCATAGTATTACCCATGACTAATAACCCGATCCTGACGCCAGGGACACTTATAAAGTGAACTGGTCACAATAATACAGTAGAAATGGCATTAAACTCCAAACATTTTACAGTAACAATCCTGACCTTGTGCAAACATATTTGATAGTTTTGGTAGAGATGGGAACGAGTAACCCGAGTACTCTATCGGACGTCCGAGTATCGGTTATCAAAAACGGTATTCGAGTACTCGATTATTTATTTTCCATTTGTTTGTTTGTTTACATCTGATAATTTTACGTATGTTTAAGTAAATAAAAACTTTATTGACTCTGTTTTTCTTATTGCATTTCTAAAGAAGTCGGTAAATCAGCGGTGAACGTAAATTAAACAAACAGCTTACATCTTTTCGTCTGAAGATAGTACTTCGTCAATTTTAATCCATTTTAATTGGCGATTTGATTGCAATCACGAGTCAATTACGAACAACGTGATAAACAGGTAGTCAGCGATTTGAATATAATCTCCAGTCAATCAAACAGGGAGCGCCGTCGGTTTTTCACACCTTCGTCGTAATAGTGTTTTCAATTGTCAACATGTTTTAACTAGATAGTTAAAAGAAATACACACCCTTATGATTGTATAGGAACTGTTACAATTGTTTGAGTAAGTGTTCGTCCAATCATAAGAGCCATCTTCTATCACTCTTATCTATTTGAACGAAAGGGAAACAACAGAGTTACAACCATGCCTCCTGCTAAATCCGCCATCTGAAAATATTTCAAGCGCCAACATAACCGGACCAATTGTGCATCAAACCGGCCTTAAACATACCACAAGTAGAGACAACTGTTAGCAGGTGCCGTAAAATGGTTGGAAATTTAAAACACTATCCGCCGAAATGAGAAAACGTCAGAAGCTCTTTGAGATGCCAGAACACGAACTTATCCAAGATGTACAGATGTTAGATCGAATGTGTGAGCAACGCCGTGTTGTGGCATACATCATTATAGACAACTAGGTGACGAAACAAATCTGACAGCCATTTATAACTTACAGAAAAAGAATGGAGAATATGTCCGAGCTGTCTGGCATTCTGAAACCCTTAACCAAGGTTACAAAATTCCTGCTTGGCGATAATTTATTGGACAATTCCGTAATATCTGATATGTGGTGAACATCTTCATCTACACTGAATGATTCTACTGCTACAGATTAATATAAGCCAACCTTTAAGCCCCATTGTTTAACTTTGACTTATTACTAAAATACAACAAGTAGATCTCAGGCAGGCAATGTAGAACCAAAATGGTTCTTGTGTTTGCTGACTTTTTTAATACTGCTGATACATGAGGTACAAATACTTAATAATGCATTGGCTAAAAATGGTATAATGAAACGTTTTAATCGTTACAACATTAAAAACATATACAGCAAACTACATTGAAACATCTTGGAACGAATTGAAACATTTCTGACATTTTTTTTCCTTTTACACAATGTGTTCAAAGGTTTTCTGTTGTGGAGCCGTCAACATACATCTGTAAAAGGGAAAGGGTTAGTATATCTGTTTTAAGTCAATGCAAGCAATTGGGTTGGGGTTCTAGTTTATGTAGATTGCATCTTCTTATAAGATTCCATATGGAGAGGATTCGGGATTATTGGTATTGATTTGCTATATTTTACTGTTCTTCAGATGCATCTGGAATTCTCGAAGTTGATTTTGCGGCGAGCCGTAAGTTGTTTTCCAAGCAATGTGTTTCCCAACAATAATGACTCGACCCTGACGCCAGCAAACACGCATTCAGTGAACTGGCACCACTATTACAGTTGAAATAGCGTTTAACTCCAATCCTTTAACAGTAATAACCCTGAAATGTGAGCAAACATATTTGATAAGGGACAGTGGTGTAAATTCTGATATTTAGTGAACATTTTTAACTACACCGAATGATATTGATTTGCTATATGTTATATCCACAGATAACAATTCTTTAGAGGAGCCTGATGCATCTGAACATTTGGAAGAAGGATTTGCGGCAATGGGTAAGTTGTTGCCCAAGCAAAGTATTACCCAACAATAATGACCTGACGCCACGAAACACTCATTAAGTGAACTGACCGCCATAATGAGGTTGAAATGGCCTTAAGCTCCACTTATTTAACAGTAATAACTCTGACGTGTGTGCAAACATATTTAATATAATTGGACAGTGCTGTAAACTACACCGAAAGATACTTCCTGCTACAGCTTAACAAAAGCAAACCATATAGCACCATCTTTCATCTTTTCCGTATTACTCAAATATAGAAGTAGATCTCTCAGGATGGCGATATTTAGAACTAACATTGTTATTTTGTTTAGAATTACTCATATATAGAAGTGGAGCTCAGGTTATTATTTTGTTTCAACAATAAAGTCCAAGGCTGTATGTGTTATAATTTCATATATAAATATGTTTCAGAACTTCAGCGCAAATATTTCAAAGCAAAGTCGTCTGCTGTAAGTTGAAGTATGAAGGAATGACATAATCTTTACATGTGTTTCGAATTCGCAGACATTCTCAGTTTTTAATCCTCAATGTGTACCTTATCTAATGAGTTAAAAGTAAACGGTTTACTTGATCACTTATTTGTCATATATTCAAGCTTTATAACCATATAAATGATAAATACCAATTTAATCATGCGGTAAAGAGACTGTTCATCTGATATAGGTGAGATTGTCAATCTTTTAAGGCCGTAACGCTGCTGCAGATTTGTTGTATTAGCGAATGAGTTAATTCATAATTGAGATTTGAAATGGATTTAAATGTATTAAATATGGTATAAATCATAATATGCAAAGACAAAGGGGGGAAAGACAATGGATAAAACCACAACTTTTCCGAAATAAATTGATAATCATAACCAACAATGAGAATGGGGCAGAAACAACCTTAACTGAACTCTCGAGCTCTCGAGCTAGGCACGCTTATAGCTTACACGTACTAATATATCATAAGTGATTAACAAGAGGACCATGATGGCCCTAGTTCGCTGACCTTAATTATACAATGTACTGCAATGCAAAACACATCAAGACAATTATTCTGAATGCAACTTACACTGTGTTAACAACATTTTCCTTCATTTGGCCTATTGATCTATATTTTTTCACCTGATATGACCCATATTACAACATGGACTAGATATCATCAAGACAACATTCTGACAAAGTTTCAACTTTCTCAAAGCAAAAATGCGGCTTCCGGAGTTTGATTTTTTTTCTTTATTGACCTTGTTTCTGACCCAATATGACCCATATTCGACCTTGACTTAGTTATTATTCAGAAAAACATTCTGACAAAATTTCAAGCTGCTGAAGCAAAACATGTGGGATCAAAAGTGTTAACAAGATTTTCCTTCAATTTGGCCTAGTGACCACGTTTTTGACCCTACATGACCCATATCCAAACTTGGTTTATATATCAGTTAGCTAAACATTCTTATCAAATATCAAGATGCTGTAACAAAAAATCTTCTATAGAGTTAACAAGATTTCCATCAATTTGGCCTAGTGACCATATTCGAACTTGACCTAGATATTTTTAAGACAAACATTCTGACAAAATTTCAAACTCCTGAGGCAAAAATGCGGCCTCTAGATGTTAAAAAGATTTTCCTTCAATTTGACCTAGTGACCTACTTTTTGACCCAACATGACCTACATATCATCAAGTTAAACATTCTGATAAAGTTTTAACATGCTCAAGTTGAAAATGTGGTCTCCAGAGTGTTAACAAGGTTGACCCTTCAATTTGGCCAAGGGACCTAGTTTTTGACCCGGCATGACCCATATTCAAACTTGTCCTAGACGTTATTCAGCTCAACATTCTGACTTAATTTGAAGCTGCTGAAGCAAAATATGATTTTAAGACAAACCTTCTGACAACATGTCATACTTCTGAAGCCAATATTACAGCCTCTGGAGTGTTAACAAGATCTTCTTTCAATTTGACCTAGGGACTTACTTTTTGACCCGACATTACCCATGTTCGAACTTTCTAAAATAAAAACGTTCGAAATATATATGAGTTCATGTAGACAAGAGGACCATGAAGGTCCTATATCGCTCACCTGATATAATCAAACTTAACAAGTTTTCAGTGTTTTTTCCCCTATATGAATCTATGAAAATCAAGTGACCCCCGGGGAGGGGTCATTTTTGAGACCCCAGGGCTATAATTTGAACAATCTTGGTAGAGGTCCACTAGATGATGCTACATACCAAATATCTTTTAGACAAGAAGATTTTTAAAGATTTTCCCTATCTATGTAAAACAAGTGACCCCCGGGAAGGGGTCATTTTTTATCCCATGGCTATAATAGGAATATAGTTGGTATAGGTCCACTAGATGATGCTACATACCAAATATCAAAGGCCAGGGCCCTCTACTTTTTTAAAGTGTTTCTCCTAAGTGAGTCTATGTAAAACAAGGGACCCCCGAGATGGGGTCATTTTTGAACCCATGGCTATACTTTGAACAATCTTGGTAGAAGTCGACTAGATGATGCTACATACGAAATATCAAAGGCCTTGGCCCTCTTCTTTAAGACAAGAATATGTTTTAAAAAAATTATCTGAGTCTATGGAGAACAAGTGACCCCCGGGGAGGGGTAATTTTTGACCCCATGGTTATAATTTGAACAATATTGGTAGAGGTCCACACTGATGCTACATACCAAATATCAAAGGCCTTGGCCTTCTACTTTTAGACAAGAAGATTTTTAAAGTTTTTTCCGTATATGAGTCTATGAAAAACAAGTGACCCCGGAGTGGGGCCATTTTGCTCCTAGGGCTATAATTTGAACAAGCTTGGTAGAGGTCCACTAGATGATGCTACATACCAAATATCTTTTAGAAAACAAGACTTTTTAAGTTTTTTCCCTATATGAGTCTATGTTAAACAAGTGACCCCTGGGGAAGGGTAAATTATGACCCTAGGGCTAAAATTTGAACAATCAAGGTAGAGGTTCACTGGATGATGCTACATACCAAATATCAAAGGCCTGGGGCCTCTACCTTTAGACAAGAAGATTTTTTAAGTTTTTTCTCTATATGAGTCTATGTTAAATAATAGACCCCAGGGGAGGGGTCATTTTGACCCCAGGGCTATAATTTGAACACTCTTCGTAAATGTGCACTAGATGATGCTACATACCAAATATCAAAGGCATGGGCCTTCTACTTTTAGACAAGAAGATTTTTAAAGTATTTCCCCTATATGAGTCTATGTTAAACAAGTGACCTCCGGGGAGGGGTTATTTTGACCCCAGGGCTAAAATTTGAACAATCTTCGTAAAGGTCTACTAGATGATGCTACATACAAAATATCAAAGGCCTGGGGCCTCTACTTTTAGACAAGAAGATTGTTTTAAGTTTTTTCTCTATATGAGTCTATGTAAAACAATAGACACCAGGGGAGGGGTCATTTTGACCCCAGGGCTATAGTTTGAACACTCTTGGTAAAGGTCCACTAGATGATGCTCCATACCGAATATCAAAGGCCTGGGGCCTCTACTTTTAGACAAGAAGATTTTTTAAGTTTTTTCCCCAGGGGAGGGGTCATTTTTTACAATCTTGGTAGAGGTCCACTAGATGATGCTACATACCAAATATCAAAGGCCTTGGCCCTCTACTTTAAGACAAGAAGATTTTTTAAAGTGTTTCCCCTATAGTATGTGTTTATGTAAAACAAGTGACCTCCGGGATGGGGTCATTTTTTCACCCCAGGGCTGTAATTTGAACAATCTTGGTAGAGGTCCACTAGATGATGCTACATGCCAAATATTAAAGGCCTGTACCGTCTACTCTTAGACAAGAAGATGATTAAAGGTTTTTCCCTATATGAGTCTATGAACAAGCTCCGCCCCCTGGCGGCCATGTTTTTTAAACGGATCGGAAATATTTGAACAGTCTTGTCAAAGGGTGCCCCAAGGAACATTTGTGCAAACTAATTTTCAAATCGGGCCAGTACTTTTGGACAAGAAGATTTTTAAAGTTTTAACAATGCACATATAATGAAAACAAGCTCCGCCGTCTGGCGGCTATGTTTTTCAACGGATCGGACATATTTGAACAATCATAATCAACGGTGCCACAAGGAACATTTGTGCAAAATAATTTTCAAATCGGGCCAGTACTTTTGGACACGAAGATTTTTAAAGTTTTAACAATGCACATAAAAGGAACACAAGCCCCGCCCCCTGGCGGCCATGTTTTTCAACGGATTGGAGATATTTGAACAATCTTAGTAAAGGGTGCACAAAGGAACATTTGTGCAAAATAATTTTTAAATCGGGCCAGTACTTTTGGACAAGAAGATTTTTAAAGTTTTAACAATGCACATATAAGGAAAATAAGCTCCGCACCCTGGCGGCCATGTTTTTCAACGGATCGGAAATATTTGAACAATCTTGGTAGAAGGTACCCCAAGGAACATTTGTGCAAAATAATTTTCACATCGGGAAAGTACTTTTGGACTAGAAGATTTTTTAAGTTTTGGTATTTCCCCTTTTTTGTTACCGTGGCAGCTAAAGTTCTGCATGGAATAGAATTCTTTGAACAAGTTTGAAAGAGATCCACACAAGGAACATTCCTGTAAAATTATTTTGAATTTGGTTAATTGGTTTAGGAGGAGAAGTCGTTTGTAGGAAAATGTGAACAGACGGACGACGACGACGAGGAGGACGACGCCGACGAGGAGGATGGCGACGACGGACGACGGACGATGAGCGATTACAAAAGCTCACCTTGCACTTTGTGCATGGGTGAGCTAAAAATACTAGAAGCAAATAGGATGTACATATAATGAAGAAACCTAAATGTAGGCGTGAACTAATAAGCTCTTCTCGCCGGGGTAATCGGAACCCTGGTAACCATTCTCCCATAATTGGTGTGATTGAATGTAATTTATTGTTGGTTGTCAAGGGATCATCCCTTGAAGACTGCCAAACATCGTGAATAAAAGAATTAATTAGAGGTTTAAAATATGTAAAGGGGATCGTAAATGGTAAAAGCTCTGAGACAATGCAGTCTTGTCTGCTTTCTCGTTACCTATACTACCCATGTGACTTGGGATCCAGCAAAATATACAATAGTTGATGTGGCACAAATACATGATAGTTTAGAGCGGAGGCTAAAAACAAGAGGATTTTTAATTTTCTCATTCTGAAGTGCCTGCATAGAAGACAATGAGTCGGTAAACAATATTATACCGCTAATAACATTCTGATTTAATGAAGTCCAAAAGCTAAATGTATTGCCTTTAATTCGGCGATAAAAACAGAAGTTTTATTTAGTAGCCGAAATATTATCACATTGCCATCAGGAACTGCGATAGCAGCAGCGCTTTTGCAATGCCTAGAACCATCTGTATAAATACGCTCAAAGTTAAAATATGTATTTTTAATTTCCATATACATGTACTTGGATTTAAAAACAATGGGATCGGTGCAGGCCTTTTTATCGGTCGCAAGATCATAAATGAATCATGAGTATGTTTTACTTTTGCAACAATGTTTCCAACTCCTGTACTTTATAAAGATTGTATATTTTGCAATATGTTTTTCAAATTAAAATAGTAACTTTCTACAATTTGCATAATTATGATTTTGACCTTATCTTTGCCTATTTGCCCACACACACACACACACACACGAACATTTAAACAAAGATTAAACCTTAATGGAACTATAAACGAACTAATGTTTCCCGTTGGTCAAGGACAGGTAATTCTTGATCCTTATACGCAACAAATACACAAAGTCCCACTCATATCCGTCCAGGCTTAATAATTACTATGTTAACACACCTAAACAAATTAAAAGTTTGAAAACAACTTGGCGAGGTGATAAATTATTTATAAATAAATGTCGAATTATTGATGAGACATTGTGACAAAAGAATAGATTGCTCATGATAAGCAATGGTTCCTTTGACGACAATCTTTTCCTAATTAGTCTACTGCAGAGGCAACATAAATAATCTCTATGTGACTCACAACATAATATTTCCATCCACATCGACTGGTTGAAAAAGGTAGTCGCCAGGTGGCATCAGCAAAGGGATGAAACCTAATTTCGCCCGATTATTTCAGTTAAACATTTGCTTCTACAGCATCATGTAGTTATCTATATTGGCCCCCATATTCAAACTTCGTTCATTTTAAATTTAATTCTTAATTTACTGAAAGTCTTTACTTTTTAATTTCTGTTCGTAATGAGAGACGACAGCAATACAAATTACAAAGCAAAACACACATGACATGAGTATTATCATCGTCTACGATTACTTTTAAAATAATTTGTTTGGCCAACGTATACTCATTCATTTTAGTTTACAATCACTGCTTGTGTTTTCTTTAATAGATAGCTACTATAGATATATTTGAAA
Organism: Serripes groenlandicus; assembly: GCA_031761405.1. NCBI lineage: Eukaryota > Metazoa > Mollusca > Bivalvia > Cardiida > Cardiidae > Serripes > Serripes groenlandicus. The sequence goes on from JASEVX010000005.1 coordinate 9,700,551, forward strand.
CATGACGAAACAGGACCGAGAAAGAAACATAATTTAGGACAAACGGCCCAAGGCATTATATGCACCAGTACCTATTTTGGTATCATTTAGGTGGTGTTTTATGAAATCACAAACAAATCATGTATTGGTGGGTAACTATGAGGCATTCAGAAAGATAAAACAATCTTTTCCTGCTGTTTTCTAGACGGTTGTCAAGCGAGTTAAATGTGCGATGTTTTTTGCGCCTTCACGGATTAATACAGATTTAGACGTAATAACGTGGCACGATACGATACGATGTTTTTATTGCATAATCAGTCCTGTGGCCTATACACAAGATTCTACAAAGACATATTTACAATCAAATGTCAATCTAATTAAATGTCTGCGTATAACACACAATGATACAACATCTTATAACAATATACATGTTATATCTCAACGATGTTAGTATGCGTTCAAACAGTCTTATGCCAATTGTTTCCGAAAAGTTAGAGCGTAAAGAAAATCGTATCATTACAAGATATTTTGGATTGTATATTGCTAAAGCACATTTTAATGAGCATTAGTGATACGTGTAATGCCTGTTTTGCAGAAGTATCTTTGTCTCAAAAGTATAAACAGAGCAAGATCATAATCTATGTTCAATCTACGTACTATTTTATTTGTTTTCTTACCATTACAGCTTGTCCTAGAATAATCAGCCATATATACTAGAGTCTTTGATTAGTTATCACAAATCCACCAGTCCATTCAATATTTCCATTGATTGACAAAAGTCACTGTTACTATGCGCCTTTCATCAAAGCATATGTGCAAAGAGTGTCAGTTTCTTGGGAAGAATGTCAAGTAGAATATGATTTCTAGAAAGCCAGGGTACATGTTAGATGAACTAAAATACATTAGAAAATAATGTAAAGCTTAAACCAATCAATTAACCATGGTAAAAGTCAGTTTCCGATTATACTTATTAATACCTTACAAATAACTGGCATTTGAAAATAGAAATGAGAATATCTGTCAAAGCCTTTTAGTTTTGTTTTCCATCAACATTCTTGGAAAGCTTACTTTCTGTTACACTTCTGAATTCATATAAAAGAAAATAGAACAGTATGTACTAATTCAACTGAAATACTTGATCAATTTAGATTTGATTCAATATGTCTTTTAGATTCCTTGTATATTGCTATAGTTCCTGTTTTGAAGAAAAGAACAACAACAAACAAACACAGCAAACACATCATCAACAAAAAACTATACAGTGCCTTCCAGGAACTCAGTATGATAATGATGAATTTTTCATACGTTATTTATTGTTGGAAATACAACTGTTTATGCTTTAGATTAAGTTTGAAAAATAAGTTAAGTGCGCAAGCCCAGTAACGATGTACTGGACGATTGTGGGCAGGTGAATTCCGGTAATAACAATGGATAGTTAATCACAAAACAGCCGTACGTTTAAATGCTCATGATTTGTTTATTGCGTGACCTTACATAATTAAAGGCAATGTGGGTAAAGCTTTATTTAGAAAATCACGATACTGGTGTATGAAACATCTTTATAAATAAAATATAAAACAAATATGGAGGAAATGTACTATTCAATGGTATTATGTAGCGATAATGATATACCCAATATTTGTTCTAAACATAAATTTTTCAAAGAAATAATATCTTCATGGAACACAAAAAAGACAAAATTGCCTGCCTATGTCGTAAAATACTACACTATTTGGAACCACTCATAAATAAAATGTTATGATTATTTAATATTTTATAACGATCGGTATACAAAACGAATACAATCTTTGGGCCAGTATGACTTCCGTACTAAACATTCTACGACTTTGAAACGTTTACGTTCTTATATGATATACAACGAAATGAATTCTTTAAATACCAATATGCATAGAAAATAGTGTAGTTACATGATACAATGATTGCAAACAGAGATACCCGCTTATGAAGATAATTCACAATAAATACATATCTTTATACAATTCAACTAGAATTAAAATAAAAACACTGACTAATTCTGCACAAAAATGGAAGACACAAACAGACGAACTCTTGTTCAGGTTGAAATTAAAACCTTTAAATCTATGTGATTTGTGCTAGTAATATTGAAGCTTTAGCACATTTGGTTTTTCATATGATGTATTATTATTTGTAACATTTGATTATGTATTTTGGGACGGTGGCCTTTGATTACGTAAATAAATCAATTGAAAAATAAAAAAATGAAATTGTTTGGAACTGCAGTTATTCCCAATTGTTATGGAACAAGTGAAACACATTTCTAAATAAAAACTAAATAAAAGTGAAATCTAATTAAAGGAATTTTGTCTTGGAACAACCCTGGGAAATACGCATAATTATATATTCATTTATACAATCCTAGTTGGCTCTCAGGGTTGCGTGGTTAGCGTTACGACTAACTGGCTGGTGTAAGGATTTATGGACCAGCAGTACCGGTAACTTACCCGGGAAACGCAGTGATAAAAATAAAAATATTTTGAAAGTTGCGTAAAACACCAAACAATCCATCAAAATAAAGGTTAAATATAATCTCAATAGTGTTGACGGAGTAATGACCTATAACGTTTTTTGACATTTTCCCAACTTAAAAACCGGTGATGTCGGAGAGCTTATAGTTCATATCATTCTGGGATATAATGTGCAATTTCTTAATAATGCTTTGGCAAAACATGATCGAGAAACATTTGGATAATATCTGTTTAGGCGTTCTAAACTCAATGTCCTGATAAATCGTTACCACATCAAACAAATATGCAGCAAACTACTTTGAAATTCAAAGTACAGGCCTGATTTGAAAATAGTACTTGGACGGCCGTCTACCAAGATTCTTCAGATAATTGCGATCTGTTGAAAAAGATGACCAACTGGGCGGAGCTTGCTTTCCTTATATGTGTATAGTGAAAACTTAAAAAATCTTCTTGTCAAAATGCAATAGCCCGATTAGAAAAATGACTTGGCACAAATGCTCCTTGGGTTACCTTCTTGCAAGACTGTTCAAATAATTCTGATCCGTTGAAAAACATGGCCGCCAGGTGGCGGAGATTGATTTCTATATGTATATATATATATATATATATACGGAAAACTTAAAAAATCGTATGGTCTAAAATAACTGGCCCGATTTGAAAATTATTTGGCACAAATGTTTCTTGTGTAACCCTCTACAAAGCATGTTCAATTATTCTGATCCGTTGTTAAACAAGAGTAACGCAAACGGTACATAATACGCCCGTCAGGAACTTCTTTGTAAGTTTCCTGTTTGTTTTGATATATTGTTTGTTTGTAAAAAGTTAATAAAGTCGTTCAGGAATAAGTTGTTAAAGAATAATAGAAAACTATGAAAAATGCATAACTCATGCAGAAATTGACAAATATTCTAAGTCCAAAAAGGGGCATAACTCATTAAAAAATTGACGAAATTCGAGGAAATGTGAACTTGATCTGTGACACTTGATTACAAAGCCATATACATAATTTCAGCTCAATACATAAAAGCATGTAGAAAAAAAGTACGGAAAACAAATATTCTAAGTTCATAAAGGGGCATAACTCATTCAAAAACTGACGAAATCCCAGGAAATGTGAACTTGATCTGTGACACATGATTACAAAGCCAAATACAAAAGTTCAGGTCAATAGCTCAAAGTATGTAGGAAAAAAATGCGGAAAACCAATATTCTAAGTCCAAAAAGGGGCATAACTCATTAAAGAATTGACGAAATTCGAGGAAAGGTGAACATGATCTGTGACACTTGATTACAAAGCCATATACATAAGTTCAGCTCAATACATCAAAGCATGTAGAAAAAAAGTGCGGAAAACAAATATTCTAAGTCCAAAAAGGGGCATAACTCATTCAAAAATTGACGAAATCCCAGGAAATATGAACTTGATATGTGACACATCACTACAAAGCCTTATACAGCTCAATAGCTCAAAGTATGTAAGAAAAAAGTGCGAAAAACCCGAACGGACGGATGGACGGACGGAGGGACGGACATGACCATACCATAATACGTACCGTTTTTAAGAAACGGTCGTATAAAAAGATAGCAAGATGTCGTTGATTATTTCCCTTGTATGCATATCGTAAGAACATGGAAAACTGTGATTTTAATTAAACCAGGTGAGCTATTTAGGACCATCATGGCTCTCTTTTTTTCTTTTAACATAGTGTTTTCCAAAGTAATCTGTTGTGTAGGCGTCAAATGTAGCTGCATTTTGGAAAGGGTTAGTTTGTCTGTGTTAAGACAATGAAAGCAATTGAGTGGTAGTTCTAGTTGATGTACATCTAATCTGCTTAAAAGTTTCAATATGGAGAGGATTCGGGTTATTGGTATATAATTGCTATATGTTATATCCACAGGTTACTTATCTTCAGAGGACCTTGATCATACTGTATATGTCGAAGATAACCCACCGGCGATGAGTAAGTTGTTGCCAAAGCAAAGTAGTACCCAACAATAATGACCCGATCATGACGACAAGAAACACTCATTTAGTGAACTGGCTGCAATACTACAGGAGATAAATGGCGATAAAAATATTATGGGACAGTTGTGTAAATTCTGATATTTGGTGAACATCTTCAACTACACCGAATGGTTTTCCTGATGCAGCTTATCTAAAGCAAACCATTTAGCATCATCTTTCATCTTTTCCGTTTTAGTAAAACTAAAGAAGTATATCTTAGGTAGGCGATGCAGAACCAAAATGGTTCTTTTGTGTCAACAGTAAAGTCCAATGCTGCAGGTATTATACCTCCATATACACATTTTTCATATTTCACCGTAGATATGTTCACAGCATATTCGTCTGCTGTTAGTTGACGTGTGAATAAAAGAGATTGTGTTCACACGTGTTTGAAATTTACAGACAATCTTAAGTTTTGATTCTGCAATTGATACTGTAACGTGCAGGGCTTAAAGACACAGAAGATCCCTTCAGCGAAAAGTATTCTCAACCCTGAAGGGGTCCACTTGTCTTATATATCTAACCCTAATCCTCATCACCCGAAACGGTGATGCTAATTTGCATATTCGTTACAATACTTCCCACTCCGAGAAGACTCGTCCCGAGTCTTGGCCTGGGAAACCCAGGGGTAAGGCAACTCCGGTATGGCAGTTGTCTTCATCCCCCCACATTGGCCACCAAATGTAACGTGCAGGGCTTAAAGACGCAGAAGATCCCTTCAGCGAAAAGTATACTCAACCCTGAAGGGGTCCACTTGTCTTATATATCTAACCCTAAACCTCATCACCCCGAAACGGTGATGCTAATTTGCATATTCGTTACAATACCTTTTTACTAATGAGTAATACGTGAATGATTGACAAGTTCACCAATTGTTTTACCCAACGCTTATTAGTCACATCTTCAAGCTTTATAATCATACCGAGTAATAAATTCCAATTTAATGGTGAATAAATGAGTACTGATCATCTGATATAGGTGAGATTGTCAAGCTTTTAAATCCGTCTGGCTGCTGCAGATTTGTTGTATTATGAAAAGGGTTAAAACATGATTGGGATTTGAAAATGGGTTTAAATGTATTGTATGGTATTATTCATAACATGCAAAAACAAAGTCGATGCAAGGTTAATTAAAAAACAACAAAATCTTCTAGAGGGAATGATTAATATAGACAATACCTACTTTATTAAGGAATGAAAAGAAGGAATCTGAAATGTGATAATTGGCGTGTTATTACACTTGTTTTGTTTTTTTAACATGAGTTCAAATATATTTTAACAAACCGTACGTAATCAATACCAAATGTCTATACTGCTGTTCACTGTATCCCACAACGTATTGCGCGTTTCCATAATGGTGACGTCATTGTATTATTGTAACGAACATTTTGAATAAATATCCAAAAGTAAAACGATAGAAATGGTAGGAAAGAATAGTTTGACTCGTCACAAATGTATTGAATTCCTTCAATGGAATACTTTAATTTGGGCAAGTAGACTAATTATATACCTGTCGGCAATATGTCATGGATTTAATATCATTGCCATATTTAATATATGCTTAAAGCTGGACAAATACTATATACATGTATCTGTCACGTCAAAAGTTGCACACATACAAGAAAACAGCTAAAAGATCGTAGCCTCGACTGTCCAGTTTCATTGACTTTGATCTGTTTATAGTTTTATTGAAACCCAAAGTACAGGCCTGATTTGAAAAATTATTTGCCCGAATAGTCCTTGGATGGCCGTCTACCAAGAGTGTGAAGATAATTCCGATCTGATGAAAAACATGACCAGCTGAGGGCGGAGCTTCCTTTCCTTATATGTGTATAGTGAAAACTAAAACAATCTTCTTGTCCAATAGCAACGGCCCGATTTGAAAAATGACTTGGCACAAATGCTCCTTGGGTTACCTTCTTGCAAGACTGTTCAACTAATTCCGATCCGTTGACAAACATGGCCGCCAGGTGGCGGAGCTTGTTTTATATATGTATATATTTATATATACGGAAAACTTAAAAAATCGTCTGGTCTAAAATAACTGGCCTGATTTGAAAACAATTTGAAACAATTGTTTCTTGTATAACCCTCTACAAAGCATGTTCAATTATTCTGATCCGTTAAAATAGATAACAAGATGTCGTGATTATTTTCCTGTATGCTTATCGTAAGAACATGGAAAACTGTGATTTTAATTAAACCATGTGAGCGACTTATGGCCATCATGGTCCTCTTTTTTTCTTTGAACATAGTGTTTTCCAAAGTAATCTGTTGTGGAGGCGTCAAATGTAGCTGTATTTGGGAAATGGATAGGTTGTCTGTTTGAAGACAATGAACGAAATTGAGTGGTAGTTCTAGTTGATGTATATCTAATCTTCTTAAAAGTTTCAATATGGAGAGGATTCGGGTTATTGGTATATAATTGCTATATGTTATATCCACAGGTTACTTATCTTCAGAGGACCCTGATGATACTGGATGTGTCGAAGTTAACCCACCGGCGATCAGTAAGTTGTTGCCCAAGCAAAGTAGTACCCAACAATAATGACCCTATCTTTACGCCAAGAAACACTCATTTAGTGAACTGGCCGCAATACTACAGTCGTTAAATGGCGTTAAACATATTATGGGACAATTGTGTAAATTCTGATATTTGGTAAACATCTTCAACTACACCGAATTATTTTCCTGCTACAGCTTATCTAAAGCAAACCATTTAGCATCATCTTTCATCTTTTCCGTTTTAGTAAAACTAAAGAAGTAGATCTCAGATAGGCGATGCAGAACCAAAATGGTTCTTTTGTTTCAATAGTAAAGTCCAATGCTGCAGGTATTATACCTCCATATACACATTTATCATATTTCACCGTAGACATGCTCACAGCATATTCGTCTGCTGTTAGTTGACGTGTGAATAAAAGAGATTGTGTTCACATGTGTTTGAAATTCACAGACAATCTTAAGTTTTGATTCTGCAATTGATACCTTTTTACTAATGAGTAATACGTGAATGATTGACAAGTTCACCAGTTGTTTTACTTAACGCTTATTAGTCACATCGTCAAGCTTTATTATCATACAGAGTAATAAATTCCAATTTAATCATGAAGAAATGAGTACTGATCATCTGATATAGGTGAGATTGTCAATCTTTTAAATCCGTTTTGAAAAGGGTTAAAACATGATTGAGATTTGAAAATGAATTTAAATGTATGTTATGGTATAATTCATAACATGCAAAAACAAAGTGGATGCAAGGTTAAATAAAAAAAAAAAATCTTCTAGAGGGAATAATTAATATAGACAATACCTACTTCATAACGTAATGAAAACAAGGAATCTGAAATGTGATAATTTACGTGTTATTACAATTGTTTTCTATTTTTAAAATTAATTCAAATATCTTTCAACAAACCGTATGTTAACAATACCAAATGTCTATACTGTTGTTCACTGTATCCCACAACGTATCGTGCGTTTCTATAATGGTGACGTCATTGTATTATTGTAACGAACATTTTGAATAAATATCCAAAAGTAAAACGATAGAAATGGTAGGAAAGAATAGTTTGACTCGTCACAAATGTATTGAATTCCTTCAATGGAAAACTTTAATTTGGGCAAGTAGACTACTTCTATACCTGTCGGCAATATGTCATGGATTTAATATCTTTGCCATATTTAATATATGCTTAAATCTGGACCAATAGTATATACATGTATCTGTTTTCATCTGTAGCTTTCATGTCAAAAGTTGCACACTCACAAGAAAACAGCTTAAAAATCGTGGTCTGATTTGAAAAATTATTTGCGCAAATAGGCCGTGGATGGCCGTCTACCAGATAATTCCGATCTGTCGAAAACAATGACCACTTGAGGGCGGAGCTTTCTCACCTTATATGTGTATAGTAAAAACTAAAATGGTCTTCTTGTCCAAAACCAATGGCCTATTTGAAAAATGACTTGGCACAAATGCTCCTTAGGTAACCTTCTTGCTAGAATGTTCAAATTATTCCGATCCATTGAAAAAAAACATGGCCACCAGGGGCGGAGCTTGTTTTCTATATGTATATATATATATACGGAAAACTTAAAAAATCGTCTGGTCGAAAATAACTGGCCAGATTTGAAAATAATTTGAAACAAATCTTTCTTGTATAACCCTCTTCAAAGCATGTCATGATCCGTTGTTGAAAAAGATAGCAAGATGTCGTGATTATTTTCCTTGTATGCATATCGTAAGAACATTGAAAATTGTGATTTTAATTAAACCAGGTGAGCGATTTAGGGCCATCATGGTCCTCTTTTAATTCTTTTAACATAGTGTTTTCCAAAGCAATCTGTTGTGGAGGCGTCAAATGTAGCTGTTATTGGGAATTGGATAGGTTCTCTGTTTTAAGACAATGAACGAAATTGAGTGGTAGTTCTAGTTGATGTATATCTAATCTTCTTAAAAGTTTCAATATGGAGAGGATTCGGGTTATTGTTATATAATTGCTATATGTTATATCCACAGGTTACTTATCTTCAGAGGACCCTGATGATACTGGATATGTCGAAGATAACCCACCGCCGATGAGTAAGTTGTTGCCCAAACAAAGTAGTACCCAACAATAATGACCCGATCATGACGCCAAGAAACACTCATTTAGTGAAATGGCCGCAATACTACAGCTAAAATTGCATTAAAATATTTCATATTATGGGACAGTGGTGTAAATTCTGATATTTGGTGAACATCTTCAACTAAACCGAAAGAATTTCCTGCTACAGCTTATTTAAAGCAAACCATTTGGCATCATCTTTCATGTTTTCCATTTTAGTCAAACTAAAGAAGTAGATCTCAGATAGGCGATGTAGAACCAAAATGGTTCTTTTGTTTCAATAGTAAAGTCCAATGCTGCAGGTATTATACCTCCATATACACATTTTCATATTACAGCGTAGATATTTTCAGAGCATATTCGTCTGCTGTTAGTTGACGTGTCAATAAAAGAGATTGTGTTCACATGTGTTTGAAATTCACAGACAATCTTAAGTTTTGATTCTGCAATTGATATCTTTTTACTAATGAGTAATTAGTGAATGATTGACAAGTTCACCAGTTGTTTTACTCAACGCTAATTAGTCATATCTTCAAGTTTTATAATCATACAGAGTAATACATTTCGTTTTAATGATGAAGAAGTGAGTACTGAAGTGAATACTGATCATCTGATATAGGTGCGATTGTCAAGCCTTTCAATCCGTTTGGCTGCTGCAGATTTGTTGTATTAGGAAAAGGGTTAAAGCATGATTGAGATTTGAAAATAGATTTAAATGTTTTGTATGGTATAATTCAAAACATGCAAAAATAAAGTGGATGCAAAGTAAATTACAAAACAACAAATTCTTCTGGAGGGAATAATTAATATAGACAATACCTACTCCATAAAGAAATGAAAACTAGGAATCTAAAATAATTTGCATGTTATTAAATTCGTTTTCTATTTTTAAAATGAGTTCAAATAATGTTAAACAAACCGTATGTAAACAAAACCAAATTTCTATACTGTTGTTCACTGTTTTCCACAACGCATCGCGCGTTTCTATAATCGTGACGTCATTGTATTATTGTAACGCAAATGATGAATAAGTACCCAAAAGTAAAACGTCAGAAATGGTAGGAAAGCATAGTTTTACTCGTCACAAGTGTATTGAATACTTTATGTTGGGACAAGTCGACTAATTATATACCTTTAGGCATTATGTCATGGATTTAATATATTTGCCGTATTTAATGTATTCTTATACCTGGACCAATACTTTATACATGTATCTGTTTTCATCTGTAGATGTTATGTGAAAAGTTGCTCACATTCAAGAAAACAGCTAAAAGATCTTATCCTCGACTGTCCCGTTTCATCGACTTTGATATATTTATAGTTTTACTGACTTTGATGTATATATAGGTTTGTTGTCTTTGATCAATATATTGCAGTTAATGTAGAAAACACATACAATTACAGCCAATTTACCTTTAATTCAAATTATTTGCCTTCATTTGTTATACATTGTATGGTTTAACAGGGAAATCAGCTATATATATGACATACTCTTCGTCAGTGCACCCTGGTTTTCATGTATACCTATTATATGTATATGTGTTACCTATTTCTTTTTTTTTTTTTTTTTTTTTTTTTCAAATATTCAAACACTACACTTAGCAATGTAATTTATTTCAAAACAATTAGACGAGGTAGAAGAGATGAGACAGAGAGAGGTAGCGAGATAGAAAGAGACATAATAGAACCTTAATAAATAAATAAGTCACATTTTCCTCACTGTCTTAGCAAGCTAGAAGACGATTAAAACGAAATGTCGCTAGAATGATAAAGTGATAAGTGTGATAGAGATTCGCAATGTGTAGGCATAGTTCCTCCGTAGCCAGGATGAGGATATGTGTGATATTTGTGTTGGTGTGATGCAGCGCGTGCGTGTGTGTTCCTGTGGTATTGCTTTTCCTGTGTTTATGCTTGAGAGTGAGCTATCAGGTGTGTGTGTATGTATGTAGTTAATCAATGTGTGCGCGTATTTTGTACTTGCGTATTTATGCGTATTGGTATATTGCTATGTGTGACTTATGAGTGTGTGTTTACGAGTACTTCTTTCTCTTTTATGTGCAAACGATTAAATTTTGTTAAATGAATTTATGTGTTGATAAGTAATTTCAGTTTTATTTTGGAGTTCTTAACAACTATAAAAGGCTAACACTTATAGTGCGTGTATCAGACTTGTAATACGATGTATGCAGAGTATAGGAAATAATATTAAGTATCATAATTGATGTCATTATATACCTTTACCCCGGGTTTGTAGCCAACAATCATCGATTTTAAATTTGTTATTCCTTCGCAATACCCAATTGAAGAAAAGAAATGTCTTATTTTATTCCAAAAATGTTCGATGGTTTTGCAATCCAAAAGAAAGTGCTCTATGTTCTCTTTGTACCCACAAGCTGAGCATAGATCACTTTCTGATATTTTCCATTTCTTAAGGTTTTCTTTTGAAGCGATGATATTATTTATTAATGTGTATTTTAAACTGTTTAATTGTGTTATCAGCACTGTTTTTTGTGATCAAATAGTACACGTGTGACCGGTCAATCTGAGCATTAAGAATATTATTCCAAAAAGTATGAATGTGTGGTTTTTCAAATTAGAAGTTTCGAAATTTTGAGTAGACGTTGTTATTTGACAAAGTGAAAAGTATGTGTTCGTCTACTTCTATGACTAATTTATGTTTAATTTGTGTTTGAACAGAACTATTTGATTTCATAATTTATTTCAAGATAGTTTATTTCTCTGATTCAAACACATTTATCTTTCAATTTATGTAATAATTTAGTTTCGCATATATTGCCATTGTTTGAAATGATGTCGTCTATGAAAACTATTCAAGAATCAATCCATCTATGAAAAATAAGAGATTTGTTCGATTTATTTTTTAATTTTGTTATTGCCCCACAGCAGCTGCTTTCTGATTTTGGTTCAAATATATTTTAACAAACCGTATGTAATCAATACCAAATATCTATACTGCTGTTCACTGTATCCCACAACGTATTGCGCGTTTCCATAATGGTGACGTCATTGTATTATTGTAACGAACATTTTGAATAAATATCCAAAAGTAAAACGATAGAAATGGTAGGAAAGAATAGTTTGACTCGTCACAAATGTATTGAATTCCTTCAATGGAATACTTTAATTTGGGCAAGTAGACTAATTATATACCTGTCGGCAATATGTCATGGATTTAATATCATTGCCATATTTAATATATGCTTAAAGCTGGACAAATACTATATACATGTATCTGTCACGTCAAAAGTTGCACACATACAAGAAAACAGCTAAAAGATCGTAGCCTCGACTGTCCAGTTTCATTGACTTTGATCTGTTTATAGTTTTATTGAAACCCAAAGTACAGGCCTGATTTGAAAAATTATTTGCCCGAATAGTCCTTGGATGGCCGTCTACCAAGAGTGTGAAGATAATTCCGATCTGATGAAAAACATGACCAGCTGAGGGCGGAGCTTCCTTTCCTTATATGTGTATAGTGAAAACTAAAACAATCTTCTTGTCCAATGGCAACGGCCCGATTTGAAAAATGACTTGGCACAAATGCTCCTTGGGTTACCTTCTTGCAAGACTGTTCAACTAATTTCGATCCGTTGACAAACATGGCCGCCAGGTGGCGGAGCTTGTTTTATATATGTATATATTTATATATACGGAAAACTTAAAAAATCGTCTGGTCTAAAATAACTGGCCTGATTTGAAAACAATTTGAAACAATTGTTTCTTGTATAACCCTCTACAAAGCATGTTCAATTATTCTGATCCGTTGTTAAAATAGATAGCAAGATGTCGTGATTATTTTCCTTGTATGCTTATCGTAAGAACATGGAAAACTGTGATTTTAATTAAACCATGTGAGCGATTTAGGGCCATCATGGTCCTCTTTTTTTTCTTTTAACATACTGTTTTCCAAAGTAATCTGTTGTGGAGGCGTCAAATGTAGCTGTATTTGGGAAATGGATAGTTTGTCTGTTTTAAGACAATGAACGCAATTGAGTGGTAGTTCTAGTTGATGTATATCTAATCTTCTTAAAAGTTCCAGTATGGAGAGGATTCGGGTTATTGGTATATAATTGCTATATGTTATATCCACAGGTTACTTATCTTCAGAGGACCCTGATGATACTGGATATGTCGAAGTTAACCCACCGGCGATCAGTAAGTTGTTGCCCAAGCAAAGTAGTACCCAACAATAATGACCCTATCTTTACGCCAAGAAACACTCATTTAGTGAACTGGCCGAAATACTACAGTCGTTAAATGGCGTTAAACATATTTCATATTATGGGACAATTGTGTAAATTCTGATATTTGGTAAACATCTTCAACTACACCGAATTATTTTCCTGCTACAGCTTATCTAAAGCAAACCATTTAGCATCATCTTTCATCTTTTCCGTTTTAGTAAAACTAAAGAAGTAGATCTCAGATAGGCGATGCAGAACCAAAATGGTTCTTTTGTTTCAATATTAAATTTAAGTCCAATGCTGCAGGTATTATACCTCCATTATACACATTTATCATATTTCACCGTAGACATTTTCACAGCATATTCGTCTGCTGTTAGTTGACGTGTAAATAAAAGAGATTGTGTTCACATGTGTTTGAAATACACAGACAATCTTAAGTTTTGATTCTGCAATTGATACCTTTTTACTAATGAGTAATACGTGAATGATTGACAAGTTCACCAGTTGTTTTACTTAACGCTTATTAGTCACATCGTCAAGCTTTATTATCATACAGAGTAATAAATTCCAATTTAATCATGAAATGAGTACTGATCATCTGATATAGGTGAGATTGTCAATCTTTTAAATCCGTCTGGCTGCTGCAGATTTGTTGTATTATGAAAAGGGTTAAAACATGATTGAGATTTGAAAATGGATTTAAATGTATGTTATGGTATAATTCATAACATGCAAAAAAAAAGTGGATGCAAGGTTAATTAAAAAATAAAAATCTTCTAGAGGGAATAATTAATATAGACAATACCTACTTCATAACGGAATGAAAACAAGGAATCTGAAATGTGATAATTTACGTGTTATTACAATTGTTTTCTATTTTTAAAATGAATTCGAATATCTTTCAACAAACCGTATGCTTAAATCTGGACCAATAGTATATACATGTATCTGTTTTCATCTGTAGCTTTCATGTCAAAAGTTGCACACTCACAAGAAAACAGCTTAAAAATCGTGGCCTGATTTGAAAAATTATTTGCCCAAATAGGCCTTGAATGGCCGTCTACCAGATAATTCCGATCTGTTGAAAACAATGACCACTTGAGGGCGGAGCTTTCTCACCTTATATGTGTATAGTAAAAACTAAAATGATCTTCTTGTCCAAAATCAATGGCCTATTTGAAAAATGACTTGGCACAAATGCTCCTTGGGTAACCTTCTTGCTAGAATGTTCAAATTATTCCGATCCGTTGAAAAACATGGCCACCAGGGGGCGGAGCTTGTTTTCTATATGTATATATATATACGGAAAACGTAAAAAATCGTCTGGTCGAAAATAACTGGCCAGATTTGAAAATAATTTGACACAAATCTTTCTTGTATAACCCTCTTCAAAGCATGTTCTGAACCGTTGTTAAAAAAGATAGCAAGATGTCGTGATTATTTTCCTTGTATGCATATCGTAAGAACATTGAACATTTTGATTTTAATTAAACCAGGTGAGCGATTTAGGGCCATCATGGTCCTCTTTTTTCTTTTAACATAGTGTTTTCCAAAGCAATCTGTTGTGGAACCGTCAAATGTAGCTGTATTTGGGAAAGGGTTAGGTTGTCTGTTTTAAGACAATGAAAGCAATTGAGTGGTAGTTCTAGTTGATGTATATCTAATCTTCTTAAAAGTTTCAATATGGAGAGGATTCGGGTTATTGGTATATAATTGCTATATGTTATATCCACAGGTTACTTATCTTCAGAGGACCCTGATGATACTGGATATGTCGAAGATAACCCACCGCCGATGAGTAAGTTGTTGCCCAAACAAAGTAGTACCCAACAATAATGACCCGATCATGACGCCAAGAAACACTCATTTAGCGAAATGGCCGCAATACTACAGCTAAAATTGCATTAAAAATATTTCATATTATGGGACAGTGGTGTAAATTCTGATATTTGGTGAACATCTTCAACTAAACCGAAGGAATTTCCTGCTACAGCTTATTTAAAGCAAACCATTTGGCATCATCTTTCATGTTTTCCATATTAGTCAAACTAAAGAAGTAGATCTCAGATAGGCGATGTAGAACCAAAATGGTTCTTTTGTTTCAATAGTAAAGTCCAATGCTGCAGGTATTATACCTCCATATACACATGTTTCATATAACAGCGTAGATATTTTCAGAGCATATTCGTCTGCTGTTAGTTGACGTGTTAATAAAAGAGATTGTGTTCACATGTGTTTGAAATTCACAGACAATCTTAAGTTTTGATTCTGCAATTGATATCTTTTTACTAATGAGTAATTAGTGAATGATTGACAAGTTCACCAGTTGTTTTACTCAACGCTAATTATTCATATCTTCAAGTTTTATAATCATACAGAGTAATACATTCCGTTTTAATGATGAAGAAGTGAGTACTGAAGTGAATACTGATCATCTGATATAGGTGCGATTGTCAAGCTTTTAAATCCGTTTGGCTGCTGCAGATTTGTTGTATTAGGAAAAGGGTTAAAGCATGATTGAGATTTGAAAATAGATTTAAATGTTTTGTATGGTATAAATCAAAACATGCAAAAATAAAGTGGATGCAAAGTAAATTACAAAACAACAAATTCTTCTGGAGGGAATAATTAATATAGACAATACCTACTCCATAAAGAAATGAAAACTAGGAATCTAAAATAATTTGCGTGTTATTACATTCGTTTTCTATTTTTAAAATGAGTTCAAAAATAATGTTAAACAAACCGTATGTAAACAAAATCAAATTTCTATACTGTTGTTCACTGTTTTTCACAACGCATTGCGCGTTTCTATAATCGTGACGTCATTGTATTATTGTAACGCAAATGATAAATACCCAAAAGTAAAACGTCAGAAATGGTAGGAAAGCATAGTTTTACTCGTCACAAGTGTATTGAATACTTTATGTTGGGACAAGTCGACTAATTATATACCTTTATTTGCCGTATTTAATGTATGCTTATACCTGGACCAATACTTTATACATGTATCTGTTTTCATCTGTAGATGTTATGTGAAAAGTTGCTCACATTCAAGAAAACAGCTAAAAGATCTTATCCTCGACTGTCCCGTTTCATCGACTTTGATCTATTTATAGTTTTACTGACTTTGATGTATATATAGGTTTGTTGTCTTTGATCAATATATTGCAGTTAATGTAGAAAACACATACAATTACAGCCAATTTACCTTTAATTCAAATTATTTGCCTTCATTTGTTATACATTGTATGGTTTAACAGGGAAATCAGCTATATATATGACATACTCTTCGTCAGTGCACCCTGGTTTTCATGTATAACTATTATATGTATATGTGTTACCTATTTCTTTTTCTGTTTTTTTTTTCTTTTTTCAAATATTCAAACACTACACTTAGCAATGTAATTTATTTCAAAACAATTAGACGAGGTAGAAGAGATGAGACAGAGAGAGGTAGCGAGATAGAGAGACATAATAGAACCTTAATAACTAAATAAGTCACATTTTCCTCACTGTCTTAGCAAGCTAGAAGACGATTAAAACGAAATGTCGCTAGAATGATAAAGTGATAAATGTGATTGAGATTCGCAATGTGTAGGCATGGTTCCTCCGTAGCCAGGATGAGGATATGTGTGATATTTGTGTTGGTGTGATGCAGCGCGTGCGTGTGTGTTCTTGTGGTATTGCTTTTCCTGTGTTTATGCTTGAGAGTGAGCTATCAGGTGTGTGTGTATGTATGTAGTTAATCAATGTGTGCGCGTATTTTGCACTTGCGTATTTATGCGTATTGGTATATTGCTATGTGTGACTTATGAGTGTGTGTTTACGAGTACTTCTTTCTCTTTTATGTGCAAACGATTACATTTTGTTAAATGAATTTATGTGTTGATAAGTAATTTCAGTTTTATTTTGGAGTTCTTAACAACTATAAAAGGCTAACACTTATAGTGCGTGTATCAGACCTGTAATACGATGTATGCAGAGTATAGGAAATAATATTAAGTATCATAATTGATGTCATTATATACCTTTACCCCGGGTTTGTAGCCAACAATCAGCGATTTTAAATTTGTTATTCCTTCGCAATACCCAATTGAAGAAAAGAAATGTCTTATTTTATTCCAAAAATGTTCGATGGTTTTGCAATCCAAAAGAAAGTGCTCTATGTTCTCTTTGTACCCACAAGCTGAGCATAGATCACTTTCTGATATTTTCCATTTCTTAAGGTTTTCTTTTGAAGCGATGATATTATTTATTAATGTGTATTTTAAACTGTTTAATTGTGTTATCAGCACTGTTTGTTGTGATCAAATAGTACACGTGTGACCGGTCAATCTGAGCATTAAGACTATTATTCCAAAAAGTATGAATGTGTGGTTTTTCAAATTAGAAGTTTCGAAATATTGAGTAGACTTTGTTATTTGACAAAGTGAAAAATATGTGTTCGTCTACTTCTATGACTAATTTATGTTTAATTTGTGTTTGAACAGAACTATTTGATTTCATAATTTATTTCCAGATAGAAGGCATACATGACCTAATCAAATTTATTTCTCTGATTCAAACACATTTATCTTTCAATTTATGTAATAATTTAGTTTCGCATATATTGCCATTGTTTGAAATGATGTCGTCTATGAAAGATATTCAAGAATCAATCCATCTATGAAAAATAAGAGATTTGTTCGATTTATTTTTTAATTTTGTTATTGCCCCACAGCAGCTGCTTTCTGATATTCTATTATAGAATGTTTCATTTCTTCTTTTCTTATTTGTTATTTTCCTAAATTCGATCCACACTTTTAAGATATCTGAGTAAAACGCTGACAGTTTGTATTTTACATTTGAAAGAGTTTTAAGATGATCAAAATCCATGTATAAATAAGAAGATTTTTCCCGTATTGGTTGTAATAACATTAAGATATTTCTTGGTAATTAGTTTTCGGTAGTTAAGTCTTTTAATCCAGTTATTTTGATAGATTTTATGAATAAATTAATATCGACCATTTCAATACCCCCATCCTTCTTTTTACCTATTAAGCTTTTTGTTTGATTTTCTCTCTTCAATTATCCCATACAAAATCAAAGAACAGTTTGTTTAAGGAGTTAATTACATAATCGGGTACATGTAATTATTGAAAAGATACGTGAACTTTGGTAACAGTATTAACTTTATCATTTTTGATTTCCCCCCCAAAAAAACTTATTTTTAATGAAATTGACTAGACGATGATAATGTTAATGACATGGTTTTTGCATGATAACATAATGTTGGGAATTCGTATTGCTGTAGGCTTTTATTACGAACAGAAAATGATAATGTAAAGAGGTTCACTTATTAGGGCCCAGATGGTCCTCAATCGATCATCTGCTTTATAGTAAAGAAGCAAATGTGTATCTGATATTTATTAATCTGAGCCCTTTTTTTATGCCACCTAGCGACTACCTTTTTCAGCCAGTCAATACGACTGGAACACATTATGTAAGGGGTCACATTTCGGACTAAACCGTTCCCTAATAGAGATAGTTTCTGACGCCAGTGCAGCACACGACGTACGTAGGAAAACATTGTCGCCAAACTAACAACTGCTCAATAATTATACTTTCATGTATAGATGTTTTATCTCCTTGACAGGTTGATTTCAAATTTTATTTTCATTTGTTTTAGTATGATAGAATTAGTAATTATATGATTGGGTCTTTATGTATTTGTTGCGTAGGGGGATCAAGATTGACCTGTACATACACATATCTTATCTAACAAAACACAACGTATACGTTTTATAACAATGTTGTATGAGTGAATCTAGTGTTCATGTATAGGAATGTGTGGTCTTTATGTTGAACCAACCCTTTGTGTGTGAATCAAAGTCGCTCCAATTGACGTTACGCCACAATCAAGTGTTACTGATTGATATGACGTGACGTCGTGCTTGGCTACGATAACTATCATGTTAGTCTCCATGGTCAATACTTTCAAGATAAACGAAACATAAATACTTTGGAACTGCACTTACTCCCAACTTTTGTGGAACGAGTTAAACATATTTCTGAATATTTAAAATATTAAAGTGGAAATAAAATAACACGAAGTTTGTTTTGAAACAACCTTGGGAAATAACTTCTTTATAACCTAAATGTCATTTAATTTTTAATGAATTCGTAAGAATACAAGTGATAGAAAATGTTATCGTAATCTATACACATGAATATCGAATTTAAATATAATTGAATAGATGATCAATGCTCTTTCTGTGTCTTTTGAATAAACGTTATTTATGTAATGTCCACAATGGCGGCCCCTGTCACCGAGTTTAGACTTGTCCAGAAAGTTTCATAAGTTATTAAAAACAAATGTATGTGCCTGTTATCGAGAAAGAAATGACACTATATATGGTTCCGTTTTCGTTAATGATACCTAAGGTCTGAGCAGCCGAATGTTTCAAATTGATTTTCATGACATAGACACAAACGAATTTTAAAATATTTTATCTAATGTAAATGTACGGATTCTTAACATAGTACATACATTCTACCAAGGCATAACTATATCAAATACAATTATGTTATTTGTCATAATAACTATTGTTTTTATAACAACATGCCCAGTGCAGTATTAAGGGCAACATTAAGGCACTTGATCAACATTGATGACTCAGGAAAGCCGTTCATGGTCACAGTCTGATCAGATCCTTCACTATCCATATTATCAAATGACATATTTCATATGTATAAGGGATTGTGATATTGTTAACAGTTTAACATAGTATATAAGTTTGTTATCTAGATACGAAAAATAATTTATTTAGGTTCTGCCTAAAATTGTAGAACGCTAATGACTTGTTCTGGTCGGTAAATACATTCTATTCCAAAATGTAATAGGTTAATTTGAAATAAGTATCATAACTGCTTTGATAATCGTTAATGGTTTATACAAATGGACACTTATGCAAGTATCAACGTGAACTTTGTATATAAGTTCGCAATGTTCTTTCCATGTTCAGCCGAAAACATAGACCCATCCACGAACGTATCTGGTGACTCTTTGAAGCATATACAGCAAGGTTTGCTTGATATTTGACTTCCATATTCCATGTTTCTAATCCCATTGCATATCTCAGGTGAGCAATACAGTGTCATCATTGACCTCCTGTATAAGTATTACAAATTGCAATGGTTTCTAATCCTCTAATTAGCCATACAAAACAGTAGCTTTACTTACGAAGGCATCAGTGGTTGGCAATTTCAGATAGCAGTTTATATAATACACGTTATCGCGGCCTACCCATCTCTCTGGGCTTCCCCCCCCCCCCCCTCGTTTTTCTCCAAATTACCTCTACGTGATAGGGGATGACAGGCTCCCTGGAATAACTGGAATAAAAGCTGTTTCACTCCCCTGAAAACCAAGCCCAGAGAGAGGTAGGCCGCGCGGTCTACCTCTCTATGGGCTTTCTTTTCCCCGTTTTTGCAAATACATCAAGTCAGATGCATACTTCTTCTGACTAATCTTATGATGTAATATACCTTTCATTCACTTTTTTGCCCAGCCTACCTTCTCGACATGGTTTATCTGTCGACCCTTTCGACCTAGTCGACCTCACTCGTGAATTGTTTTCGTCAGTAGTTTTGTGTTGACTTGTGGTTATTGGACTTTGAAATCATAACTGCTTTGATGATCTCTATTATATATATATACATGAATAATTAATCCACTATATAAAGAGCCTATTTAGTCATTTTATCATTTTAATTTCTTTTTCAGACATAAGTGATGTTATTAAAGATCACATTGAACGCATTCAATACCAGAAAGGCAATATTCTTAAAGTTGCCGCTTGTCGAAATGAAGAGTTGTTCGATGTAACGGTCATTTCTAACGATCCAGAACATGTTGAAGATAGCATCGTCAAACAATGTAAGGAATATAAACAATATATAAATAACATCGACGTACGAAATGTTAAGAATGAAGGTTATTGTGTCATGCATTCAGATGTCTTCATGGAATGCATTGGGTCAGAAACTTTTTTTATAGATATGAATAGAATTAACACAATAATATCAAGCCATTCAACAAGTATAAATACTGATCGGCAAAACGTTAATAGTGTGTTTTACTCACCTGTACGATCTCTAGGTTACATGGCAAAAAAACATGAACTGATAAAAGAACCTTGTATAGTCGTGTACGTGGATGTCAAGTTTGACAAAGGACGTGTCCCTGTTGACAGTATTAGGATTCCACAATGTATAGAAGGTATTAGAACCGACGTTCGAGAAGGCATGACCGAAAGCTTGACGAAATTATCTCCGACCGATTACCACGATCCCGTTACTGTTGGATGTCAAATCTCAACGTCATGTGCAATTCGTCAATCCGGAACTATGGGACCAATTATTGATATGGGCAATGATAAAGTCGGATTTCTCACCTCGTTACACGTCTTACTTCCGAGAGGTGTTTATGGCACACTGTGTAAAGAGTCGAGGGATCTTGATGGCGTGTTGTATAGATCAGTGTTCCAACCAATAGATCATGGGAGCACATGTGGAACACAAAGGGTGGGACAGATAGAGTTCCTTAAATCTGACTTCTCAAATGAATCCGGCTATGAAGTGGCGGTTGTAGAATTACAGAAACGTACACCTAATGATGGTGGATTTCCTTCGGGTGAATTTCCATTAACCAGTAAGTAAATAAATACGTATTATAACATTGCGGGAGCGATAAATGGGTTCGTATTGCACGACAAGTAGCGTGGAAAAATCGATATCTTACAGACCAAAGGTCGAGAAAGATATAGATTTTCCCACGCTACGAGTCGTGCAATACGAACCCATTTATAGCTCTGGAACGTTATATTTCTTTTATTATATACCTACAATCTATGAAGTGCGAAAAAGGTAACAAATGTATAGATTCAATTTATTTTGTATTGGAGATAAATACTTTTTTACACGTGACATGAACAGTTGTACGGCGGATGAATATTTACTACAATACTTAGGCCACGCCCCTAGAAAGTATTCTTATACGTAGGTCCAGCCCAATAAGATCATCAAATTAAATTTCCATTGTTGTGTGGAAGAAAATAACAACACAATCTTTATTTGTGAGTTTTGATTAAATTTGACGCTAGGTTTTCGATACATAAAATAGAAACGATTTTCCTAAATAGTATTTTAGTATGCATATTTTACTACATAGCGCAGATTCAAAACGGGAATCTCGCTGAAATAGTCTGTGCACTGTCTGTTGTCACAGTTCTGTATTTTAACCAGGTGGGATACGGAATTGACATCTCATGTTTTGCGCTGAAAATATACAGTATACCTAAATGTCTTGTTTAAGATTTGCAAGGGGTACCAAAAAGAGTATCGGGGTGGGGGTAGAGTTGGAAGTTCATGTTTTGTGAGAATCTTTTGTATGTTTTGTGTATACATATAGATTTGATTGCATGCTTTGAAGAGATTGTCATGATTGATTGTTGAGAAATAAGTGGAAGGGGATTTAAATTTAGAACTTAGTTTGAACTGTTACCCTAGATTTCCTTCTGTATTAAGCCTGGTAAAGGGTCGAGGGTGGGGTTGGGCACAGGTCTTGTGGGGTGACAGGATATTAAACAACAAGCTCACTTCTTTGGGGTTCGGGGATGAATTTCTGCTATTACATATATATATTACTTTACTAAGTGTACGTTACACCTATACCGATTCATACATGTAACAATTGCAGAAAGATAATCAAATGTAATACAATAATTACAACATGGACTGAAATTTAAACCTACATATTTAAGGAATGAATGCTTTTAACATCACCAATGCTTTTACTATGTGTACTCAATCGTTCAGACCTGTAAATAAGGTGGATAAGTTAAAACATGCTATGAGCGAGTAAGAGATATGGTATTAATGATTAATGATTAACCAACAATGCTATATACACGGTCGCCAGAACCGGCAATAGACTAAGTACCATTATTATGTGTTATATCACATAATTATTGTAAAACATACTAGACGCAAAGAGATGTTAGTTTAATGAATAAACCTAAATGAGTTGAGGAATGGCATACATAATAAAACTATCGTTGACGTAAAACAAGTAAGATTAAAACATAGTTATATCTTTGTAAAAATATTAATTTTCTTAAGATAAGACTCAAGAGGGATTTTGGATGAAAAAGATATGACGCATTTGATGAAAACGGTCATGAGTTGTGCATTAGCAGCACACTCAATAAGAGTGTGCTGTACATAAAGGTTCGTAAAACATGGGACACACTGTGGAGCCTCTCTCATTATGCAAGTAAGAATGTGCAATCCAAGTGTGTTTCAATGCGTAGGTCGGAAAATACAAGTCTTCTGCCGCGATAATCTGAACCCTGGTAACCATTCTCCAATAGTTGGTTTGATGGAATGTAATTTGTTGTTTGCCATCAGGGTTATCATCCCTTGATGATTGCCAAACATCGTGAATAAATGAATTAATCAAAGGTTTAAAATCTATATAGGGTATTTGAAATGGTAAAGTGTCCTGAGACAATACAGTCTTAGCAGCTGTGTTTGCTTTTTTGTTACCTATAATACCCATGTGACTGGAAATCCTGCAAAATACAACATGTGATGTGGCACAAATACATGATAGATTAGACAGTAGGCTAACAACAAGAGGATTTAAAATTGTCTAATTATGAAGTACCTGCATAGCAGACAATGAGTCCGTGACAATTATATACCGCCAAAAACCTTCTGATCTAATGTAGTCCAACGCTAAATTGATTGCCTTTAATTCGGCAGAAAAAAACCAGAAGAATTATCTGGTAGCAGAAACAGGAACAGCGACAGCAGCAGCTCTTTTGTCATCCTTAGATCCATCTTTATAAATACG